>JAESUZ010003370.1:0-563334 GCA_017311185.1 Proteles cristata cristata
CTTTTTTTTTTTTTTTTAAGTAGTTTATTGTCAAGTTGGTTTCCATATGACACCCAGTGCTCATCCCCACAAGTGCCCTCCTCCATGCCCATCTCCCCCCTTCCCCTCCCCATCAGCCCTCAGTTTGTTCTCGACATTCAAGCAAGAGTCTTTCATGGTTTGCCTCTCTCCCTTTCCCCCACCATTTCTCCCCTTCTTCTCCCCCATGGTCCTCCGTTAAGTTCCTCCTAATCCTCCTATATGTGCAAACATATGATATTTGTCCTTTTTTGCCTGACTTATTTCGCTCAGCATAACACCCTCTGAGAGTTATTTTTTAATCATGAAAGTATGTTGGATATTGTCAATGACTTTTCTGCGTCAATTGAGATGTTCATATTGGGTTTTTCTTTCATTGCATCAATGTGATATATTACATTTATTGACTTATGTTATATCACCTTTGCATTTCTGGCATAATCCCACTGGTCACAGAATATAATCCTTTCAATGTGCTGTTGGACTCAGTTTGCTAATTTTTTTGAGGCTTTTGCATTTCTATTCATAAAGGATATTGGTCTGAAATTTTCTTTCCTTAAGATGTCTTTATCTAGCTTTGGAATCAGGATAATGCTGGTCTCATAGAATGAGTTAAGAAGTGCTCCTTCATCTTTATTTGAAAAGTTTGAGAAGAATTAGATGAATTCTTCTTTAAATATTAGTGGAATTCACTAGTGACTGCATCTTGTCCGGGACTTTTCTTTGTGGGAAGGTTTTTGATTACTGATTCAATCTCCACATTTTATAGGTCTGTTGAGATATTCTATTCTTTTTAGGTCAGTTTAGGTCATTTGTGTTTCTGTTTATCTATAATATCCGATTTGTTGTTATACAATTGCTCATAGAATTCTTTTATGATCCTTTTTCTTTTTCTTTTTCTTTTTTTTTACAAATAGTTTATTGTCAAATTAGTTTCCACATAACACCCAGTGCTCATCCCCACAAGTGCCCCTCTCTGTGCCCACCCCCCTCCCCCCCACATCCATCAGTCCTCAGTTTTTGTCAGCATTCAAGAGTCTCTCATGGTTTGCCTCTCTCCCTTCCCCCCACCATTTCCCCCCTTCTTCTCCCCCTTGTTCCTCCGTTAATTTCCTCCTAATCCTCCTATACGTGCAAACATGTGATATTTGTCCTTCTCTGCCTGACTTATTTCGCTCAGCATAACACCCTCCTTTTTATTTTTCTATGGTCAGTTTAATGTCCCCATTTTCATTTCCAGTTTTAGTTATTTGCATCTTCTCTCTCTAATCCTTTGCCAGTCTAGCTAAAGTTTGTCAATGTTGTTGGTCTTTTCAAAGAACCAACTTTTGGTTTTGGGTTCACAGATTGCCTCTATTTTTTTTGGTATTTTCTATTTTATTTACCTTTGCTATTAATGTTATTATTTCCTTCCTCTTATTATTTTTAAGTTTAATTCACTGTTTCTACCCCATCCCCATGTCCTCAGGGTATAAATTAGGTTATTTTTATGAGATCTTTCTTTCAAAAAAATTTCATTTTCAAGTAATCTCCACCCTGAACGTGGGGTTCAAACTCATAACCCCAAGATCAAGAGTTCTATGCTCTCCCAACTGAGTGAGCCGGGCACCCCAGATATTTCTTATTTTTAAATTTTTTTAACAGCTATAAATTTCCCACTGAGCCCTGTGTTTAATGCATCCCATAAGTTTGGGTATATTTTGTTTTCATTTCACTTGCCTCTAATTATCTAATTTCCTTTGGGATTTCTTTGACCCGTTGGTCATATCAGAATGTTTTGTTTGATTTCCACATATTTGTGAATTTTCCAGTCTTCCTCTAATTGATTTCTAGCTTCATTTCATTGTTGTTGAAGATACTTTAGATGATTTCAACATTTTAACATTTATTGATACTTGTTAGTGTCATAGTTTATCCTGGAGAATATTCCATGTGTACTTGAGAAGAACATGTATTCTTTTGTTAGCGGGTGGAGTGTTCCGTGTATTAGCTAGTTTATAGAGGTTGGGTCTCACTTGTTCATAGTGTTGTTCAAGCCTCTGTATCCTTATTCATCTTTCATCTAACACTCTATCTGTTACCGAAGGTGGAATATGGAAGTCTCCAAATATAATTGTGGAGCTGTCTCTGTATCCCCTCAATTCTGTCAATACCAAGGATCTCTGGAATCCACCCTTACCACCAACCTTGCTTCTGCTCCACTGCACTGGCATCTATCTGGCCTCAGCCTTACTCTGATGAAATGTGTTCTCCACACGGCAGCCAAAGTGGTCTTTTTGAAATCAAAACCTCATCCCAACACTTCCCAGCCTAAAACCATTTCCCCTAGCTCTCCATTGTACTCGGAAGGAATTCAAAATCTTTTAGCATCCTTTCAAAGCCCACCATGACCTGGTTTTGCTTCCTGTCTCTAGTTTTGTCTTCTTGCCAACCTGCCTTCTTACTTCCGGTTCCAGATGCTTCCAGCTGAACCGATCCTGCTCCAACCTTCTGAACTTTGCTTTAAATGTTTTATGCTACCTACAACTGCTCCTTTTTCTGCACCTTCACCTCTTCACATAGAGAATTCCTATCGATCACTTAAGTGTCAGTCAGGCTATCAAAGTCTCCAGGACACATATTCTGACTTCCTTATACAACATCAGGTGACCTTTCCCTTTTTTTCAGAATCCCATCCGTGTGCTTTGATACTTATCATAGCACTTAATAGCTCATATGGGAATTACTTTTGGGCTTGTTGGTCTACACCACTAGAGCTGCCAGCATTGTGCCTGGCACATAATAACTCTGTCGGAAGAGCCAAGCCACAACTGGTCATGAATATCTTTGCATGTTCTTATTGGTTATGTCAAGAATACAAGACCTTGGCCACATTTACCTGGGCCACTTACAGTGAGTAATTCTGAGAGATGAGGTAGTATCTACTTCCAGATAAAGAGTAGGTCTCCTTCCACTTACTGTAATAGTGATGACTCTCCTAAGCTCTGTGTGCTCCTGTTTGGTAACACAATTCACAGCACGTACAGGCATCCATTATGGTCCCTTTGTGTTGGCCCTGCGGGTTTGGGGGCGGGAGGTATAGGAAACCCACGCACACCTGCTGCTTTAGCCATCGATAGTGAAGTCCGTTGTCTCTTATCCGGGAATCTCATGTCTTCTGTTAGCATCCAAAAAATGCCAACAGGCTAACTTACAAGCTTGCAAGTAGGATACAATCCTAGCCTCTTCACTGACCTTGACAACATGAAGAGATAGTTATTAGACTTCAGAACAAAAGCTGGAATTGACAACTATATTAGTTTGCTAGGGCTGTCATAGCAAAGCTTTGCGTGCTGAGGGGCTTATACAACAGAAATTTATCTTCTGGAAGCTAGTTATCTGAGATGAAGGCGTTGGAAAGTTTGAATTCTCCTTAGGCTTTGAGGGACGACACATTCCAGGCCTCCCTCCTTGGCTTGCAGGGGGCCATCTTCTCCCTGTGTCCTCACATCAACCTTCCTCCGTGCACTCTGTGTCCAAATCTCTTCTTATAAGGACATCAATTATAGTGGAATAGGGCCCACCTTAATGACCTCATTATAACTTCATCACCTCTGGAAAGACCCTATCTCCAAATATGGTCACATTCTGAGGTACTGGGGGGTTAGGACACTGACACATGAATTTGGGGAGGAACACAGTCCTGCCCATAACAGCACCATAAACAAAAGCAGAATACAAACGTTCGTCAGGTTTTATAGTGTAACCCCTCCACCTTTTTTTTTCTTGTATGTAACGAATGATCAACAAAAAACATAATTACAAAATGAAACTTCAAGATGTCAAAGCTATTTTGGAAAGAGGCAAATTTGATTTTTCCGTAGGGCTTTCAAAAATTGTTAAATCCTTGAAACTTGGCACCTCCCTCAAGCGGTCACCCTAATAAATCCTTTTGACCATCTGAAACTGTATTTTGGAGCCGAGGTATTTCTGAAGTGACATTAAAGCAATTATTTATTATACATATAGCTTAAAAATGTCTCTGAAATTAAAACATAGGAATAAAGAGCACTCTGTATTGGTAGATGTTTGTCTAACCAAGAGAAACATTTAAACATTACAAGTGCTCACGACAGAACGACAGTCTATATTGACCTGGGATTTTTGCTTTTCGCTTGTACTGTCTCATTTCTTGTTTCATTTATTATATGGAATTCAACATCAGCTTTTGGTGTGGAATAGAGTTTTCAAGTGAGTGAGCTTTGAGGAGTGCAATTAAAGGATACAACAGCTAAAATAACTCAGAATTTTTGTTTCCTAAGTACAAACAGGACATTTGGAGTAGAGAAAATATTTCTATTCCATAGAAATCGTCTTTTGGGAAGCCTTTTAATCCCAAAAGCATTCGGTTAGTTTGTTTGTTTACCAAAAAATGGGGTTTTTATCTCTGAGGAAATCTTAGAGTAGAACCACAGTCCTTTTAAAAAATTTTTAAAATGTTTATTTACTTTTGAAAGAGAGAGACAGAATGTAAGCGAGAAAGGAGCAGAGAGAGAGGGAGACACAGAATCCGAAGCAGGCTCCAGAGTCTGAACTGTCAGCACAGAGCCCGACGTGGGGCTCGAACCCACAAACTGTGAGGTCATGACCTGAGCTGAAATCAGATGCTTAACCAACTGAGCCACCCAGGCACCCCTGAAAGGATTTTTTTGAGGTAACATGGACTACTTCACACAGAACAAACTTCACTTATTTAAATGGTACAGTTTGAAACATTTTGATAGTTGACGCATCTGTGAGACCATCACTGCTTTCAAGTCAATAAACACGTACACCAGCCCCAAAAGTTCTCTGTGCCCCTATCTACCCTCACCCCATATCCAGCGAGAAATACCAGTCTCCTCTCTGTTGCTGCAAATTCGTTCTTATTTTCTAAAATTTATGTAAAGAAAACCACACAACTTTCTGGCTTCTTTCGTCGGTATCCTCATTTTGAGATCTATGCATGTTGTGTATATAATAGTCCCTCTGCCTTGTGTGTTAAGCCATTCACTGTCTGGCGGGCATGTGGGTCTTTTCCTGCTTTGGGTTATTATCAACATTCTTAGGTAGGCTTCTGTGTGGATGGGAAGATGTTGGTAAGGGTGATGGGGAAGGTAGAGAGATTGGGATTTTATATGTTCCTTTGTTCACTAAACATTTTAGAAAGAGGATGTCTGAGCCAAGGGCACCCCTGAGTGGAGTCTGAGGCATGCACTTACCTGAAGATACTTTGAGGAGTAATCTGTGCAGCAGGGGTGAGGTATACAGGAAAGAAGGTAAAGTCAACACAAGGTGCTTTTTTTGAGGTTGCCACTTAAAGCAAGGAAACTTGATTCTTTTTTTTATGTTTGTTTATTTTTGAGAGAGAATGAGAGAGAGAGAGAGAGCACGAGCTGGGGAGGGGTAGAGAACAGGAAACAGAGGATCTGAAGCAGGCTCTATGTTGACTGCAGAGAGCCCAATGTGGGGCTCAAACTCAGGAACCATGAGATTGTGACTCTGAGCTGCAGTCAAACGCTTCACCAATTGAGTCCTCCAGGAACCCCTGGAAGCTTGATTCCTAACGGACACCTCATGAAGCCAGAAGTCTCCACCTGAAGGGCAGGGGTGGGAATGTCTACCCACCAGCTACTACTTCTTACTGTTCTAGGGTTTTCCCTGGAGGAATTACTCCATGTTTCTGCACCGTGCCTGTGCAAGAGCCTAGCAAACACTGCTCAACTCTGTAGTTATGAAATAGAGAAGTGAGAAAAAAAAAATGAGCATCTGGCTCATTATGCATGGCATATGGTGTGAGTACATTGGGCACCCTCCGAAAAGCATCATAAATCCAAAAGTACTATTTTACTTATATCCTGAAAACTGCAAAAATACCTCATCCATCCTAAGCATATGGGCAATATAGAAAGATTTAGAATGGAAATGAAATGTTACACTGCAGAAGAGCAATGTGTAAACTGATCCCATCATCTTCCCGCCTGGGAACTTCTACGTGCTGTGCCCTCCAAGCCTGTCATCTACGCTCTCTGTGTGGTTTCTCCTGTATCTTGGGTGAAAACTTACTCCTGGTGGTGGACTTGGGGAAGATTTAATTGGCGATGCTTATGGAGAAGAACTTGTTAAGCTACGTTGTATTTAGAGCAATGAAGGAATTCAATTACCCTGTCGGTACCACGCTTTTACATTTTTCTAGTTGACACACAGAAAAACAAAATCACACCCTCAAGAAAAATGAGGTTAAGTTTGACCTTATAAGCTTTTTAAACTAAAAATGAAATTCAGGTAAAAATCCAAAATATTATCAAACAAAACGCGGAAAGTAGCAAAATCAGAAGGAAACTCAGGTCGATGATCGAAAATCACGAGATAATTATGTCAGTTTCCTGGAGTTCCCATAAAGAATCACCACGGACAGGGTGGCTTAGACAACACAGATTTATCGTCCCACAATTTAGGAGGCCAGAAGTCTGAAATCAAGGTGTGGGCAGGGCTGTGCTCCCTCGGGAGGCTACCAAGGCGGGTCCTTCCTGCCTCTTCCAGCTCCTGGTGGCTATAGGAGGCCCTCCGCGTCCCTGACGTGTGGCCACATCCCTTCAATGTCTTCCTCCATCTCCTCCATCTTTACGCTGCCTTCTCTTCTGGGTCTGCGTGTTCCTCTCCCGTCTGAAACCAGCCTCTGCCTTTCTCTTAGGACACTTCTGCTGGGTGTCGGGTCCACACAGATGACCCAGGATGAGCTTCTCATCTCAGCGTGCTCAATTATACCTGCAAAGACTCTTTTTCCAAAGAAAGCGACATTCACGGGTTCTGGGGATTAAGATATAAACATATCTTTTTGGAGTCACCGTTCAACCCAGTACAGTAATTGTTTGAAAAAAGTAATAAAATAGACATATCCTGGACAAGCCTGATCGGGGGGGGTCGAGGGGGACAACAAAAGCCCAACAGGGTAGGAAGAGGGTGTCATTATAGGTTATAGATACAGAGGAGATTTTAAATTACAGGACAGGGGCACCTGGGTGGCTCAGTTGGTTAAGTGTCTGACTCTTCATTTCGGCTCAGGTCATCATGATCTCATGGTTTGTGAGTTCAGGACCCACACTGGACTCTGCACTGGCAGTGTGGACCCTGCGTAGAATTCTCTCTCTCTCTCTCTCTCTCTCTCCCCCTCCCTCCCCTGCACTCTCTCTCTCTCTCTCTGTCTCTTAAAAATGAATAAATAAATTTTTAAAAAGATTCTCTTTAAAATAAAATAAAAGAACAGGATAACAAAATGTACAGCGTTGTACCAATTCATTTAAAAACTTAAAGAATACTGACAATTTTCTAAAATGTTCAAGTTTGCCAAGTGTAGCTCAAAAAGGTTTAGTATAACGAAATAGATCACCAATCAAAAGGACACTTGAAATGGACTTTCTAGAATAGATATGCAGATGGTTTCATAGCTAAGTTCTACCAGACCTTCAAGGAAGAAAAATTCTATCCTCTGTCTCCAACACACATACAAAAGATTGTGTTCGTTTTCTTGAGCTGCCATCACAAAATAGCACAGGTGCCCTGACTTAAAACCCAGAAGTGTTTATTTTGTCCTCATTCTAGAGGTGAGAAGTCCAAGGTCAAGGCTCCAAAAAGAGCTCTGTTTCTAGTGAGACCTGGCTTTCCTCTTCTTTTTTTGTCTTCACTTGGCTTTTTCTCTCTGAGTGCATGCAAAAAACTGGGAGAGAAAGTTCTAGTGCCTCTTCCTCTTCCTAAAAGGACACCAGTCCTGTCCCACTAGAAACGGCCCCCTGAGACCTCATGTAAGCCCAGTTACCTCCTTAAAGGCCATACGTCTAGAGACAGTCACATGGGGGGTGGCCTTCAACATATAAAGTTGGGGGTGGGACACTGTTCACTTTTTTGTTACGTTTATTTTTGAGAGAGAGACACACACAGAGCGTGAGCGCGGAAGGGGCAGAGAAAGAGGGAGACACAGTATCTGAAGTAGGTTCCAGGCTCTGAGCCGTCAGCACAGAGCCTGACACGGGGCTCGAACACACAAAGTGTGAGATCATGACATGAGCCAAAGTCGGACGCCCAACCAAGCGAGCCACACAGGCAATCCCCCAGTTCACTTTCTAACAAAGATAAAAAGGTAAATAAGTGAGTTTATGACAGCAATATAAATCTGATATCAAACCAGGAAAAGAACATCAGAAATAAAATTTTATAAATCAATGCCACTTGGGAAGTCCTTAGAATATTAAAATAAGGAATTAACACAAGGAATGGGGAATGTTTCAAAACTAGAAAAGTGCAAAGCCAAAATCTGTATTATCTTCAATCTGACAGTAACGGTGAAAGAATAGGTGTGCTTTGGAAAATTGGTTGTAGCAAGAAACAGCATAAGCCTGCGATGGGTGGTAAGGGCTGGCAGCAAACATCGGCAGTGCTCTGACGAAAGTCAGACAAAAACTGGCCTGGTCCTACGTCCTTCAGCGTTCTGCTGGAGATTGGAGCCGATGCAATACCAACAAACGGAGCTCTGAGCATCGGCAAGGAAGGCGTAATATGATGTTTCAGATGATGTGATTTCTATCTAGGAAAAGGAGCACCGACAGATAAACTATTAGTTTCAATAAGTTACTTCAAGCAGATTGTCAGACACAAGATAAATACAATCAATAACATTACTGCCTAGATGGCAATACTCCAGGACAGAGCCATAAAAGAAAAAAATGATCAACGATAGCAGAAAAGTTTTAATATCTGCAAGAATTAACCTAACACAGTAAGCATAAGATCTACACAGAGAAATCGGTACAATATTACTGCCTGAGCTAGAAGACAATTTAATAAGTGAGAAAGTTCATTCCCAAAGTTTATTTCTGAGTGCGATGAGTAACAATCACAATCTCAACCAATTTTTTCATGGAAATTGACTATCTGATTTTAAAATTTATGTGGGATCTCAGATATGCACGAACACACAAAATATCGTTAAAAAGAGAGATGGGGATGCTATACAGGTATGAAAATACTACAGTTTGCTGTCCCAGACACTGTTGGTGGTCTATCTGATATCCGTTCTCTCTTCTTATTTATTAAGAGCATCCTAAATTTATTTGGAGTGGTAAAATTTTCAACTTCCTGGTCTCCTTTGCTCTTGAAGTGGCCCCTGTGACATAGTTTTGGTCAATAGGATTTAAGTAAAGTTTGCCGCGTGAGGCCTTGGGGAGAAGTATAGTTTTCCTGACAGAGAGGGACACACTCAGGTTAGAAACGGACATAGGTTTTCCTCTGCCTTGTCCCCTCCACCTTTATTCTATCTCTGATATGAAGTTTCTCAGCCGCCTGGCAGCCACGAGGACCAAAACCTCAGGTGACAAGTGCCAGCACTGGCAGCAATAATGGGTCACGGGCGCCATCTTGGATTTTCCACGTCTGACCTGGCCATCCAAGTCTGGCATTTCATTACGTGAGAATAACGAACTCCAGTCGAGCCACTGTTATCAGGTTTTTGTAACATGCAGTCAAACGCAATCCTAACTGACACAACACGCAGGGAGCTACTGATATTGACAGAGGGATAGACGTATCCGTCTACCAAAGAAAATACGAAATCTTAAACGAGACCCATGGAAGTATGGGGTTTTGCGTCGTTTAACTACAGATTGCATGTCACACTGAGGAGGAAAAAAGAAGGGGCTTGGGAATAAATTGTAGTTAGCTACCCATGAGGAAAAAATTGAGGTATGTACCAGATACAAGTGGAAAAGAATAGAGGTTGCGCGTGGGAAGGAGCAATCCTGGCTTGCTCGGGACAGTCCCATCTTGCTCTTTTTGGTGACCTGTGAGTATCAGCAGCTCTCCAGGCCAGGCTCAGAAGTGGACTGTACGGCCACCCTCACTTGTGAAAGGAGCCTCTGGCGAAGCTGCTACTGAGCACTGCCTGGTCCAGGGCTCGTAGGAAGCTGTGGCGCCCGGCGCATAACCCCAGATGTGGCTTTTGACTAGTCAGAGACACGAGCTGCTTACTGGCAGGGAGAAGGGCCTCGATATGCCCACTCTCTCGGTAGGGCGGGGGCTTAGCATCATGAATATCACATCTGCCTCTAGACTAGGGCCCTGCAAGACTGAGGGAGCACGGAGGAAATTTTGAGAAAATACAGAAGCAAAACGAACTTCCAAGCCAAAATTCTAAAGCACATTAGGAAATCGAATACTGGACCAAATAAAAATTTTGGAAGTAACTTAATCCCTGTGAAATTCCTTTTTTTTTTTTAAGTAGAATCTTTAAATAATTTTAAAAAGTATGTCAGAATCCTTAAAGATATAAACGAAAGAATAGTATCTATTGAAAAGAAACAAGAGGTGGTAAAAACACAATGCCAGGAATGAAACAGTTAAGTGTGAGTCTTTACGTTAATTAGAAATCTGGGCAACAAGACGTATAGACCTCTTAAAAAATAAGACTTTATTTTTTTATTTAGCAAAATTTTTAACTGTTTGTTTATTTTTGAGAGAGAGACAGAGTGCAAGCAGGGGAGGGGCAGAGAGAGAGGGAGACAGAATCCGAAGCAAGACCAGGCTCTGAGCTGTCAGCACAGAGCCCAAGGAAGGGTTCAAACCCACAAACTGTAAGGTCATGACCTGAGCCGAAGTCAGACGTTCCACCTACTGAGCCCCCCAGGCGCCGCTAGATTTTATTTTTTGGAGCAGATTGAGGTTTACAGAAAAATGGAGCAGAAAGTACCAGAAGATCTGACACACCTGTTACCTCTGTCTACCCACACAAACTCCCCTGTCATTAACGTCTTGCATTAGTGCGGTACATCTGCTGCGACGGAGCTAACACCGACACGTGTTAGCTGAAGGAAGAGAGAGAGGGGAGCCCGGAGGCGGGCTCGAGCTCACCACATGCCGGGCTCCAACTCGGGAACCGGCAGATCGTGATGTGCACTGAAGTCGGTGCTTACCTGACTGAGCCACCCAGGTGCCCCTCTTCTCTGGTTTTAATTGAGCATTTTATATAATCCCATTTTCTCTCCTCTCTTAGCCTATCAATTATAGCTCCTAATTTGTGGCGGTGCCGTACAGTTAACACACATTTAAAACTAAGGCGTCTGTCATTAATTTTGGGAAGTTCTTGGCAATTACTACTTCAAACACGACTTCTGCACTGTGCTTTCTTTCTTTTTTTTGTGTTCCAAACACACATTTATCACACCCTTCAATACTTATCCTGAAGTTCTTGGGCACTAATTTTTTTTTATTTCTTCCTTCCTTTTGCTTTTCAGTTTGTGAAGTTTCGATTAACCTGTCCTCACCGGGCATGACTGTCTTCCCCACGCTAAGTAAGCCCTTCAGAGGGCCTCTCCGTGCCGGCCTGGTGTGTGTATTTTTATTTATAGCACTGCGTTTTGATCGTTTCTTACAGTTTCATCTCCCTGCTTGCATTATCCACCGGCTCTGGCCTGGTGTCCGCTTCCCGCCAGAGCCCTTAACATATGAACCACTTACTTCGAAATCCCTGTGTGACCATTTCGACTTCCAGGTCATACCCGAGGCTCCTCACACTGTGTTCTTAACTCCTCTTGGCCTGCCCTTCGAGACGCCCGTAGGCGCCCCGCGCGCGGGACTGTGCGCCAGGAGCGGAGGCCCGTGGCTCGAGTCCGGGAGTCCGTTAATCCGGGCGAAGGTGAACGGCGCTGAGTGTCCGCTGTGGCAGTTGGTGCCAGAGCGTAAGGTTCCCTGGTGTCCTTGCTTCTGTCTGCCCTCTCGCGTCGGGCTCCCTAAGTGCCCTTCGTCAGAGAGAATCCACGCCGGCAGCACTTCCCATCGGAGCCCACTCGTATCGCGCTGCTGGCGTGCTGGAGCGTGTGTGTGTGGTATGTGTAGGTGTGTGGTGGGGTGTGTGCATATGTGTGTATGTGTGTGGTACATGTGTAGACGTGCACGTGTGTGGTGTATGTATATGTGTATGGTGTGTGTGTGTGCTTGTGTGTATATGTGTGTGGTATGTGTGTATATGTATAGATGTGCATGTGTATGGTGTGTGTATGTATATGCATGTGTGTTGGTGTTTGTGTTATGTGTAAACATGTATATGTGTGTGGTACATGTGTATATGTACAAGTGCGCACATG
Organism: Proteles cristata cristata; assembly: GCA_017311185.1. Lineage (NCBI taxonomy): Eukaryota > Metazoa > Chordata > Mammalia > Carnivora > Hyaenidae > Proteles > Proteles cristata. Next base: position 12,168 of record JAESUZ010003370.1, read on the forward strand.
TGCGTAGTGTGTATGCATGTGTGTCTATGTCTGTGTGTGTGTGTATGTTTACAGGTGCGAGTGTATATGTCTGTGGTACGTGTATGTAGAGGTGTGTGTGTGAGTGTGCGCGTACAAGTGTGTGGCACGTGCGTGGAATGTGTGTGTGAGTATTCTGCAGTCACGCGTTTCAACCTCAGTACAGGCTGCCCGTGTCTCTGCTGTGACCCTCAGCAGTGTCTCCACGGCCAGCTTTCTTGTCCTCGCGTCCCGTGTCCTCCCCTCCTGCACACCCCGCCTGCCCCATGAGACGGTGTCCCGTGTTCCGGTGTCCTGTGTCCTGGTGTCTCGTGTCCCGGTGTCCCGTGTCCCGGTGTCCTGTGTCCTGTGTCCTGTGTCCCGATGTCCTGTGTCCCGGTGTCCTGTGTCCTGTGTCCCGATGTCCATGTCCCAGTGTCCCGTGTCCTGGTGTCCCGTGTCCCGGTGTCCTGTGTCCGTGTCTTGGTGTCCGTGTCCCGGTGTCCCGTGTCCCGGTGTCCGTGTCCCAGTGTCCTGGTGTCCATGTCCCGGTTTCCCGTGTCCGTGTCCTGTGTCCCGTGTCCTGTGTCCTGTGTCCCGATGTCCATGTCCCATGTCCCATGTCCTGGTGTCCATGTCCCGGTGTCCCATGTCCCGTGTCCCAGTGTCCCGTGTCCTGTGTCCCATGTCCTGGTGTCCATGTCCCGGTGTCCCATGTCCCGTGTCCCATGTCCCGTGTCCTGGTGTCCCATGTCCCGTGTCCCGGTGTCCCGTGTCCCGGTGTCCTGTGTCCCGTGTCCCGGTGTCCCGTGCTGTGGAAGGGCAGGAGGCTGCAGGGAGGGGCGGGAGGGAAGGAGGGAAATGCGGGCAGAGAACCCGGCAAAGTCTCCCCGGGGAGCAGACTAGGGCCGTATTCCCAGTGACAGCTCCTCTGTCCCCTGCCTGCAGCGCAGGGACATCCGTCTCACTTGAGAACGATGAGGCCCTGCTGGGCTTCCTGCAGGGAGAGCCCCTAAAGCGGACCCCCGAGGCCGCCACCCCCCCACTTCCCACTCAGCCCCAGCTCACCCCTGGGGGCTTATCACACCAGCGTAAGGTCGCGCCCCAGGAGGGCCTGGGCTGAGACGCTTCCATCTGCCTCTTCTCAGACTGGGGGGGGTGTCACCCTGCGACCTCAAATCTCTGACAGTCGCAAGAAGGGCTACTGACTTCCAGTGTGTCCAGCTTTTCCTCGTCATGAGGATGAGCGTGTGGGCCTCCAAGCCCTCCTGTAAATACTGTAATGCATTATTACTGTTTATTATCTTACCATTCTTTCATGATGAAATTTGAAAACACTTCTTTTTTTAAATGTTTTTATTTATTTCTGAGAGAGAGAGACAGAGTGAGCAGGGGAGGGTCAGAGAGGGAGGGAGACACAGAATCTGAAGCAGCTCAGGCTCTGAGCTGTCAGCACAGAGCCCGACGCGGGGCTCAAACCCACGAACCGTGAGATCATGACCTGAGCTGAAGTCAGATGCTTAACCGACGGAGCCCCGGGCGCCCCTGAAAACACTTCTTACAGTAGAGAGCAAAGCCTAAGGACCCTTCAAGTGCCCCCTCCTCAAGGCACCTGCCGTCTGGAACCGCCTCCCCGGGCCGGGGCTGCCGCAGGCCGTCCCACAGCCCACAGCACGCCGGCGTGCACGAGGCCAGGGAGCCGGCTCATGTCAGATGGACGTCACCGTGACAAGACCCCAGATTCAGCCATTATCAGGACTCCTGCGGGGCGCCTGGGGCTCCGTCGGTTAAGCGTCTGACTTCAGCTCAGGTCATGGTCTCACGGTTCACGAGTTCAAGCCCCGCATCGGGCTCTGTGCTGACAGCTCAGAGCCTGGAGCTGCTTCAGATGCTCTGTCTCTCTCTCTGTGTCTCTCTCAAAAATAATTGAACATTAAAGGGGCGCCTGGGTGGCTTAGTCGGTTAAGCGTCCGACTTTCGCTTAGGTCATGATCTCGCGGTTCGTGGGTTCAAGCCCCGCGTCGGGCTCTGTGCTGACTGCCAGCTCAGAGCCTGGAGCCTGTTTCAGTCTGTGACTCCCTCTCTCTCTGACCCTCCCCTGCTCACGCTGTCTCTCTCACTCCTAGAAATAAATAAAAAACATTTAAAAAAAATATTAAAAAAAAATAATTGAACATTAAAAACATTTTAAAAAATATTCCATGCACTCCCCTGGGATCATTTTGAAATAGTCTGGACATAAAAAATTCCATCCATGAACATATTACCATTATGTCTAGAAGCTTCCATTGTCACACCTGCTCTCCACATCCAGGCAGCGTTCATGTATCTCATTGTCTTAGAATCACTTTGTAACAGTTTGTCTGAATCGGGGTCCAAATAAGGAACTGTTCATGACAGAGCCCTCCAGTAACCACCCTTCCCATACATTTTTGTGGAAAAAAGTAGATAATTTGTTTAACAGGTTTCCTCACAGACAGGATTTCACTGATTATTCCTCTGTTCCCTGTGCTTCCTATGGATTCATAGTTGGAGCACAAGTTTCGATCAGATTCATGTTCCTCCCCCGACCCTTTTTCTCACCTTATTGGTGAGATTACCTCCTAACTGCGAGGGAGGCTGCGTCAGGAGGTCCAGGGTGCCGGGTTTCTCGCCTTCTGCAGTGTCTGGGCCTTCACCGTGACTCTGGTAGGGACTGCAAAGTGCAATGTTCTCTTTCACAAAACCGTCTTCATTTCCTTGCTGGAATATTTCTTTTTTTGTAAATTTTTTACTTTTTAAAAATTTTATTTAATTTTTTAAAAATTTAAATCCACATTAGTTAGCGTGTAGTGTAATAATGTTTCAGGAATAGAATTTAGTGATTCATCACTTACATACAACACCCAGTGCACATCTCAACAAGAGCCCTTGTTAATGCCCCTTGCGAATGTTTCTTTGTTTTTTCTTTTAATGTTTATTTGTTTGGAGAGAGAGACAGAGAGAAAACACACAAGTAGAGAAGGGGCAGAGAGAAGGAGAGAGCGCGAGAGATAGAATCTCAGCACAGAGTCCAATGCAGGGCTCGATCCCATGAACTGGAGCCAAAATCAAGTGTTGGACGCTTAACCGACTGAGCCACTCAGGTGCTCTGTGGCTGTACTATTTCCGTAAAGAGAGACGCTCCTTCCTCCCACTGGGGCCGAGCACCTGACCATGGGCATGAAGTCGCCCTTCACGGCTGTAATACAGTCAGGGGCTCCGAGATGCTCAGAGCCGAGACTGCGCTTTCCTGTGTCTGGGACTCCCTTGTGGAGAGAGTACAGGGAGAGGCGAAGCACGTGACTCACCACACGACCCACCACGATTCCCACGGGGAATGCTTTAATACCTAAGAACAATTAAGCAAAAACTGGCCAAATATTAGAGTCTTAGAATTGATCACTTATTATACGTGGATATTTATTACATTGTTCTCTACACTTTTGAATTTTAAAGTATCTGAAGACAGCATGTTGTATCGTGTAAGAAAATGTGTTCATGACCTTGAGGTAGTGAAAACTGTAAACAACTTGCACAAGCCTAGGAGACTAACAGCCTAAATATGAACAGGTCAAACACAGGAACAGAACAAAACTAGAGAAGACATGGAAATAGTGAATGAGTGTGTGAGTAGACCAGGGACCAATTTCACTGTAGTGAGGGAGGTAAAATAAGATGAGTTAAGAGATGAATGCAATTTCCCCCTTTTCATTTATTTTTATTCTTTAGTGTTTAGTAATGAAAGAACTGGGGGCATAGAATTTTCCACTCAGTGCAACTTAGTGAAATCCCATGAGTTTTGCTGCGTACGTTTAAAAAATCAGTATCGGGGTGCCCGGGTGGCTCAGTAGGTTAGTATCCAACTCTTGATTTTGGCTCAGGTCATGATCTCTTGGTTCATGAGATCGAGCCCCCCATAGGGCTCTGTGCTGATGGTGTGGAGTCGGCTTGGGGTTCTCTTTCTCTCCCTTTCTCTCTGCCTCTCCTGCCAGCTCGCTCTCTCTGTCTCTCTCTCTTTCTCAAAATAAATGAATAAATTTAAAGAAATCATTACTTTTTAAGTATTGTGCAATTTTGATTTTGCGTACCTCTTGGAGATGGAATTTGTTTTCTTGTATGATAGAAAGTTAAACATTTTTGATGTTTGAGTTATTCTGGTTGTTAATTTTCTCGTCTTTCTCCTCAATGCATTTTGGTTTGAAACTTATTGAATTATCTCTGCTTCACAGAAATTTTTAAGTTTTATTTAGGGCTTTATATATAATCAGTCAATATTTCATGAGCAGTTCAAGATAAACTGTATTCTTCCCTTCTCCCCGGTCCCACCCCCCCCACCCCCGCCCCCGGGCATAGTGTTCAATACCAGTCGATTAGATTTACCTTTTTCAGTGTGGCATTCAGATTTTCTACTTCGTTTTTCTTTTATAGTGTGGTCTGTGCATCAGAATGATCTGGAGAGCGTATTACCTTCAGATTCCCGTGCTGCACTCCTGACTTACAGGACTAGAATCTTCTGAGTGGCACTCTTGGAAGTATCACATATCATTCTGGTACACACTGCATGTGGAAAATCATTTGCTATGGTCTTCGTTTCTTCTCTGCTTGAAAACACTTCTCAGTAGCTGATGGGTGTGTTGTCTCCTACTGCGGTCATGTTCTCCCATCTCCCCGTGCTTCCTTCCTTTTTTGCTTGGTGAATTTTGACGCTAGATTATTTGGGACATAAAAATAGATGCGGGCTCATGTGTGTGGTAGCCTCGGTCGTTGCCGAGTGAGCCTTGCCTCAAGTTAAATCTTCTCTGTTATTACCATTGGTGCCTTGCTTTCTTCTAATCGTGTTTGCAGAATACATCTCTGCCTGTCGTTTGTAATTTCATGTGTTCTGGGTTGTTTTCTCTTTGTCATTTAAAAAAAAATTTTTAATGTTTAATTATTTTTGAGAGGGCGACACAGAATCTGAAGCAGGCTCCAGGCTCTGAGCTGTCAGCACAGAGCCCGACGCGGGGCTCAAACCCACAAACCGCAAGATCATGACCTGAGCCAAAGTCCGATGCGTAACTGACTGAGCCCCCCAGGCACCCCCCTTTGTCATTTATTTTTTTACACAGCTTCCAGGAGGGTTTTGATTCAATCTGAAAATCATTTTTCCTTGTAATAAAGCAGTTTGTCTGTGACTGGATATTACAGATACATTTGCCTTTAACTCTTCACCTCATTACTCTTCATGTCTTCTCCATTTTTTTTTTCTCTCCTTATCTCTTGCTATATGGCTTCTCTTTTTGAGTGTGTCAGTATTTTCCTTTTGATAATTTGGAAGATTTACAGTCAATTTCAGTTCTTCTAGGATCAGCCTTACAACTTTTAATAACTTACTGAACCCTCCCCACTTTGCTTTACACTTACCAACTTTAACGATATCTATCGATTCCCTGCAAGGAAACAAACACTTCCCCTCCCTCCTAATCTTTATGTTATTATATTATATTCTTCAAGTGGCTGCTGTGTTATCTTGGGATGTGCGTGGTCCTTTCGAGCTTTCTCCCTGGGGCTCTGCACCTGGCCAGCTGACTGCCTCCTTGATGCTAACAACCGGGAGTCTGAATAAGCAGCTTCAGCTTGAAACACCAGAGCCAAACTGGGGTCCCTGTGCCCCAGACACCTCCTTCCACCTTCTCGCACACTTTGGGAGAGAGATCACTCTCTACCTCTTCGCCAAAGCCAAACCCTGTGGTATCATCCTTAGCTCCTCCTTAGTCTGCGTCCAGAAAGTCGAATCCAACATTTCTTCTCCAAAATAGACTTGAATCTTTTTCTCTCCCTCCTCTGGCCAAATGCCCCAGTTCACAACACCTGCAGCCCCAAAACTTTCTGGCCCCCCATTTCCCCTCCCCCGGCAGGCGCTTACCCTCCAAAGTCCATCTATTCCCAGCACGGACAGGGGCCATCGCCACCCTGCGTGAGACCTTTTGCTGATCTGATTATTCTCAGAATGAGACTCCGTCTCCTCCCCGCTGCCTACACGGCAGGTCTCTGCCACGGCGGCTGGACCCAGACCCCGGCCCGGGCAGCCGCCCTTTGTCTGCATGATGCTGGACAGTGTCCCTCTCCCGAGAGCGTCTCTGTTTGCGCGACCGACCAGACGGTCATCTTCGCTCCTGCCCATCTTTCCCACAAACTCACATCCTGTCCCTCCCTCTCATCCTGCTCTGGCTACATTTGCCTTTGTTCTTTCAGTCAGGCTTGCAAGTCTTTCCCCACCCAGCGCCTTTACACCTGTTCTGGAATGTTCTCCACCCACATCCACACGAGGCTGCCTCATCTCCCCCTTCAGGTATGGGGCAAATGTTACCTCCTCAGAGATGCCTTCCCTGATGCCGGAGCCCCGAGTAACGCCCACTCCCCATTGTTCCTCGTGCGTCTGTCCCTTCATCGTTCTTTCTCACAGGGACACCAAGTCACCGTGGCCTCAGTTACGTGCCGTCTGCCGCCCCCACCGGAACGCAGGCTGCGCGAGGACCTGGCCTCCGCCCGCTTCACCGCTGTCTATCCCAGACCACACGCTGTGCCTGCTTCCCAAAGAAATACTTGTTGAATGAATGAATATATTTAATTGACTTTTTTTTTTAATCTGATCTGGGCGGCATGTGTCAGTTCCCCAGGGAAGCGGAGACATTTGTTCACTTTAGACTTTTTCCATCTGTTCCAGCTCTGTGATTTTTTCTCACTTATATTCCCATTTGCGTTTCCCCGTAGTTTCTAACATTTCCCTCCCACTTGATGCCCACAGTCTCTGTGCCTTATGATGCTTAGTCCCACCTTCAAATGGTCACACGTGGTGCCTCTGCCTCTGGAGCCCTGGCTTCCTACCCTCGCTGGCTGCCCACTGGCTGCCCACACCCCTTCACCTGCTCCCCCCACCCTCCCCCACCCCCTGCCTTTCACGTGCCAGCTCATGTCCACTCATGACATTTTTTATGGGTGAACATGCGTCTATAAGGCAAAACTGTCAGTATCTTGAGAGCAGATGCCGTGGCCAGAGTTTCCCGTGTCCACCACAGTGTCTAGGAAATAGTCCAGCACTTCATACACCTGCAGAAAGCCGCCCTGTCCAAATCCCTGCCCCCGGAATGGCAGGCACCCACCCCTGGGCAGAGGAATGCTCGGTGAAGCCCAGCTGGACCCCGGCCGAGAGACAGCAGGGAGTGTGCAAGCTGTGTGCTCCTGGCGTGGGGTGACGGACACCTGTGGACTCAGTGGGACTCCGCCTCCTCATCAGCGTGGGGTCAGGGCTGTGGAGTCGGGGCTGCCCGATTGCAGTTGTGCTGGTAGGAAAACAAGTGATGTGCTTGAGGTTAAAGGATTGAGATGATGATGTGAGCAACTGATGGCTACGATCACATGCCAGTGACCCAGCATGTCCACGTGGTCGCTGTCATGACTTGACGTGTGCACGGGAGCAAATCCCGGTGGAGCCTCGGCCTGGGCTGGGTCAGCCATCAAGAGAGCGCTGAGCCCTCCTCCCACCCCCCACCCTGCCCTGTGCCTTTCCAGGAACCGGGAACTGTTTTACGGTTACCTTTGTGGGGGCTCCCCCGAGGATGAGCCTGTGCCGTGTTTGAGAAACTCATTCATGCACCAAACAATTGACCAGATTATTTGTGTCAACAGATAAATATTTTTTCATTATGGCTGCATCAATAATCTCCGTGTCCCCATTTGGGACGATGATAAAGATCACACGCGAGGTGGCATCACTCGTAAAGCACATCCCTCTTCCTGAATCACAGTCACCTTTTGTATCAATCAGAACGCCCTGGGTGTAATGGCTAAATTAGAGAAGGAAGTTTCTCCTTTCAAATCTAGGCTTTCTGAACGAACATCACACACGTAACTTCACCTTCCTCTTTTGCAAATATGCGATTACTCTTTCATTTCGTTCTGTTCTTTAAAGATATCTTTTCTCCTCTGAATTCAAAGGGAACTCATTCTCGTTCTACAAGCACACAGTACAAGGAGCATTCTGTCGCTGAGCCCATCTGCTGTGATTATTTGGGTTTTTTGTCGTTCAGCCTTTTCTTCGGCACAGTTTCATACGTGTATTCCCAGCACACGTGCGGCCGCTCCGGGGGCGGCGGCTGGATTAGAACCCAGCTCTGTAGGTGTGAGGGCCACACGGCGGACTGGGACTCTGCCCGGGGGCTCCCAGGCCGGTGTCCGGCTCTCCTCAGGCTGGGCTCCTCTCTGGGGGCCCTGGGCAAGAACCCACTTGCCAACACGTTCGGATCCTGGGCCAGATTCAGTTGCTCACATCTGCAGGGCCGACGGCCCATCTCCTTGCCTCTGTCAGCGACGGCGTCTCGCTGGTCTCCTCACACCGTCTGCTCTCCTCCTCACGGGGCCTTCAGTCAGACACCTCTGCTTCCTCTCTGCACTCAGCTGGAAGATGCTCCTTTAAAGGGCCCCGTGTGATGGGTTCGGTCCACAGTGATGCCCTTTCCCTGGCAGGGCGCCCGTGTCTATGGCATCACAGAGCCATCGAGCGGCACCTCGCCCTCCTCGCCAGGTCTGGCCAGTCCCGGTGGGACCTTGGGGGTCGTGCTTGGAGTTCTGCCGACCACATGTCTGGATATTTCAAAGCACTTTACCTTTTACCTTTTAATTGGCGTTTTATTTAATTTAAGAATGGAATTGAGACTGGTACCATTTGGTAAGCTTTTCACTTAACCCTGCACGGGAATGTTTCTCCTGCCATCCAGTGTTCCGGAACGCGATGCTTCAGGACTGCAGAGCTTTAGAGGCACATAAGCTGTTTTCTCACCCCTGTGTTACTGGGCATTTGCCTTGTCTCACACTTTGCTGTCTCATGAGTCACACAGCCGTGAACATAATTCCGTGCACGTGTCCCATAAAATCTCGGGGTGAGAAGCTCCAGGGTAAGTGTCTTGTGGCTTCCGAGACCCTGCCCTATGGGTCCCAGAAGAGCCGCACCCACCCCCACTCTGACCACCAGTGTGTAAATGTGCTCGCTTCCTCGCGGCCTTACTAACATCAGGATGTGCCCCTTGGTTTACAAGATCACAGCAACTTGAGGCTGTGACTCTGAATAAGCCAACCTTCTGACACCCACGGCTTGGGACTCTGGCGGTCCCCAGCATGTCCTGTCCCCTGTGCGTTTTTAGTTAGGGGACACCAAATACATCAAGGGCCTTGTCACCATCAATGGTCACCCATCAAGGGTTGACTAGTGACGAGTTGCAGGGTCATCAGAGTCCTTCCTGCTGGCGATGGGCCTTGACAGTCGCAAGCGGTGACCCGATGGGGTGTCTTCACCATCTACTCAATATATATATTTCCACGGTCCTGAGGAATGTGGCTACTTAAGCCCCTTGGCTTCACTCCTCCTGAAAACATTGTCCTCAGCCCTCTCTGGAATGATCTTTTTACTCTTTTTGCCGTTTCTATGGCACCCGGTGAAATGGTTGTGCCTTCCGACGCATGCCTCTGAAGCACTGAGCCTGTCTATAGGGGAGGAGAGAGCAGTGTCAGAGCCGGGACAAGAGCGGGCATGGACTTAGTCACCCAGCTTGGGCGTCTGGTCCTGCGGGACCAGGAGAGTGCAGCCAGTCAGCGCAGACCCTCCCCTGATGGCCACGTCCATGCCCACCCAGTGGCCGCCTGGCACTCCTGCCGTCGGGGACCCTGTCTCGGAAGATAATAAGAAGCAGCAGCACTGACGTGGCTCCACAGGGACCTAGCTCTTCAAGCGTGGTCTTTCCTGTGGCTCCGCTCACGCAGGGCTGGCCGCCAGTGAGAGGCAGCCAGGTGCTGAGAACGTGACCCTCATCGGGATGGCAGAGCACACCTGGGTGACACTGCCGAGCGGAGGGGCTCCAGGAAGTTCTCCAAGTTGATGACACTTCCTGACTGTCTGAGTGGTGGCCTGTCCGGAGGCTCTGGAGAGGTGGCCTTTCTCTCCCCTAGCCCAGGTCTCCCAAATGAACCCCTAATTGTAGCCTTCCGTAGATCACAGGCTTTCCTACTGGAGCCACTAAAATCACTCCTCAGAGGCCAAGAACTGCTTGGTGTGTGTGTTCAGTCAGCCTGTGAAGGAGACCTCTGTTCTGATAGAAGACTCTAGTCCTGGCAGTGAGAAGACCCACGTCCCCCTGCATGCTGTTGACTGAAGCTGCCCGGGATCCAACACCACACACACCGTGGCTTTATGAGCCTCTCTTGCGATTCCCTCGCATGTGGTTCCAAGGCACCTGGGTGGCTCAGTCGGTTAAGTGTCTGACTGCAGCTCAGGTCATGATCTCGTGGTTCGTGAGCTCGAGCCCCGCGTTGGGCTCTGTGCTGACAGCTCAGAGCCTGGACCTGCTTCCCATTCTGTGTCTCCCTCTCTCTCTCTGCCCCTCCCCTTCTTGCTGTCTCTCTTTTAAAAATAAACATTAAAAACAAACTTAAAAAAACCCCAATACCTACAAAATTTGGTTTTTCTGATGGAAACATTCTGTGTGTTTTCAGTTTAGGACCCACAGCCTGACTTCACAGTCGACACAGTGTGTTCACCCGGCGTGTTCTCCTCTGAGTGGCGGGGCCGTGAGGTCTGGAGCCTACCAGAGTTGACTTGATTACACAAGACAACACAATACACAAGGACACAGGGAGCTGACAATATCAGTGACATTATCAAGTGCTGTTCAGACATGTTCTATCCCTTTTGACAACTCCAGTCTAATTTCATGCAAATAAGATACAGAAGATCACAGAGTGGACGAGAGCAGACTTACTGTTAGGGGTGCATTTTCACATGCAGATTTGAGGGGATGTTCAGGGACGCTCAGGTTCCTTCGAGGACTCCTGCGGTGGGGGGAAGAGGAAACAGGCTTGTCTTTCTGGGTGGCCCCGCTCAAAGGCATGTGGTGCCGAGATTGCTCCTAGACACAAGAAATCAGTTTGCCAGTGGAACAGTTCAGTTTTTTACAGTGAATTACATTCCTGCATTGCAGGAAGGCAAATTTTCCTTGATGCGGGATTTCTTAAACCTAGTTAGTATGCAATCTAGAATAAAGCAAAGAAGGGGTTTTGTTTTCTAAACATGGAAATGGGGCTCCGCACCGCACGGCATCCTGGAAGTCTGTGCGCTTGCCTCCGTTGTGGACGCCATTGCTCCAACGCCATTTTGGATCCCTCCATGGACGCCCACCTCAGAGCCAGTTTGCTGGTCAGAGAAGCAAACTGGTGCTCTCAAACACGGTCTGAGAACAGTCCACAGGCCCCAGAGCTGGTCTCTCAGCCTCCCTCTTTCTCCCCATCTCTTCCTTCTTCCTCAAGAGTCAGAAAAAAGCCCTTGATTCCCAGAGGAGGATCGTGTGGCCAGAGCAGCTGCGCGGAGGGCAGGGCAGAAGGATGATGGCCCGGGCGGAGGCCACGGCCAGGGGAGAAACGGCAGGAGGCAAAGCCATTACTGACCTCTTCGAAGCTAAGAAGTGGCTTCTCGACACCGTGCATTCCCTCCTGAAACCTCAAAAAACCAGCCATGAGGGTCTCTCTGATCATCTGGTGGGACCCTGAGGCACGGAGAAGCCAGGAACAGCCACATTCACGCTTCAGGAAGTAGAAGTCATGGTCATCTTATATTTCAGACAGCTTCTCACGTGCTGTTTCTTCAAGCAAGCATTTCCTGGCCACCCCCCTGCCCCCGCCGTCAGAACCGGTGACGTGGACCCGGTGCCCCCTCGGAACCCCACGGGCCCGGCTGCTGTGATGCCCACATAGCCTCTGCTCTCCCCCTGGACTGTCGCTAAAGGCAGCACAACGTGACTGCAAAGAATTTAGACCTAAAGCCATTGCGCCTGGGTCTGAACCCCCTGCTCCACCAGCTGGTAATGGTGGGACATGGGGCACCTTGCTTACCTTCTCTGTGCTCTTATTCTACAAAATGGGACAATAATGGTACCAACTCATATGGTGATTGTAGGTATTCAATGAGCAGACATTTGGAAGGCACTTAAATCAGGTCGTGGTGCAGAGAAAGCATCAGATGGGTGTGAAACAGATTGTGTGTGTGTGTGTGTGTGTGTGTGTGTGTTGTGTGTCAGGAAGGCACAGTGAGGCAACACAACAGGGACCGAGTCTGTACATTTGCTGCTTTGTCCCCAGGGTCGAGAGTGTCAAACACAGCACCTGCTGTAGTCAATGCTCAACAAATAGTGTTGAATGTTGAACATTACTGTTCTCAGGTAGGTTTCATAGCAAAAGCTGTGTTTTTAGCTGCTATATTTACCCTGCTTCTCTGAAATGTCAAGATTTCCCTAACCATAGTGCTTAAAATGACAACATTTCCCTAGCTCCAAAGCTTAAAGCTCTAGCAGATGATTGGTATTCCAAATGCATGTAGACTGTTATTCAGCAAAAAAGGAGAAGGAGCCATTGAGCCATGAAAAGACACACAAGGGCCTGAAGCATGTATTGCTGAGGGAAAGAAGCCAGTCTGAGAAGGCTCCATACTGTACTGTTCCAACGCTATCACATTCCGGAAAAGACAGAACTAGTACAAGGGTCAGGGGTTGCTGGGGATGAGGGAGGAGGGAGAGAGGAACAGGCAGAGCACAGGATTTTTAGGGCAGCGAATCTCTTCTGAAGGATGCTAGAGTGGTGGACACGTGGAATTACGCATTTGGCAGAACCCGTAGAACTGAAAAACAGTGTTAACCTTAACACACTGTAGACTCCTGTTAATAATAATGTATCAATATCAGTTCACCAATAATAATAAGCGTGCCACACTAATGCAAGTTTTTAGCATCAGGGGGCGTGGTCCAGAGACAGAGGAGGCCTGGGGTACTCTCTGATCTCTCTGTAAAAATTTTCCCTAATCCTATAACTGCTCTAAAACAAACTACTAAGGGGCACCTGGGCGGCTCAGTTGGTTAAGCGTCTGACTTCGGCTCAGGTCATCATCTCATGGTTTGTGGGTTTCAGCCCCACATCGGGCTCTGTGCTGACAGCTCAGAGCCTGGAGCCTGCTTCAGATTCAGTGTCTCCCTCTCTCTGTGTCCCTTCCCTGCTAATGCTCTCTCTCTCTCTCTCTCTCTCTCTCTCTCTCTCTCTCATTCTCTCTCTCAGAAATAAATAAAACATTAAAAACATTTTTAAAAAACTATAAAATAAGATTTTAAAAAGCGTACGAGGCCATCCCCCCACCTCCCAACAGAGAAAAAAATGACAGGTGTTCACGCTCGTGAAGTTCAGGTAGTGTGCTCAGCGCTTTGTGCTGATCTCATTTAATCCCCCACAATGATTACAGCAGGTAGGATGCTCATTAAGTAGAAACCGAAAGACAGACACATCGTGAGTGTCCCTTCTGATTCTTTTCTTCCCAATCAGGAAGGGATTGTTTTCTTTATTTGACCACTTCTTCTCCACTCTGAAACACAACATTCGTCTAACTCGGCCTCAAGTTCCTTTCGTACCACTTCTAGGACATGTCGCTTTTTAAACACATTTAAAAAGAACAACATATATGTATTTTCAAGTTTATTTATTTTGAGATCAAGAGCATGGGCAGAGCAGAGAGAGGGAGAGAGAATCCCAAGCAGGCTCTGTAGTGTCAGCTCAGAGCCCAACATGGGGCTTGATCCCACAAACTGTGAGATCATGCCCTGAGTCAAAATCAAGTGTCAACACTTAACCAACTGGGCCACCCAGGTGCCCCTAAAGAGAACAGTTTAAAGGAAGGAGAAAAAAGTAGTTTCTTTACAAAACATTCCAAGAGCACAAAGGAAGACCGAGGGAGTGGCCACAGGGACTATATTCCAACTGAGTAGAATATTCTAGACACTGAGAAAGCAACTACTGGCTGTTTTATCCTAGGAAAAAATAGCAAAATACTGCTCAACGTACCCTTCTTCCTCTTCCATCTCCTCACAACTGTTCTGTTTCTGTCTATTTAGGGTAATATCCAATGTAATTACAGTGCCCTCAGTCATGCGTGAGATATGGATCGAGCACCAAGCAGCGGGCTAAGCACGGGGTGCAGAGCAGGGTGAGTGGCTTGTCTCCCCTTCCAGGCTCTACCCCTCGGGATACACCATCTTGCACACACAGTCTATTTGCCCATCTTCCCAGCCTCCCTTGAGGGCAGGCTACCTCTGAGTCTGAATAAATGCCCAATAAAACACATCACCAAGGGGTAATAGAAGATTCGTGACACATTAGAAGTGACCTTCCAACGTGCTCTTGATTTTAGAAGACCTGGCCCTTCAAGTAAGACTGGTGGCTGAGAGCTCTCCCTTGGCGTGTATTTCGGGGTGGAGGGGGAGCTTTTCCTTTTGCGAATCAATGGTGGTGGGTGCTCAGTGAGAATCTGTTAATCACGTCAGAGTGTTCGCTTATTCTCAGGATCCGGAGTCATTTGGAGGTGAGGATGTTGGACATCCACGTCTTCCCTTATCAGACTCTGCGGAATCTTATCTCCATCTCCCCCGATGGGTTGAGGAGGCTCCACAGGGAGGGGACAGCTGGCTTCCTGCACGTGTTTACCGCTCTCCTGAGCTTCTCTGCAGCACTTTTTCTTCTGAGATGCCATCCATTGTTAGTCGTTGTGTAACACTTCCTGTCAGCGGGGCTGTTGTTTAAATAAGGCATTCCTGAAAATTACCTTCTCCCGACTGGGTTTTTTCACTTTCCGGATGGAGGAACTCGGACGTTTGAAGAGATCGTCCGAGGCATGAGGTCACTGGCCCGCTTGCAAAACCATATCAGTTTTCAACTTCGCCAGAAACGTTCCGTCGGGGGTAGGTCATCGCTCTGTGATAAAGCGTGTCAGTCTCTGTGGTTGTCAGAAGGTGCTGTGTTTGACAGAATGACTTGAACACACACCAACAAGGCACACAGGGTCCTTCAAACGTATGCAAAGGGCAGACAAGGTCCATTCAGGGCAGGGAGGCCACGGCCTGCCCACAAGTCCCCCCAAGGGTCCTGAGCTGGATGACACTCTCTGGTTAGGAGGACTCCATCAAGAGCTTCCAGAAGCTCCCTGTGGCGTCCCCTTGGACCCCTCCCCACCACCTTTCCAGAGACCGGCTCTGAGCCTGCTGGTCCCTGGGTACGACAGACTGTAAAACCTGTCCACTCCGGAGCTCTTCCCAGGTGCACCGTCTGGACACCCGGGGGGCGGGGCTCCAGGCACCTCCGAAATCGATCCTTCAGTGATCTCTGATGAAGGCTAATGTTCTGGCAGAATCAGCTCGGCAGAACTCATTTTTCTTTCTTTCTCTTGAAAACGGTTCTTGCATCTGAGACAGAAAACAACATATCCCCCCTCCTACAGTAACTACTGGAACCCAAATGTATCAGATAAACCAGTAGTTGAAACACTTTCTGGTTGCAGATCCCTGTATGATCTTAGACAGAACTCCCTGAACCCGCTGATCCCGTCTGATCTCGGAAGCTAAGCAGGGTGGGGCCTGGTTAGTACTTGGATGGGAGGAAGAAGTGAGGACCCCAAAGAGCTTTGATTGTTTGTTTACTGGGATGCACTGCACTAGGAATTAAAACTGAGTGTTGTTTTTTAATCATTTTTTAAATGGTTACTTATCTTTGAGAGAGAGGGAGAGACAGAGTGTGAGCAGGGGAGGGGCAGAGAGGGGGAGACACAGAATCTGAAGCAGCTCCAGGCTCTGAGCTGTCAGCACAGAGCCTGGCATAGGGCTTGAACCCACGGATTGTGAGACCATGACCTGAGCTGAAGTCAGACGCTTAACCAACTGAACCATCCAGGAGCCCCTTCACTGTTTTTACAGTTTGCTTTAATATAAAAGGGCCCCAATCCCATCTGCTCCTTTCCTTGCTAGCGGCGATGCACCCGTGTGCATTACACCAAATCACAACGACGTCCCCCACGGTTAGGGGGTCTTAGTTTTCTTTTTCCAACTGCCATCTGTGATTCCAGCACCCTGCAATCAAAGTCTGCATGTGCAAACATCTTCCTTAACACCATCACTCACGAACAGAGAAAGAAAGCTCACCTGCCCCTCAAGGGGACACGGAAGAACTCACGGCATCAGCACCGTGGAGCAGTGGCAGCGGCTGTGGTAACACAAAGCCCAAAACCATACAGTCCGGCTGTGCCCTGAGGAAGCTGGCTGAGCCCCTGTGTAACTGGTTATACAGCCACCCAATCGTAGGGACACCGACTGAACTACTCTCCCCCCATGGGATTGCCGTGCAGTTTCGGTTGTAAATCACTTGGCCATAAATGTAAACATTATGCCTTGACGTTCCCTTCTCTTCCGTTGATCTGAGTATCCACACACACACCGGTACCGCAAAGTCTTCCTCTCCGCTGTTGCTTTGATTTACATGCTTGGCTTCTTACGAGTCCCTCCGCACAAGCATACTTTAGGACTCATCCGACGATTGCTCAGGGATTATAATTAAACACCCCGCATGAGTAGGGCTTTCTCTCTTTGCCAGTAGATCTGTCTGAGGATGGAGAACGCAATTCAGAGTTCAAGTCATTTACGAATTTGTCCTGACCAGGGCTGTCTTTACGCAGGCTTCTAGTGTCTCCTTTTCCGTGTGTGCATAGCCTCAGTTCAGCCGGAGACACGGGGAACGCCAGGGACCTCTCGTTCTCTTCTGAGTGTGCGTGCAGCCGTGTGCACATGCATGGCTTCAGGCCGGCAGAAGCGTGTGGGAGCTCACCAAGGTCCACTATGGCTGCTGTGTGTTCTTTGTTTCCCGGTTAAATTTCTGGTTAAACTGCTGGTCGCCGGTCCCCCCACCTCCCACCAGAACCATAGCCTCGGGCTAACTGGATGCTGGTTTTCTCATTCCTTTGCCTCTGGGCGTGCTCTCGTTTCTAGCAGTGCCCAGCAGCAGTCTCGGCTCCACATCATGCCATCGCCCCCTGGTAGCAAAGGTTTCACGCCCCGATAGAGGCCCTGCACTGACAGAGCTGAGGGCTGGGGCCAGGACCAGTCCCAGGCTAAAGTGCCACATTCCCTAACTGCTTTTACTCAAGGTTCGGTGGTTTTACTGAATAAACATCCCTCAATTTGTTGTATGCCTTTGGTGGATTTATAGTCTTGAAATGGTGATTTTTGACAATTTTTTTCTAGTCTCCTCCTCCTCCTCCTCCTCCTTTCTTCTTCTCCCACGCGGGGTGAGCTTTGCCAAGCTCTTTCTTCTCATTGCACCATTATGGAAGTCCTGCGCCCAGCAATCTGTTTTAACAAGCCCTTTGTATTTTTCCAATGTCCACTAAAATTTGAGAACTAGTGCCAGAGATGAATTACCTTGTTGCTATCTAAACCGAAGTTTTCAACTTGTGCAGTAGACTATTCGCTCTCCTGTGCTCAAGAACAAGACCATCATTGCTCTTCCTTGAGCCTGCCTCCATTGGAAGGCCATCCCACTGGTTTTCCATCTGCCATGTTCTTCCCCTAGCTATTGGCATGACTCACTTCTTCACCTCCTTCAGAGTCTGGTCAAATCTCATCCCTCTCTTACGACGTTATATGAAGTTGTAAGTTTTCTTATTTATTATGCTTATAATATTTGTGTGCCTCTCTGTACCGGACGGTATGCTCCAAAAGGCAGGCATCTTTGTCAGTTTGTTCACTGACTATCCCCGGTGCCTGAAACAGTCTCCAGAGTACAATAAATCGTTATCGAATGAGTGCATACAGTACCAAGAAGTGTACCGTGAGAAGCAATGTTGGGTTTTTTTATGTAAGTTAGTGCCAAAGAAAAGGTTCAATTATTTCCCCAAGAATGGGATATTGTTGGAGTTTGGACTTCTTGGCTGAATCGTGGCAAAGTTGGGGAGGAAGAAGAGAAGGGACTGCAGATTATAGTCAGCTGTATCATACCTCTGCATTCAGGAATCTCACTGTTTGGGTTGATTGTGCTCTTGGAGGCTGGTAATGCCAGACCGTCTTCTTTGTGATGCAGTTAGCGTCTGGTTGTAGGAAGAGGCCGCCTGAAGGCTCTGTATCTTCCCATCCTGAAGCCTTTTCTGTCGCCCCTTCTGAGAAAGCCACTAGTGATTCTGGATAGAAAGACACAGCCCCTTCTTGAGAGCTTTGCTTCGCTCTACTGTCTTCCACCACTTGAATATTAGCATCATGATATCTGAGCTTGTGAAAGCAGAGTGATCGGATTGTGTCCCCATGACCAGCACATGTCTCCATGGCACTCAGTACTTTTTTCTCTGCCCACCTTTTGCTATTCTGTCTGGAAAGCTTGGATATTAAATCCTGTGTCATTTTATAAGTCACTCCTTAAATTTTTTTTTCCTTAAAGAGCAAATGGGCTGTTTATTTTTTTCACGCATCCAACTCTCAAACCACTAATAATCAGCAACTGGTATAAATAGTGAAAGAATAAAATATTCTTATGTGAAATATATATATAAAGTGAAATATAAAAAGTGAAAGAACAAAAGACAGACCAAAGTTTTTTTTTAACTTCTTATTTTGAAATAAAGATAGGCTCGCAAGAAGTTGTAAAAAATAGTATAGAGAAGTCCTTCATGCATGCCTACCCCCTTCTCCCCAGTGGTAACAGCATACAGAATGACAGTACATGGTCAGACCCAGGAAACTGACATTGACAGAATATAATAATAAAACACTTAAGAGTAAATTTAACCAAGGAGGTGAAATTTCTCTGCTCTTAAAACCACAAAACATTGATGAAGGAAAGAAGAAGACACAAATAAATGGAAAGGCATCCCCTGTTCATGGACTGGAAGAGTTGATATTGCTTAACTGTCATCAATATCGCCATCTATAGATTCAATGCAATCCGATCCATAGTTCAATGGCACTTTTGACAGAGGTTGAAAAAACAATCTTAAAATTTACATGGAGTCACAGAAGACCCCCAAAAACCAAAGTAATCCTAAGAAAGAAGAAGAAAGCAGGAGTCATCACATTTTCTGATTTTAAGCAATATGGTAAAGCTACAGTAATCCAAAGTGTGGTACTGGCCTAAAAACAGACCACGAGCCCAATGGAACAGAATTGAGAGCCCAGAAATAAACCTAAATACATATATGGTCAACTAATATTTGACAAAGGAGCCAAGGATGCTTAATGGAGAAAAGACAGTTTCTGTAATAAATGGTGTTGGGGAAATTGGCTATTCACACGAACAAGAATGAAACTAGACTCCTATCTTACACATTCATAAAATTAAATCAAAATGGATTAACTTAACATTAAAAAATTTTTTTTTTCTTATAAATAGTTTATTGTCAGGTTGGTTTCCATATAACACCCAGTGCTCATCCCCACAAATGCCCTCCTCCATGCCCATCACCCCCCTTCCCCCAACATCCATCAGTCCTCAGTTTGTTTCTCAGCATTCAAGAGTCTCTCATGGTTTGCCTTTCTCCCTCTCCCCCACTATTTCCCCCCTACTTCTCCCACTTGGTCTTCCGTTAAGTTCCTCCTAATCCTCCTATACGTGCACACATATGATATTTGTCCTTCTCTGCCTGACTTATTTCACTCAGCATAACACTCTCAAGGTCCATCCATGTTGCTACACATGGCCAGATTTCATTCTCTCTCATTGCCATGTAGTATTCCATCGTATAGATAAACCACATCTTCTTGATCCATTCGTCCATTGATGGACACTTAGGCTCTTTCCATGTTTAACTCAAAATGGATTAAAGACTTAAATGTAAGGCCTGAAACAGAAAATTCCTAGAAGAAAATAGAAGAGAAAAACCTCCCTGACCTGGGTCTTGCCAATTCATTTAATGTTTATTTATTTTTGAGAGAGAAAGAGAGAGAGAGCTGGGAAGAGGCAGAGAGAGAGGGAGACACAGAATCTGAAGCAGGCTCCAGGCTCTGAGCTGTCAGCACAGAGCCCGATGCTGGGCTTGAACCCATGAACCATGAGATCATGACCTGAGCCAAAGTCAGATGCCCAACCACTGAGCTACCCAGGTGCTCCAGCAATGATTTTAAAGCACAAGCATCAAAATAAAAAATAAGCAAGTGGGACTACATCACTACAAAGCTTCTGGGCAGTAATAGAAACCATCAACAAAGTGAAAAGATAATCTACAGAATGGGAAGAAATATTCACGAATCATATATCTGATAAGGGGTCAATATCTAAAATATATAAAGAACTCATCCAGGGTCAACCTGGCTAACTCCATCAGTTAAGCGTCTGACTTTGGCTCAGATCACAATCTTGTGGTTTGTGAGTTTGAGTCCTGTGTCTGGCTCTCTGTTGTCAGCCTGCTTCGGATCCTCTGTCCCCTTCTCTCTCTGCGCCCCCACCCCCCATGCTCATGCTCATGCTCTGTCTCTAAAAAATAAATAAACGTTAAAAAAATTAAGAACTCATCCAACTCAATAGCAAACAAAACAAAAAAAAAACAAAACAAAAAAGCCCATATAATCCAATTGAAAAATAGAAAAAAGGGCCCGAATAGATATTTTTCCAGATAAGATACCCACATGGCCAACATGTGCAGGAAAGCACGCCCAATATCACTGTCCTGAGGAAAATGCAAGCCAAAACCACAAAATCACACCTGTTAGATCGGCCATCATCCCAAAGACAAAAGACCACAGGTGCAGGCAAGGCTGTGGAGAGAAGAGAACCCTTGGGTACTGTTGGCAGAATGTAAATTGGTGCAGCCACTATCACAAACAGTATAGAAGATCCTCAAAAAGTTAAAAATAGAACTACCTTATGATCCAGCAATTCCTCTTCTGGGAATATATCCAAAGGAAACAAAAACACTAACTCAAAAAGATATCTGCACCCCCGTGTTCATAGCAACATTGTTCACAATGGCCAAGATGCAGAGGAAACAACCTAAGTGTCCATCAATGGATGAATGGGTAAGGAAAATATATTATGTTTATATGTTATAGAATATTATTCAGCCATAAGAAAAGGAAGTACTGTCATTTGCAACAACATGGATGGACCTTGAGGGCCTTATGTGAAATGAAGTAAGTCAGACAAAGATGGATACTGTATGATCTTACTTACATTTGGAATCTAAAAACAAACGAAACCCAAAAAACTAAACTCATTGAGAAAGAGACCAGAATTGTGATTCCCAGAGGCAGGGATGGAGGGTGGGGAGGGACACTGGGGGAAGGTGGTCAAAGGTATAAACCTGCAGTTATAAGAGGAATAGGAAGTAGGGATGTGACGTACTGCGTGATGACTACAGCCGGCGCGGCTGTGCAGCACACATGATGTAGATCCTAAGTGTTCTCGGCACAAGGGGAGGTTTTATTCTTTCTTTTAAATTTATTTTGTTTTTAATTTTATTTTATCTATTTTTGAGAGAGAGAGAGAGAGCGAGCGAGCAGGGGAAGGGCACACAGAGAGAGAGAGTCCCAGGCAGGCTCCACCCCAGTAGCGCAGAGCACGATGCAGGGCTCGAACTCATGAAACGTGAGATCATGACCAAACTGAAACCAAGAGTCTGACGCTGAACAGACTGAGCCACCCAGGCGCCTGTAAATTTCTTTTCATTGTGTCTAGGAGATGGTGGATGTTAACGAAGCGTACTGGGGTGGTCGTTCCGCGGGATCTGGGAGTCCAGCCTTCACGCTGCACGCCTGCAGCACATAGTGGTGTGTGTCAGTTATACCAGTAAAACTGGAGGAAACAACAGACCGCTTTTTACAAGCACATATCTAAAGAAAAGCTTTACATGATAACAGTCAAATTGTAGAAAACATTGGCTTTGGGTTTTATGCTTTTGTTTTTGTGATATCCATGATCTAATTAAGTGATACATGGGTCAGTCGAGTAAGCGTCTGACTCTCGGTTTTGGCCCAGGTCATGATCTCCTGGTTGGTGAGTTCGAACCCTGTGACAGGCTCTGCACAGACAATGCGGGTTCTCTCTCTTTCCTCTCTCTGTCTCTCAAAATGAATACACTTAAAAATTTTTTTTTTAATATTTTATTTATTTATTTCTAGGATAGAGAGAGACAGCATGAGCAAGGGAGGGTCAGAGAGAGAGGGAGTCACAGACTGAAACAGGCTCCAGGCTCTGAGCTGGCAGTCAGCACAGAGCCCGACGCGGGCTCGAACCCACGAACCGCGAGATCATGACCTAAGCGAAAGTCGGACGCTTAACCGACTAAGCCACCCAGGCGCCCCTAAAATTTTTTTTTTTAATTCAAAGGAGTTTTTGGGGCGACCCTTTTTCTTTTGTAAGGTCACATTTACAGGTTGCAGGGATTCAGACCCAGTATCTTTGGGGACCGCTGTCCAGCCCGCCACGGAAGGTAGATCCAGGAATCAAATGAGGAAAGGTTTCGTTGCCTATGCAGCAGTGGGTTTTGTCCTTGGAGCATGCTCTCGCTTTAGTTTAACCAGAAACATTTCCTACGTCCTAAAGAGAAGCGAGAACTTGGTAGCTCTGTAAAGCGTACAGGTGTCCTTTCTGAAATATACGCTGCTTCTTTCTTCTTTGTGGACACAGTAAATGTCTCTTCCCTTGCAACCCAGGCACTGAATCCCGTCTGAGTCACTGATATTGTTCTCCCATTGTAACTGGCCGTTTTGCTAGTGAAAGTCCAGAAAAATCTCCAGGCGTGTGGGCTGATCCCGAGCTGGCATTTTAGATGCTTGATAAGAGTAACAGAAGAAGCGTGGAGACAGCGTGCTCCATTCCCCGCCCGCCGGCTCCTCTCCCCCACAATCCACCATGACTCACCTGGGATTAACAACACATTTGAGACAGACACTGAATTACATACTAGCGTTGCCTGTGAACTTACCTGGGAGAAGTCGCAGCTTGTGAACCAATCTGCATGTAACAAAAGGAGAGCAAGGGTCAGAGAGAAACAAAGAATGTTTTTGTGCCTCACTGCGGTCAGCACGGTTTATGTGGCAGATGTTCACCCTGCCACGCAATGTGGATGACTTCATCCGTAGGGGGAGGCTGCTCACCACTGGCCTTCTTCCCTCCGGGACGACATCATCGCCGCTCCTTGACGGCAGTTTTTATGAGCAGTGTGGAACGCCGTGTACAGAGCCCTGACCGGCCGTGCTTTCAAGCGGGCTTGTGGCTCCAAGGCGATCCCAAATTCTGTTTTTGTGTTCCGAATCCACATTCTGACGCAGGAGTGAGGAAGCCATGTCTGTGTTTACATTTTAATTCACGTTTTAAATACCTCTCCCTTTATTCCGTGTCTCTTGTAATGGGTGTTGTTAATTTTGTACTAATCAATTTTTGTGTGTGTGTGTTTTATTTTATTTCTAGGAGAGAGAGAGAGACAGCGTGAGCAGGGGAGGGTCAGAGAGAGAGGGAGTCACAGACTGAAACAGGCTCCAGGCTCTGAGCCGGCAGTCAGCACAGAGCCCGACGCGGGGCTCGAACCCACTAACCGCGAGATCATGACCTAAGCGAAAGTCGGACACTTAACCGACTAAGCCACCCAGGCGCCCCTAATTTTGTACTAATCAAAATAGAGCCAGTCTACAAGTGTGTGAAGTGCTAAAGTAAAAAAAAAAAAAAATTTTTTTTAATAAAATGTAAACAGCTTGTAAAAACTTATTTCAGGATTCTGGTCCAAGTTCATGTCCCTCCCTCGTGGCCACCTTCAAGCAACAAAAACAGTGAGCGGTAGAGAAGAAAATGCCATTTCCGTTGAAAACCCATGCAAAAACTAAAGCTACAAAGGATGGCTGCCAGATCGAACGGATTTTGGGGCCGGCTGAGACAGGACACCCAAAAGCATAGCGGCCCCCCACAGATCTTTCCCAGCCTACGCTTATCCATAAAAGGGGTAACACAGCCCTATGGGGTCTAACTGAGTCCTGCGCGAGGTATCCACACCGGGCACTGGAGGTGAGCCAGCGTGGGCATGGACGCACCAACAGGACGTGGAGTCGCGAGAAAGTCCTTCCGAAGGACGCTTGCGTGGGGGCGCCTGGGGGCTCAGTGGACTAAGTGTCTGACTCTTGATTTCAGCTCAGGTCATGGTCTCACGGTTTGCGGGAGGAGCCCTGCATCAGGCTCTGCACTGACACGGGTGCTGACAGTGACGTGAGACAGCGACACCTCGGGATGAGCACCTTGCGGGGGAAGGGGGGGACGTGCGGATGGGAGGGCCGGCGTTGAGCTGCGAGGCCCTCTGTCCGTTTGGGCCCCCACCTCCCAGAAGCAGTGTCCAGGCCGTGCGACAGACATCCTGGGAGAAGAAGCGCTAACACTCGAAATGCCTCCCCCTCTGGAAGTGAGGATGGAGACTTCTCGGGCAAAACGGGGAAGCAGCTTTCACCCTCACGTGGCCCTTGCGTGGTCTGCCTGTTGGAAGTTATGCATGTGTTCCGTGTGCACGCAGGTCGTGGCAGCACCATCGCAGATGGTCACGTGTCCCTCTCTGTTATAATATACCTCTTAATTTTCAAGATGTTGAACTGTGCAAAGCACGCACCTTAAAGCCATTAGCATACAGTGAAACGCTGTACCCAGCGGTTCTAGAATATACAATATTTTCAAGCACACACGGAGCATTCACAACAGCTGCCCACATACTAACCTTAATGAGTCTCGACCCATTTTAAGGAACTGTCTAATTACAGAGCGTGTTCTCCGATCACAGTCCTATTATGCTAGAAATCTCTAACAAAGGGAAAGCTGAAAGACTTCCTGTGTATTTGAAATGAGGATTATTACTTCTAAATAATCCATAGGTGCAATAAGAAATTATAATGGCAGTTAAAAGTATTTTTAAATAAACTAAAAAAAATGTTAGTCTCAAATGAGTATGCAGTTGATCCTCGACCAACACAGTTTGAACTGTGTGGATCCACTTATATATGATATATGGTTTTTTTGGGGGCTTTTTTGGATAAATACAGTTCGGTCCTATAAATATATTTTCTCTTCCTTATGATTTCCTTAGTAACATTTTCCCCCTGTAGCTAACTTTATTGTAAGAATAAAGCGGATACTACATATAACCTATACAGTAAGTGTTCATCGAGGGTTTATACGATCGGGAAGGCTTCCGGTCCATGGTAGGCTACTAGTAGTCAGGTCTGGGGGCGTCAAAAGTTAAATGCGGATTTTCAACAGCACTGGCTGTCGGTGCCCCTAGCCTGGCATTGTTCAGAGTCAACTGTACTATACTAGGAAAGAAGGAAAGAGGAAATTAGGAAAGTAACACAGAAATAAGCCCAAAGAAATCAGAGGGAAGGAAATGAAGGTAAGACCAGATACTGAGGAGGCAGGAAGCGCACACCCCAGTGAGCTGAGTGACCTGCTCCTGGTCCTTTGAGGTCGGTCCAAGCGGGAGCTTCCACAAGACAGGCCTCCTGAGGCCGCGCTGCAGAGGGCTGCTGAGATTTGTACGTCCAGGAGAGGAGGCCCATCTCTGGTGTCCCTTTCGCGTGACTTTCTGAGCTCAGCAGAGCGACCTGAGACTTTCTGGGCCTTGGGGCCGTGTTTGGTGTTATGTTGCTCCAAGAGCAGCCGCTGGCCAGCTCCTTTTGCACACCTGGGGGCGGGGGCGGGGGCTGCTAGAAATGCAGAGTCTCAACCCCCCCACCCCGCCCGCCCCCATCTGCTGACTCA
Organism: Proteles cristata cristata; assembly: GCA_017311185.1. Lineage (NCBI taxonomy): Eukaryota > Metazoa > Chordata > Mammalia > Carnivora > Hyaenidae > Proteles > Proteles cristata. The sequence continues at coordinate 37,779 of JAESUZ010003370.1, forward strand.
AAATCTGCCTTGGAGGAAGAGCCTTGGAAAATTCCAATAAAGTGCAAGCTGGTCTAGAAGGCTCACCAGAGGGGGTGCTGAGTTTCACCTGAGCTTTTGGGAAGCCACAGGCAGGCGCGCCCTGCGGGCCAGGGAAGACCTAGGACATGGCCCCCCCAATCCCCGCCTCTGGCTGCACACCCCCTCACAGCGCTGGTGTGTGTGAGGGGGGGTGTTTCCATGTTTGCTTGTTCTCTTCTTAGGCACGAGCTGGCCATCCTCTGCCGTCTTCCATCACCCGACCCGTAGCTTCATTCAGGGGTGCTTGCACCTCTGGCATAGACACCCTCATACTGTAGGGCAGGTAAATGACCTCAACACTGACTGGGTCATTGTCCCAGGAGCAGGGGTGGGCGGGGGGAATGTCCACCTCCGGCTCTGAGGGGAACACACAGTAACAGTAAAAGGGAGTCAGAGGGGAAGAGAGAAGCCAGGTCACACACCTGCCAGGCAAGCAGACCGGCCTCCCCTCCCAAGGGGGGTGTGTCAGGAGCTGGGCTCTGCAAGCGGGTCACCTGTCATCCTGGCCGACTATCTGAGTGTCACCCTCCGTGTGGGACAGACTATGGCTCCCTTTTAATACCCATTCATTCTGCTGCCCTTTGCAAGTTCATGCCGGGCAGCCTGCTCCCCTCCGTGGGGGGCCTTGTGTGCTTCTAGAAGAGCCTGTTTTTGTAGGAACAGCCATCTCCTTCCTCCATGTTGACTAAGGATCGCCGTAGGGCAGGAGAGTGGCCAAGCTCTGTCCGGAAGGAGGGTTGACGGCAGAGGGACCCATGGCAAGGGTGCAACCACTTGTTGGCCATTGTAGGGGTCCCTGCAGGCTTCGTCAGGGACTCCACACATTGGACATTCCATCCACCATGGACTGCTCAGTGAGAGGGGCCAGAACAGACCCTGAGGCCCGCCTGCGAGAGGTCATGTTAAAGGATGCTCTGCCAAAATGCTCTCTTCCTAACATTTATTTTTGAGAGAGGGAGCAAGAGAGAGAGAGAGAACACAAGCAGACAAAGGGCAGAGAGCGAGAGGGAGACACAGAATCAGAAGCAGGCTCCAGGTTCTGAACTGTCAGCACACGGGGCTCAAACCCATGAACTGTGAGATCATGACCTGAGCCGTAGTTGGATGCTGAACTGACTGAGCCATGCAGGCGCCCCTAAAATGCTCTCTTTCCAAGGTAAGCGTTTTGGGGACACCTCCTCAGCAGTGTCTGGCTAGCCAGGGCTGACTGCTGGCTTTCGGGCGATAATAGCCATCACCCTGGAGGTGCCAGTTTTTCTCCCAAACATAGTTGTAGAACCGTTCACATAAACTTGCATTTCGCGTCTTTGGGAATCTCATTGTGGACAGTGCGGTTGAGTGCTTCCAACTAAGCAGTCGCAGATAGAGGGCACTTGGGAAGGTTTAGCTTCAGAGGAGCTGAAATTTTTTCCCTTAAATTTCCCAGTTTCAAATCTGAGCCTCTGTAAATCCCCAAACAGGAACATCCACTGTCATTTGGGTCGTGGCCGTCATCACGGCAGCTGAGGTGGATTGGAGGCTCGGCCAGAGGCGGTGGGCTGAGCCCTACTGCTGTGGGAGATGGTCAGCACCGTATGAATCACGGTCACCAGGGAGGGGTACGGTTTGTTGGCGGGGTCCGTGGGAACGATGAAGGCCACAGCGTGACCAGCCAACAGCTGTGTGATCCTGGAGTCGTGTGGGACGAGGGGACCCCGTCGGGCCCCTTGGAGGGCACCTTGCAAGCCTAGCCTGTGCGAACGTCACTTACCAAAGTAGCCAATGTGTCCCAAAGCAGTTTCGATCTTGTCAGAACTGGGGGGTGTTCTCCTGAGAAGCCGACGGCTCTTTTATGCGTAGGTTATGTTTTTAAGAGAACGGAGTTGCCACATCTCCCCAACATGGGGTCTTTTGACCTTTTACAGGGCCACATGGTAGTTTGAACACTTCTACGAGTTATTTTCGATGCTTCCTGCAGTTTAATAGAAGCCAAACATTTACAAATAATAAGGCCACGGAGGCTAACCGAAATGGCCTGTTTCTTTTCACGAGCCTGGGATCTCGCCAGCCTGACGCGACTTTCATCTTGGTTTGCTGCTCTGAGTTATCCCGTTTGCTGCTACTGAGTTTGTGTGCTCAGCTATGATTAATAAAAGGGGAGAATTTATTTGTGTTGCCTTAATGAAAGCACTCGGGTGGTAGATGCAATCTTTTAGCTCCTGAAATCTGGGTAGAACTATTGTTGCTGGGCTCCTGGGTGATAAGGAGGAGTCCCTGCTCTCGGCCATCGGCTGTAACAGTTCCTGAGCCTGGACACGAACAGGATCAGCCCAGGAAGCAGAGGGGACAGGGAGAGTCCCACACAGCCGAGGCACGTGTTCTAGAAACACCTCAGGGAACAGACTATTACTCGTGGTTTTCTAATGTTTGTGCACAGCACAGTTTGGGGACTTTTGTTCCCACTATAGCCTCTGATTATAGAACCTGAGAAGGAGAACACAGAAAATTAACTATCAGATGATCCAGCTTTATGGCCAGGGGTGCAAAGATCTTAAATATATATTATTTATTGAAAATATAGCAAACCACAATCAAGTAAGTGTATTTTGGAGCACCTGGGGAGCCTGGTTGTGAAGTGTCAGACTCTTGAGTTCAGCTCAGGTCATGAACTCACGGTTCGTGAGATAGAGCCCTGAGTCCGGGAGCCTGGATTCTCTCCCCTCTCTCTCTGCCCCTCCCCTGCTCATGCTTTCTCGCTCCTCTCTCACTCTCTCAAAAATAAACAAGTACACATTTAAGAAAAAAGGAAGATTTTTTTTTAAAGTAAGTGTATTTTAGGATGGTTCAGCCTTGGTAACTTCTACAAACAAAATTTATTTTATTAATTTATCACAAAATTTAAAAAATATGATCATATCTATGGAAACCAAGAGGATTTTGCAAAATTCAACATCCTGATTTTTTTAAGTGTTATGTTTTTATTTTTTAAAAATTTTTTAATGTTTATTTTATTTTTGAGAGAAAGAGACAGACTGTGAACAAGGGAGGGGCAAAGAGAGAGGGAGACACAGAATCCAAAGCAGGCTCCAGGCTCTGAGCTGTCAGCACAGAGCCCGACGCAGGGCTTGAACTCACGAACTGTGAGATCATGACCTGAGCTGAAGTTGGATGCTTAATCGACTTAGCCACCCAGGTGCCCCTGTTTTGTTTTTTATTTTATATATATATCTATATATAGATACATATATAGATAGATATATATAGAGAGAGACAGAGAGACAGAGAGACAGAGAGAGAGAGAGAGAGAGAGTATGTGAGCAGGGGAGAGAGGTACAGGGCGAGAGAATCCCAAGCAGGCTCCATGCTTAGCGCAGAGCCTGATCCCATGACCCTGATATCATGACCCGAGCTGAAATCAAGAGTCAGAAGCTCAACCAACTGGGCCACCCAGGCGCCCCTGACCTTTTTAAGGAGCACTTTAGTTCACTAAGAATGAGTGGAAATGTCCTTCATAAAGAGTAGCCATCAAAATCAAAGACAATTAGTGTGCTCGACAATATAATAACTAAATGTACTTATGCTATTTTAAAGACTTTATAAGAGCCTTGCAGCCACAGGTATTTTTTTGGCGTGTCTTCACGATGATGTTTCTCAGACTTAGCTGAGAGCAGCCGTGCCGCAGGAGCCATCATCCCCCTCACAATGCGAACGTGCTCAGTGGCACCTGGGATGTGGTTCTCAAACCAAGGCTCCAGGTGAGACTTGCCGTCTGGAGAAACGGCACCTACCTCAGCCCCTTTGTGCCACTTCTGCTCATCTGTCTTCGGAATGTCCCCTTTGTGCCGCTCTCCTGCGGTGAAAAGCCTCATCAGGCCACTGCTCAACTCTTCCCTGAGTTAAACCACACCACTACCTCGTCTTCAAAGGTTCCAGTTTCTAATCGGAGCCGTCCTGGTCACACTGAACATCCGTGAGCTCTGCAAACGTTAGCCGCGCATATTCTGGGGACGGGAACTCCCTCTGGAGGGCTGTGGGCCCGTGAGCTTATACGTGAGAGCAACGGTCTGCCCCAAGGTTGCTGGGAAACTCAGACGTCCCAGGGCCCCCGGCCCCCGGGCCTTCAGGTCTCCGCCCATCCTCCGTCACGCCTAGGTAAATCGCGCGTGCCAGCAACATTACATCTGATACTGCATAGGCTTGGCTTCCCTCCTACAACTCAGCTACAACAGATGCCCTGTCTGCTGAGAGTTTCCACCACCAGTGACTGTTGGATGTTGCCAAATGCTTTTTCTGCAGCTACTGAATGATTACATTGTCTTTTCTTTTTTTCCTATGAATGTGGTAAAATACACTGACTTTCTAAAAAAGACATCAAACCATCCTTAAGTTTCTGAAATAACCCTATATAGTCAAAATGTGTCATCCTGTTTATCAAGGTCCGTGTCTGGTTTACTGATATTCTTCTCAAGGATTTTTATGTCTGTGCTCATGAGGGTTGTGGATGTCAGTAATTTTCTTGCAATGCCTTTGTTTAGTTTTGTATCAAGGTTAATTGACCTCATGAAATGAAGTCATTCCCTCATCCCAAAGTATTTCCTCTGCTCTATTTTCTGGAGGAAATAATATTTGGATTCTAGTGGTGCCATTTCTCCTCAGGTGAGAGAATTTCTTTAGTGCTTCTTGTCATGCGGTTCTGCTGAAGGTAAATCATCTCTCTCTAAGATGTCATTTTTATTTTTGAAGGACGTATCAGTCAAGGTTTAGCCGGTCCTTAGCGGAACCAGTCCTTCTGGAAGCTTCTCTGCCTACAGGTCTTCATCCGCAGGAGACTGGTGGCTATGTCAGGAGAAGATGAGTGAAGGGACCCAGCCCCACAGAGAAGGATGCCTAACCTAACAACACTGTCTCCCGAAATCCCCACACCCACAAAAATTATTTCGCTCCCATGTTTTTTTCATGATTTATTTCTTTATATCCATCCTTCCTGGGCGGGTCCTTGGAGGTGTTCCCTCACGGGGACTTCCCAGTGACAGTCCCTATTTCCAACATTCTCCTGCTCTGGCTCACTCTCGCTGTGAGCGAGGGAGCTGTCCTAGCTAGTCTAACACGTTAGCACGTATACAGTGGAAGTTTTTCACTTGGTTGGGGCTTCAAACCTGGAAATAGTATGAAATTTGTGCCCAACTAAGTTTACCAGCTTGGCCTACAGAATTAGTAGAACGAGAGGAGGCAAAAATATGGCGGCCATAATGTGATGTCCAATGAGATTCCTAGTAAGAAAAGGCCGGAAAGTTTGTAAAGCAAGTCAGGATACAAATTCCCTCAGAGGCCCAAGATACTCATAAGTGTCGCCATCTTACTTCTTAGCATGTCATTCAGTGAGGGGTGGGGAGCACCCTCTTTGGGGACATAGGCCAGTAATACACCCAGATCTTTCTTCCAGTGTATTGCTTCAGCGCCCTTACATAATAATTCTTATCAGCCTTCTTGCAGGAGGCTCAAACCCTTCCTTCAAGGAAAAGAAGTGTAGCTCTTTTGATTTGAAAAGAGGATCCATAGCTTTCTTTTTTCTTTTTTCCTGCAGAGCAAGAGTCAGCTGCTTCCCCTCGGCTTCCCGCTTTATCTCCTTCCCCTTTTACTGCCTCGCAGCCCTCAGTTTGGTCCTTTCAGTCCTTCCCAACGACACTGCACTATCAAGCTTCGCACATGAAGAAAGTGCCGGGGCCTCCTTCCTTCCGTCAGTCAGCTGTCTGCTTGTCTGCTGTCCACCAAGGCTTCGTCTGGCCCTAAGCCCAGGGGAGACTCCACCGGAACTTGGGCCCATTTGCCAATCGACCCAAAAGTTACAAACCTCAGACCGCACATATAGGGTGAAGTGATGTCTCATGTTCAGAGTCAGTAAGAGCTGAGTTATTCCATTTATCCCTAAGGTCCTGATGATGTGGCCCCCCAAACAGTAAATTCTATTTAAAACATATAAGCATTTTGGGGGGCACCTGGGTGGCTCAGCTGGTTAGGCATCCCACTTCGGCTCAGGTCATGATCTCATGGTTCGTGGGTTCGAGCCCCGCATCGGGCTCTGTGCTGACGGCTCGGAGCCTGGAGCCTGCTGTACGGACAGCTGCAGCAGAACTCTCAGCCGACAGCTGGCGCCAACAGGCCGTCCTGGAAGTGAGCCTTCCAGCCCCAACTCAAGCTCCCCACCCCCACCCCCATGTAATGCAGAGGAGAGAAAAGCTGTCCCCAACCAGTCCTTCCCAGATTGCAGGATCAAGAACGAATCAATGGCTGTTGATCATTAAGTCACTGGACACAGCAGTGGACAACGGACACATGGCTTACTGGGGGCATGGCGATTGAGCTGGGTTGTGCCAGTCCCAGAGGGAGTGCTGGGAAGCCCAGGTGATAGTGTGAGAAAGTCCTTGTAATTTGCTTTTTGTGGTTTTTCTCTTCTGGCTTTATTAGGAGGTCGGCTGTCACTTCTCGCAGAGGCTGAGTACTGTCCCTGTACTATACAAGGGCCCTCTGAGTCTTTGTGGAGAGCTGGAAATTGGGCCCGAAAGAGAGAAACAGGTGAGCACAGGAAGAAAGCCACAGGGTGGACGGCTGCTTCTGAGGCCAGAGAGATTAACTAGGGGGTGTTTGTGTTTACCGGGAAGAGAGTAAGAAGAGCCTTAAAAACACTCATTCAGACGCTAAGTGCTCCTAGTAAACAGCAAAATGGTATGAACAAGCCATTAAACACCTGCACTCCGGCTACTTAACGTGATAAGCTAGAAGGGAAAAGACCAGTTAATGAAATTTATTTCAGGTAATGTACAGTTAAGAATAGTACACAGAATGCTTAGGCATGAATTCTATGAAGTCCTCAGTAGACGATTAGGTATAATTTCGTGTAGTTAGAAGCTTCAGGGTTTTCTTTACCTTCATGATCTCTTTCTGTCTTTAGAAGAATTTTCATTAGGACATATTTACTCGTTTATTAGCCGGAAGAATTATGCTTTGATGGAAAGTGCCGACAGCATGCTGATGGAAATGGCACCCCCCACCCCCTTGGCAATCCTGTGGGCCTCACTTGGAATCCTCGGGATGTTTCAGCCCTCAGTTATGATAGAGACATCATCTGCGAAGTCCAGTATTCTGTATGCCAAACATTCCGTCATTATCAGGATTTAAGAGCTTAATTGTTTTATAAACTGAATTTTGACTCTTGCTTAGTTTTTTTTCCACCAGTATGCAAGTGGCCTGTTGGAAATAAGTACAGTCGACCTTTGAACACTGTGAGTTTGAACAGGATGGATCCACTTATATGTGTTTTTTTTTTTTTTAATTGCGAAATTTTTATTGTTTTCATTTGGTACACAGCTTGGGAGAGGCTCCAAGGTGGTTAAAAAGGTGCCGGTGTCTTCATACCGGGGGAAGCCAGAGGGGCCCTTCGAGGACCAGAGGCTCCTACACATGCTCAAGGCTGAGCCTTTCTAAGAGATACTCCCCCAGCGTAGCCTGGGGGCCACCAGCCCATGGAGATAAGTCAGCTGGTTGCCTATCTTCTTGATGAGCTACACCTCTTGATTTAGGAAGCGGCTCTCTGAAGTCACAGACATGGGGGTCTGTACGGGCAGACCCCTGGGTGTGCAGATCCAAAGGGGCCTGGTTCAGTCTTCTCCAGGGCTAGGGCAGCTTCCATGGCCCCAGGGCTTGACTCCACTCATCCTGGGACTGCTTCGGTGCATCCTGGAAGAGGGCATGGCCTCCATGCTGGTTTTGCACCTTCAAGAGATTCTGGGTGCCCTGAGCTTTTCTTTAGCCAACTGGAGAAAGAAGTGGCCCCTGTGTTCCTGAGTCACATCACTGAGGTCAGAACAGAAGCCTAGAAAGAGGTGGAGGAGGCCCACACATGCACGCTGACCAGGAGGTCCTAGAAGCAGAGGATGGCTGAGAAAAGGTGGGTCCAAAGGGTTCAGTTGGAAAAGAGGTTGGATGATGGCCAGAGGCTGGAAGAAGAGACATCGTCAAATTAGCACATTGCTCATTTTTAACACATACAATTTTATTTATGGTTATACTTTGATAAAGCTGGAAAAATAATACATGCTCTGCTATTTGATTTCTTGGAAGCTTTCAAAAGTTAGAACAGATATAATTTTATTTTACAAAGCATTTGCAAACCAAATGAAATCATTTTGGTTTCATTATTGCAGTCCTAGAGATTGGCCACAAAATGGTATCAATTTTGCAGTTTTAAAGCCCGTTGCCAAAGAGAAACTCAAACCATTTTCAGCAATTTCAGGATCATATGAATAATATGTGGTCCCCCAAAGTAATACTAAGGTATTACTAAGGACACCATGCTTTCAACTATAGAAATACCATCGTGTAATTGTTTTTCTTTAGGAGATAATATTTAATAGTCACTCTGGCTTGTGTTGGCTCCTGACAGGTATAATTACACAAGTCTACCATAGAAAAAATAAGATTGTTTTTAAGCCATAGAAGAATATTTATTGACATGGGAAAATGTTAACAGTGTACTTCTATATGAAATATGCAGGGTACAAACCAGTATATACGGGTTAATACCATTTTTATGGAAAGAAAAATAGCCGTATATACAAAATCATGAATAGGAAGAAAACAGAAGGAAGTACATAGTGAATGTTAATAATGGTTATCTTTAGAGGGCAGAATTAGAGGTGATTATGCCATTTTCCCAGGAAATGTCACCTGCCCGCCAAACAGAATCTGTTTCTTGCTCTTCTTTCTTGGGTGTGATTAGCTTGATATAATTCTTTCCAAATGCACGCTGGGTAAGGAAACACACCTCAAATCATACTGCTTTTCCCATGTAAAAAATACATGCTACTCACTTTTACATACTGGCATATGGAGAAAAATTTTAACGAATACGGTATACTATAAAATATGCCACAGCATTGGGGCACCTGGGTGGCTCCATCAGTTAAGCATCTGACTTCTGTTCAGGTCATGATCTCACGGTTCATGGGTTCGAGCCTGGTATCGGGCTCTGTGCTGACAGCTCAGGGCCTGGAGCTCCTTCAGATTCTGTGTCTCCCTCTCTCTCTGTCCTTCCCCCACTCACACACTCACTCACTCACTCTCTCTCTCTCTCAAAAATAAATAGACATTAAAATTTTTTTTTATATGCCACAGAATAGGTCTGGCTAAAGAAAATTATTGTGTGGAGGATCTCAAAATCCTCGAATAGAGAGAAATTTTAAATAGAGAAAAAGAACTTGGTCCAAGGGTTTTGGGTTATTGTTAAACTGATTAAATAGAGAAAAAGATGTTATCATGAGTTCGGGGTCCATAATGGTTGACTGTAAATAACTTAGGTTCTAGAATGGGAGACTTGGGGACCTCTTCTTCCTAGCTAACTGACTTTGGGCAAAGGAGATTAGGTTTTATAGTTAGGGAAAAGTGGTTAATAATTTTGTAGAAAGAAGCAAAAATAGGATTTGTTTTAAATAAGGGAAAAATGAGATCACAGATCTAAAGTCCTTCTAAAAGACATAAACAAGTGTGAGATGAAACAGCAAGAAAGAAATTCACATTTGCTGTTACAGAAAAATTAATTTAATTTTTCTGCAGCACCAAAAATTTCCCATTTTATATCTTCATTCTTAGGTTAGACCTGTGCCAAAATTGTGAAATTATTTTAATGTGAATTAATGGTCTTCATCTTCTTTATTTAACAGTTAATAACATAGGACACACTTAACTTGTCCTAGACTCCCACCTCAGTGCTCTAGATGTATGCAGGGCGCCCTCCAACGACTCTTGATTACGGGCAACATTAAAAAAATAAATTTAGTTGCATGTTAACTAAAATATGCTCACTGGCTAAAATATTTCATCCTTGAATTGTAGGCAAAGCAAGAAAAAAAACCTCTTCAAACTGAATAAGTGTTTTAAGTTATTGGGTAGTGGTGTCCAATGCTTATTCGCCTATTAAAAGTTGGTAAGTAGGGGCACCTGGGTGGCTCAGTTGGTTGAGCGTCTGACTTCGATTCAGGTTGTGATCTACCAGTTCACGAGTTCGAGCCCCAAGTCAGGCTCTGTGCTGAGAGCTCAAAGCCTGGAGCCTGCTTCAGATTTTGGGTCTCCCTCTCTCTCTGCCCCTCCCCTGCTCTCACTCTGTCTCTCTCTCTCAAAAATAAATAAAAACATGGGGAAAAAAGTCAGTAAGTACCCTGATGTTCACTGGAACATTACCTAGAGTAGCCAGGATATGGGAGAACCCAAGTGCCCAAGGATAGATGAATGAATAAAGAAGATGTGGTATTTATACACTCTGGGATATTATAATGTTAAGCAAAATACGTCAGCCAGAGAAACACAGATATCATAGGATTACTCTCATATGTGGAATTCAAGAAACAAAACAAGTTAACAACAGCAACAAAAAGAGACAGAGAGGGGCGCCTGGGTGGCTCAGTCGGTTAAGCGTCCGACTTTCGCTTGGGTCACGATCTCGCGGTTCATGGGTCCGAGCCCCATGTCGGGCTCTGTGCTGACTGGCAGCTCAGAGCCTGGAGCCTGTTTCAGAGTCTGTGTCTCCCTCTCTCTCTGACCCTCCCCTGCTCACACTGTCTCTCTCTCTCTCTCCTAGAAAAAAAAAAGAGACAGAAATAGACTCTTAACTTGAGAGAACAAACTGATGGTTAGCAGAGGGAAGGTGGGTGGGAGATAGGGAAACAGGTGACAGGGAGGAAGTGTACTCACTTATGATGAGCACTGAGTAACATATAGAATTGTTGAATCCCTATATTGTACACCTGAAACTAATATAGCATTGTACGTTCATTATACTTGAATCATTAAAAAAAGAAATCAGAAAAGAAAAAATGGGTTGGTAAGATATTTTCATACCCTGGTTAAAAAATACTTTCTGTCCATTTCAAATTAGTGGTAACTTAGTCAATGATCTGATTAAATGAACCCTAAGCATTTAGTTTAAAAATTTATTTATTTTTGAGAGACAGAGAGAGGCAGGGCACAAGTGGGGGAGGGACAGAGAGAGAGGGAGACTCAGAATCTGAAGCAGCTCCAGGCTCCAGACTCTGAGCTGTCAGCGCAGAGCCCAATGTGGGACTCGAACCCACCAACCCTGAGATGGTGACCTGAGCTTAAGTCAGACGCTTAACCGACTGAGCCACCCAGGTGCCCCTCTTAGCAGTTTAGTTTAAGCCAAATCATAAGGTACTTGGAACATGTATAAAAATATCAGTAAGGCGATGGTTATCTAGTGGACATCAAGATTTCTAGATAATGACTTTTCTATCACCTGTAGCAACCAGTAAAAATCTATTATTATTGTAAGTACTTGGAATATTTGCTGTCACTTTGCCAGGTTACATTTGCAAGTCCGGTATTTCAAGAGTGCCACATTCTCCCTTGCAGTCTGCCTGTGGCTGCATGGACTTTTGAGCTATCCCAGGTAGTATCATGAATTCATTTCAATCTGTATAGATAAACTTGAAGTAGAAGTATGATACATGATACATCTTATGCTGAACACACACACACACACACACACACAGAGTGATATATTTCTATTATGATACAGCTTTATCTTTGTTAAATGCCTACTGGGTGCCATATACTGAGTTTGACTCTTTTATATAAAATCTTAGCTAGATAATTTCACAGAAAATCGACTTAATCTAATCGCATCTAGAGAGGAGGGTAGCATCATTTCCTGGTGCAGGTGAGAGTGGCAGATCTCGAGATTCAACCACATGCTGATGATGAAGCGAGGGTGTGGGTGTGAAGCGATCATGGCCACAGGGACGTCAGCCGGAGGCAGAGGAAGGGGATGTTGGTCTCTGACCATGGTAAGGTGCTGTGTGAGGACATGACACTCCCCATGGAGAAGAGAGAGGCCCCCGTGGAGGGTGGCAGGAGCCCGGATGAGGTGGGTCTGGTCTTGACTCCACTTCAAGCTGCGGGAAACCTGGAAACCACCCCGAGAATGTCCAGTCTCCAGACTTCTCGGTCTACAAGACAATTAGGATTCTGGATTTTATTTTTTAATTTTTTAAATGTTTTATTTACTTCTGAGAGAGAGAGAGAGAGACAGCGTGAGCACAGAATCTGAAACAGGCGCCAGGCTCCGAGCTGTCAGCACAGAGCCCGACGCGGGACTCCAACCCACAAACTGTGAGATCATGACCTGAGCTGCAGTCAGACACTTAACCGACTGAGCCCCCCAGGCACCCCGGATTCTGGATTTTAAACTGTCGTTACGCCAAGGGTGGCCCAGAGGCCAGCAGGTGTCCACACTGTCTGGAGCTCTTTAGAAATGTGGGATCTGGGACCCACCCAGACCCACTGGGCAGGCGTCTGTGTTTTAACCAGAGGCCTTGATGATTTATGAGCATGCGCAAGCGTGAGCATCTTCAGCCGCTTTAGACTACTTTTGAGTGTTCCCTAACTTGTGACCGGAGGCACCCACCCGACACCCGGTGTGTGCCCCGCGGGGCTAGGCCAGCTCCACTCGGCACATTGTCTGACTTTCCGTTCCCAGTAGCTCCTTTGGTCCAACTGCACAACTCCCTCTGAGCCCCTGTCCTCAGACACAAAGAACTTTCCATCAATACCAAATCCTATTTAATTGCCTGAAGAACACAGCATCAGAGGCTGGGAGGTTTGCAGGAAAATCTGATGTGGCCTGTTAACTCAGCGCGGGGGCTCTCTAGGCCATGCCGGTTCCTCGGGACTCCGAGACTTTTCGTCTTTGCTTTTCTGAATCAGATCTTCCATCCCATCCTCCCAAAGCCCCTAGTATTCTGAGAGGTACATTCTAGGGGTGCCTGTGGCTCAGCCAGTTAAGCACCAGCTCAGGTCATGGTCTCACACTCCATGAGTTTGGGCCCCTCATCAGGCTCTGTGCTGACAGCCTGCTTCAGATTCTATGTCTCCCTCTCTCTCTCTCTCTGCCCCTTCCCTGCCCACTCTCTTCTCTCTCTCTCAAAAATAAATAAATGTTAAAAAATTTTTAAAAAGAAGCATTTGGAGACTACTTTTTTCCTGTTTTAATTCTCCCGTAGCACACTTTGAAAAAATCGGACATTTATTAGTGGATGTTAGCAATGTTTGTGGGCGTGCACTGGAAAAAAATGCTGTTACTAGATTGTGTATTCCTATGTTTTTAAGTAAGCCATGTTAAACATCATCCAGTACAACATAATTATTGGCATTTAGCATCGTAAAACTAGTAACTGTAGAGAAAGTCAAGATGTTTTCCCAGTTCCCAGAACATAATTTTCCATCATGGGAATTATTCTGACAGTTGCACAAACGGGAACTCCCCCCCTCTCTTGTTTCTGGACATGAAACTGGGCCTTCCTGACCCTTACACAAGTGATTATTAATCTTTCCAGACTCCCACTTTTTTGTTTTCAGATCCATAAGGAACACAACCCTGTAACTGAACACAGTTTGAAGACAGATGACTAATTTCCCAAATTATTTCTGGATTTTCCCTTTTATTGCATATGGCCTAAACCAGCTTCAACAGAAACCATTGGCTGTGAAGTCCTCCTCATCCCCCCGGGCCCCCTCCCCGTGTAAGAGGTAGAAAGTGAAAGGCTAGTAATGGAACACTTAAAAATGGCCCCACCGGGCCCTGCCTGTTATTCACCAGCCAGGAATGTGGTTGTGTTTATAAGGCCGAGGTTCGTCTAAAGGAATTTTCATAAACCACCAATTGCATTACATCAATGCCTCATCTTAAATCCCATGGTGATTTTCCTAAACAAAACTCGCTTGCTGGCTTCAAACACATTATCTCTTGTCGTTGCAGAGAATTCTCTGGATGTTTGTACTCCTTCAGGAGCATCCTAAAATGGCCCGTTAGCCAAAGCGGAGCGGTCAGGGGAGGAGACGGCATACGCTGGGGTGGGCCAGGCCCGCCCTCAAGCCTCTGACATGAGGCACCGACAGCCTGGCTCTGTGTATTTCGTTGTTGCTGGCGCGTGGCACATGGACCAGACGTGGGCCCGGAGAGGACGGGACATGGAGAGAAGCTGGCGATGGATCCAGAGAATTCCATTTCTCTCTCCAAAACTCCACGCGACGAAAACGTCCATCCTTGATTCTCTGAAACTGAGTAAGGGGCAGCCGTCAACCAGATAGAGGGGAGAGGAGCTGTCACAAACCGAGGTCGGGCTCTTGAGCGTCGTGTGAAAAGGGCAACACAGAGACGGAATGAGGTGCTGGGTATCCTTAAAGGGACATTTTCCACAGGACCTCGTCTTTCTAGGAGGTCTCTCATTCTGCACCTGCTCCCGTGTGCCGTCCACCAGCGCTCTGCCTCGCCCTCCACCCCCTCCCTGTCTCCCTTCTGAGCTCTAGATGCAAACCCCCAGCTGCCCCCAGGGCATCTCTGTGGGGAGGGTGGGTCCATGGCACCCACCATGCCCATGTCCAAAGTAACTCTTTCGCTAACCTGCTTTGCCTGCTAACCTCCAGCACGGTGACCTCCCCAGTGTATTCCAGAAGGACTGGAATTGTCATCCGCCCTCCCCTGAGCCCGGCAGCCCCCACTACTTTGTGAAATGAGCCCCATGAGCTTGGCTGTGCTATGGGATGCAGGTCACCACTGAGGACCATCCCCCTCAGCACCCCAAGCATCCCAGCTGAGCGAGGGATCGGAGCCGCCGGCGGGGAGAGGGCGACAGTGCGCTGAGGAGAAGCACTTAAAACTAAGCCCCACGGTAACTATCTGCACAGAGCACACGCTTTCTTAACACTGTGGAGAGAACACGGAAGAAGGGACGTGGGAGTTGGCGCGCAGACCCACGGCAGAAGCTGAGTCAGAGTCAAGGATGACGCTGGCCCCTGACGGGGCTCATTAAACTGTGTTTCATGGCCTCCATGCCGCCATGGGAAAAGGAGGATCTGAAACAAGGAGTTGAAGCCGAGGATTGTTGGGAAATAAGTGGGCCGGCAAGTTCCTCCTGAGTTTAGAGGAAGGGCCTGCGTGGGCAGAGGGAGCCGGAGAAGGTCCCTCTCGAGCCTGGAGCTCGTGGGTTCGGCCCAGCTCGCGGCGTGAGTGGGGCCACAGGGTGAGTGCCTCTCCTCTGGGAAGAGCCTGCAGCCCTACGTTGCCGCATACCGTGCTCACATTCTGATGTGTTCACCCGGGTGCTCACTAGCACATCCAGGTTATGCATTCTCGGCAGGAACCCAACAAAAGGCAAGTGGCTTGTTTTTCTCAGCCCTTCTCACCAGCAGGTGCCCGAGTCAGTGTGTCCGGGTGTCCGGCCCGTGGCCTAGTTGGGGCGGGTGGGCAGGGCTTCCCCTCCCTGATGTTCATTGTCCTTCCTCCCCTTGTAACCGATAGGCATTGGCTCCCGGGACGGTGCTCACCGGCAGCGTGAACGTGCTCTGTCTGTCGAACTGTCACCTGCACATTCCGGCATCCGCCGATGACGATCTGAATCCATCATTATTCTGATCGTTGCCAGAAGTCAATGTTCTGAGTAATTCATTCCTTCCATCCAAAGGGAGGGACCTTTACAAAGTAACTGGCTTGTATTCCTTAAAAATATTAATCTCATGAAAACCTGAGATTAAAGGGGCCGGAAGAGAACCAGCAACTAGATGCAGGGTGTGATCCTGGACCAGGATTCCTTTGTCCTTTTCTCTAAAGGACATTGTTGGGACAACTGGTGACATTTGAAGAAGGCCTGGCTATTCTGTAATATTAGTATGTCAGTCAATGTCAAGTTTCTGGTTTTGTCATTGTGTGTGTGTGTACTTATGTAAAAGAATGCCTCCGAGCAGGACACGCTGGGACATTACAGAATAAAGCGGATCGTGGCTACAACTCTCAACTGGCTCAGGAGAAATACTCTGCATCTACAGCAAATCATAAGGCAGGTGTGGTGAGATGCTACCATCCGAGGGATCTGGGCGGAGGGCATATGGGGCCCATTTGTACTTCTCTTGCAACTTTCTGCACGTGTGAAATGATGTCAAAATGAACAAGTTTGAAAAATGTGTTGGGAATACAAAATGGACTGATTATGTGGGCATTGCTGGATTTTAAAACATTTTTTTAATGTTAATTTTATTTTTGAGTGAGAGACAGAGCGCGAGTGGGAAAGGGGCAGAGAGACAGAGGGAGGCACAGAAACCTGAGCAGGTTCAAGGTTCTGAGCTGTCAGCACAGAACCTAATGCAGGGCTCAAACTCGTGAACTTCAAGATCATGACCTGAGCCAAAGTTGGATGCTTAACCGACTGAGCCACCCAGGCACCCCATGGGTGTGGCCATATTTGACGGGCACTGGATGGAATCACACCCCCGTGCGGAAGGTGGGCTGCGGATCCGGTCTCTGGGGACAGGCTGCAGGATAGTCAACCCCATCCTGCTGTGACAGAAGCAGACCCACAGGGCTATGTGGCAAGAGGCAGCTTTCCCTACTGCGCTGTTCACAAAGGCAAAGCCTTTGTGTCGTATCAACAAAGGCTGGTTTTCAAGGAAACTTACTACCAGCTCATTGCTTTCGCCTCCAAATTCCAATTTCTGGGCACGACCCTGGGACTGTCCCATAACTTCATTCTGTATCAAGTGTCCTGAAATAGATTATTCCAGAGCCCACAGCTTGCCTCATGACGGAAGGTCTTACATGGCGACAACAATAAAGGTCTTCAGCCACTGAGCCCGCACGAAGGACAAGCATACCGAGTAATCAGTGTCTGCCACCACGTGAGTAGCTCCCGTCCCCACAGAACTGCAGGGACACAGGCTGCGAGCCCACGGGCCCAGCCGCAGATGATGACTGGAGCCTGCAGAGGACAGAGAGAAGTGGCCCCCAAAATAGATCTGTAAAACACTCCCTTGTCTTTTGTGACAGTGCAATTTACTGTTTCGTTTTGGTCTCTTATCAGGAAGCCTTCTGAATCAGTGCTCTATTTTGAGCACAAAGTCAAGATTTTTGTGGCTGCAGCCAGGGCTGTTCACGTGGAAAGCTGCTGAGCTGGCTTGCTGATTCAGGCCCGATGATGCCTCACGTCCTCCTGGGTGAACGGGAAGGGATTCATCCAAAGCAGCTTTTGCTTGGCCTTCCCCTCCCTTTCCCATCCCGTCCACTTCGCATTCCACTAGAGAGAACACCAAATTGAATTCATGCCAGGAAGACAGACACACTCCACATACATCGGGAACTTTACTATATTAAGAGCTTGCCAAGAGTCAGCTCTCTCCCTAGAGGACCTAAGTCTCTCCCCTTGTGAGTGTCTATTTTTTCCCTTTGTTCTTCCTCTCCCTTGGCCATCTTACAGAAATAACAGGGTCATTGGCATGTAACGCACTTATAAACCTGTGACCAGGCCCCCGTCTGGTGACGGCAGGGCTGAGCCAGCCGATACCTCAGTGACCCAGTCCCTGTAACAGCAGTGCCTTGCGCTGACCCATGTGACCCCCCAGGACAAATCTGTAGGGTTAGCTGTGCCGTCCTGAGTTTTCCGGTGAGCAAATAGAAGCTCAGAGGACATGAGTATCATTTGCCCAAAGATCCATGGCGAGTCCAAGAGGTGAGCTTTAAACTCACTTGTTTGTCTAGAAGGCTCTAGTGTTCCACTCTGTGTACTTTGATGGTAAATAGAGAGACACCCAGACCTCCTTCTTCATGGCCCCAGATGCTACCGAACTGGGTTTAGTGCCCCGATTGTATAAGAACGCATTGCCTTTAGCACCTCTTTCCCCTTGTGGCTGCCACCTCGGTAACTCCGCTGAGCAGGAAAGTGAATATGTTCAAGATTTCACTCAGCTTGGTTGTTCGGTTTCCCCACCATGTGTGGGCTGGGTGTCTTCAGGGCCAACACCAGGCAGGGTCACTGTTCCCCCTCAGACGGCCAGGTGGCCCTGCATCCTGCCCTTTCCTACAGTGTCTAACCTCGTTTGGCTTCTTGTGAATTACGTGACACCTGAACCTGTGAGAGCAGGTGTTCCCGCCCCCTCTGGGGACCCGAAAGGCAGCCCTGGTACACGCCCCCTTTGTGGGAGGACCATTAGCCTGCTTTCAACAAGCACCTAAGTAGACCTCTCCTGCTGAGTAGCCTGGTCAGCCCAGCCTACTCCCAGGACTCACCAAAGCCACGGGCACTGGGGGGTTCTCACCAAAGCATCCACACCAGTCCATCTGAGGACCTCGAGTGCCTGACCCCCACATAGGACTCATGCAAAGTGGCCAGGAGTTGAAGACCCAGGCACAACCTTGAACTCATGAACACACAGAAGTTGGTAAATGAAGGCCCTGAACACTCTGACCCTCGGGTGGGACAAGCCTAAGGTGTGCTGTCTACTCTCCACCCATCTCAAGACCAGAAGGGTTGATCCATCACTGTCCACAGTCATAACTTCAGTAAAACACCTCACATCGGTTGGCTTCTCTTCTGTCTTACTTGCACTCCTTATCAGAGCTTGCCGGGAGCTGCTCCTAGTACATTCCTTGGACTCAGACCCTAGTCTCAGGGTGGACTTGTGGGGAACCAGCCCAGGACGCCCCACAGACCTCCTTCTCTGCAGCCCCAGTGCGGTGAGCACACCGCTGAGCCCTCCAGGGGAAAGCCGTTGGCAGAGTTGAGGATGGTCATCCCTGGGCCCCACACTTAGACTTTTCCACGCCAGAAACCTGTTGTCCCAGACAGATGGCAGCCGTCAGGAGCTCCCGTAGGACACGGGAGGTAGGGATCAGGGGGAGGCATCGGAAATGCTAGTGAGTTGTTATTGCAACGTGCTTGCACTGACAGACGTCCCAACAGAAGACTTCTGGCTCCAACTCTAAGCAAGACGAGGCCCATGAACAAATGGGACCCTCTGTCCGCCAAGAGGGGCGGTCTTGATATTCACAGATTGACAATGTTTCAGATGAGAAGCAAGAGTAAGATGCTCCTTCTTCCCCCTTGAACTCCCTTCCTTCTCCATCCCGGGCCGTCTGCTCCATTAAGTCATCTGGATGACTTCTGGGGTGACATGGGGCTCCGGCGTCAAGCATCCCACATCTGCTGGCCGACACCCGGGAACCGCTGGGGCCTGACCTCAGCACACGGGTGACGGAGTGGGTGAGTGCCTGTGTCCATTTCCTCCAGTGAAACGGCTCTGGGAGCGAGAGCTTTCACTTTGTCAAAGGTTCAGAATAACAGAAGTAAAACCAGTGAGTCACCGCGGTAGCGGTTAGTGAGAGTTTATCACGCACACACCAAAAAGGCAGTTTGCGAAGCGGGAGCACTCCAGCCATAACGTGGAGTGAGGCTCGGGGGCAGATTGCTACAAAGCACCTCATATGGCGAGAAGGCAGCGGCTGTGTGTTCCTCCCAAGGATTGGTCCTAATGTTAGAATCTTCTTCAGTCATAGGGAATCGATCAGTGGATACCTCATGTCAGCCCTGGGAAACCGTTCAACGTTGCTTGTGACTAACAGGGGCGCAAGCAGAGGGATGACCCGGGTCCAGTCAGTCATGCAAAATAATCTAAATTGAGCTTTGTTTGTATGACCAAACTGGTTTTGTCTGCTCAGGGAACTTTCAAGGCTGGTCTCGCTGTGTTTTTTATTTCAACAACCTCCTCCCTCGTGGGGATTAGATTGGAGGTGGGCACGTGATGCCCTGAGGTCCAGGGAAGCCTCTCCCAGAATCCCTGGGAGACAGTTCTTCGGGCTCCTCCGTGGGTCCCCAGGGCCTGGGCTGCCATATTGGTGCACTTGGCCAAGCGCCTGGGGCTGGAGTCCCAGGGGAGGCAGGGCCATGTCAAGTCCTTGTGCTGTGGGCAGTGGACTCGGCCTGTCCCCCTCCCCACCTTACAGTAATTGAGTCACTTCATTCCTGTCCTTGCTTACTCCGGTTTTGACAAGTTTTCCGTCACTTGCAGCAAAGAATCCTAAGCGATGCATGTGAAAGGGAGAAGTTTTCTTAACTTGTGTTTGCACCAGGACCAGAGATCCTTCTCCACGGCCCCTGTGGCCAAAGTGCGTGGCTGCTGGGTGCCCCTCAGTGTGTGTGTAGAACATCGGAAATCCTCTTGGGCTGTGGGAGCTCACTGGCTCGTCAGAAAGGAATGGCAGAACTTACTCGAATTTGCCCTTGAGATGCCCAAGGGTCCGAATCAGACATGCTGAGGTTTTATCCTCGAAGTTAAGATTTCATTCAGAAGTCAGTTTATACAAAAGCACTTGGGGAAATTACACTTTAAATCCAAGCACAAAATATATCCAATTTAGTAAACTGGGACCAATATTTTGAAAAAGAGGAGAAAATATTCCATTGCAAACACATGAAGTCAAATATACAAAGTGATATTTATCCACCAGCTGATTTTGAAAGGTTATAGACTTGGCTTTCTTAAATGGAAATATACTCTTACCACATCATTTAAAAAATCCCTTAGCCTGTCTTCAGCCTTTTATTATGAAGTAGTCAACCTACAGAAAAGTTGCAAAAATAATCAGATGAACGTCTATGCATCCTTCACCTAGACCAACCAATTGTTAATGTTTTGCCATGCCTGTTCCAGATCCATAGGTCTGTGACACACACACGCCTACGTCTTTAGGCAAAGATTGCACACACACACGCACGCACATTCACATGCACATTCACACGCACAAGCTCACATAAATAGTTCTTTTGATGGACCATCTGAAAGTTAATTGCAGGCATCAGGTCACGTCACTGTTGACCACGTCAGCATTTGTCTCCTAAAAAAAAAAATCAATTAATTTCCACACTCAGGAAAGTTAACATGGAAGTAATGTCATTACCTAAATAGATGGTCCATAGTCATTCAATTTTTCTATTTGTGCTGATAATGTCTTCTGGGGCTGGGGTTTGCTGCTGTTTTTTGTTTTTGCATTTTTCTGAATCTGGGATCCAACCAAATATCATGCATTGCATTTACTAATATTTACTTTGGAAACTTATTCTACAGTTTTTTTCTTGTTGTTAATAAAGGAATTTGGGTTATGGTAAAGCCAGGATTTAGTCCATTGATTACTTATTTTCTATCAATTTCCATTCATCTCATTAATTATTTATTGAGAAAAGTGCCTGGAAATAGTGCCCGCAGAGGTTCAAGTATTTGTATAATATTTTAATGTAGAAGAATCTGTTGATTTTACACTTAGGAACAACTTTCATCCAACTGTGTTACGCGCTATTGCAGGCAGATAATCAGGGTCACAGGGAGAGGCTCGGTGGCAGAGGGCGTGAGGGTACTGATGGCTGAGGACAGAGGCAGCACTGAAGAGGAGGAGGAGGAGGAGGAAGGAGCTTGCAGGGCTGTGAGTCATGCCGACCGAATACAAGTTGAGTCCAAAGATGGACACGTTTGTGGGATCGTGTGTTTGCACAAGGACAAGAGCGCATCCACAAACATCTCGGTGGAAGCCGCCTCCTCCACGGGGGTCACCTTGACCTCATTCCCCCCAAATCGCCACATCCTGAGACCACGACACCGGGCCTCCCTGCCTGCCCCATCGGGCCGCCTTGCTTCACCGCAACGCTGTCCATGGGCGCCCTGCAATGACACGTGTCCTGGCCACCCACATCCAGTACCGGTGGCTGCCGAGGGCTCTGCAGCGTGATGAACTGCGACCGTGGACCTGAAGTTTCATTGTATTTGATTTAAAATAACTTAAATGCCACATGTGGCTGGCGGCAAGAAGACTACAGCCCTCTGTCACCACTGAAACATGGCCTGTGTCCTGCAGGGTCCCCGATTCAGATCCATACTCGCCTCTCACGGCGTGCCATCATCAAGACTTCACCGCCAGGGTCCCGTTCACAGCAGGAATGAGTTCAGAAGTGGCCTCCTTTTTTAAATTCTTTAATTTTTTTTTAATGTTTATTTATTTCTGAGAGAGAGAGAGACAGAGACAGTGCGAGCGGGGGAGGGGCAGAGAGAGAGGGAGACACAGAATCCGAAGCAGCTCCAGGCTCTGAGCTGTCAGCACAGAGCCCGACACGGGGCTCAAACCCACAAACCGGGGAGATCATGACCTGAGCTGAAGTCAGATGCTCAACCGACTGAGCCACCCAGGCGCCCCCAAAGTGGCCCCCTTATTTAAAACTCCAGCCTGCCCCGACGCAGAACACCCTGCTTGTCTTCAGTGGTCTATTTCCTCCATGGGGCCCATCACCATTTGCTATATTATATACTCATTTAATTGTTTATCATCTCTCTCTGCCCACTAGTACAGAAGCTGAGTGCTTCACACGTGGGGACTCATGTAAGTGTGCTTACTGGGCCCGTTCTCGGTTGACAAAACTGAGACCCAGAGCATCACTGTTGTGGCTGAACTTGAACTCAGTGGTGCAGTCTGGTTCCAGGAGGTGTGGCCTGCCGCTGTCACTCATTCAGGCTGGGGCCCATCCTCGCAAGCCCTGCTGGAGTGTGATGGAAGTGGCTGGTTAGGGGCCCGCTGGCCACAGCCCCACTGCTGCAGGAAACTTGACCGATGAGCCATGCGGCTGACACACAGAGAAGGAGACATTTTTATCTAAAGACACTTTCAGGATCTTTAAAAGGCCTCTTACTGTTTGCTTCCAGGCTGGAGACTCTGAAGGGCGATTCATTCTAGCCGCTCGGGGGCTTACAGTTCAAGGTCAGAGGCTGCAGGCGGCTCTTCTTTAGATATGCATCATGAGGTTTAAGTGCCCAGGCAGGGGAATTCATTTCAGTCGCCAATGTCACCCCAGAACATTGTGCTTTCAGTGACTGCCACCCAGGCGTTGCTGCTGTGCACAGTGGAGCTCCGTGGGCGGCCGGGCTACACCCACACGGGGACGGGAAGGGGAGTAAGAGACCCTCCTTACAAGTGAGCGCAGTGGTGGGGGGTGGAGGAGTGGGAAGAAGAGAGGAACAAACCAAGAAGCAGAGTCTTCACCGTAGACAAGCTGATGGTCACCAGAGGGGAGGTGGGGGTGGGGTACATGACGGGGATTACGGAGTGCCCGTGTGACAGTGTCGCATCCCTGTCATTACACCCGAAACTAGTATAACCATGTAGGTTAACTATGCTGGAGTTAAAATGAGATAGAAATAAATAAAACGTAAATAAAAATTAAAAAATAACAAACACACAGAAAAGAAGCCAGCTCCTCATGTCTTCACAGCAGCGACCACTCACGGTGCCCAGTCCCTGCGGCTTCCTGCGCCTCCCGGCGTCCGCTGGCGATGGAGGAACGTGGGCCTTCCCCTCTCGCCTCCAGGCTTTCGGATTTTGAGTAGGGTGCGTGGCACCCAGACTCTACCTTCATCCTGCCGGGGCTGGGCCCAGCCCGGGATGCGACGGCATATCTCAGTAGAGCGGTCATGGGGGGCAGGGAAACAGAGGGAGAAAGACAGAGCACGGGGGGCGACGGGGAGAGACACAGAGGCTTCAGCTCCCTTCCTGGTCTGCCCTGGGGGTCTGCTCTGGGGTCTCCCTGGGGACGACGGCCCCCCGGAGCCTGGCGTGGCCTTTGCAGAGCCGTAACCAGGGAAAGCACCCGGCAGGGGCGACTCCCAGGGGCCTCTTTGGGAGGAGAGGCAGGGAGACTCGAACGGGAGCCTGGATGTAGGCAGGCGGACTCCCAGCCAGGGCGACAGAGCCCCACGGCCCTTCTGCAGAGAGGCAGTCAATGGTCTCCCTGCACATCTGCCCACATGTGCCCCGCCCTGTAACCTGTACACCGGCTCTTCACCGCGCCCTAGGCCCGCACTCATGCGGCTCCTTAGAAGAATTCAGTCACAGTAATCTGTGCACAGTCCAATCATCGCCGGCAGCCGCAGCAGCAGCAGCATCAAGGCTTCGGTTCTTTGAGTTGAGCTCCCACCCACCCCCCAAGGCCAACAGCCAGGTGTGTACTTGGCCACACTTCTCACAGTGTTCTTATATATTCAAGGTGATCTTTTACAAAACTGTTGTATGCTGGTCAAAACTGGACTCGTACTGAATACATTTCTCTGCAAACTGCCTTTCATCCTACTTTTTTTCTTGGCAAAAAGGGTGGCCAGAGACACCCTCCTTTTATAGTATGGTTTCTGGGAAGGGAGATCGCCCAGCCAGAGGGTAGGTGTCTACTTTCATAGATACTGGTATTAGAATGGACACTAATATTGGAGTATTTTAGTGGATACTGCCAGATTGCCTTCTGAAATGGTAGGTAGTCCTGTTCTCATGAACAAAGAGCACACGTTCTCTTCCCCTAATCCTTGCCAGCACTTGGCGGGGGGAGGGGGGCACTTTGCTTTCTCTTCTTTCCTTTTCTTGTTTTTAGTTTATTTATTTTGAGATATATATATATAGAGAGAGACAGCATGAGTGGGAGAGGGGCAGAGAGAGAGGGAGAGAGAGAATCCTAAGCGGGCTCTGCACATGTCAAACCCATGAAACCATGAGATCATAACCTGAGCTGAAATCAAGAGTCAGACGCTTAACCGACTGAGCCACTCAGGTGCCTGAAGCAGGGCTTGAACTCTGGAACCGTGACATCGTGACCTGAGCTAGGTTGGGCATGTAATTGACTGAGCCACCCAGGCACCCCACTCTCATTTTCAAGCACATGTACCAGATGAAATTGGTATCTTACTATTACTTGAGTTTTCCTTTCTCTGGGTATCACCTGTGTCTTTGGATCATCAATACTTCCTCTTCTCAAAATGGTCTACCCCTAGCCTTTGACTATTTCACACTGAGATAGGAAACTGCTTTTCTTATTAATTTTTAGGAGATTTTGGATGCTGTGGATAGTAACTCTTATTTGGCAAATGTATTTCCTTGTTGGTCATTTGTCCTTTTGACTTTGTGATATGTTTTTGCCATGCAATTGCTTTGATAGGAATGGGTCATCAGGATTTCCTGTGTTGTTTACACACATGTTCAATTACAAAATCAAAAGGAAAATAATTTGAAAAGAATACAAAAGTAGACACAGGGCCGTATCAACGATGAGCACTATTTACCAGTAAAAATGGAAATCACTTCTGTGTTCAAATATTTGAGGTATAATTCACTTGTGACATGGTGGATGTTTTGTGTTTTTTAAATTATTTTCCTCATGCTTATTGTTTTCCTGACTGAATTGTCAATACTGCTACATTTTTGTTTTCTATACTTTTCTTTGCAAATAAGAAGTGTTTTAATTACATATGGATTGCAAAATTTCTTTCTTTTTAAAAAACTTTTTTTAATGTTTATTTTTCGGGAGAGAGAGAGAGCACACAAGTAGGGGAGATCAGAAAGAGAGAATCCTAAGCAAGCTCCACACTGTCAGCACAGAGCCTAACACGGGGCTTGAACCCATGAACCATAAGATCATGACCTGAGCCGAAATCAAGAGCCAGACACTCATCTGGCTGTGCCACCCAGGTGCACTTGGATTGCAAAATGGCTTATTGGCTGGCCTGAGACACCGACCGCAAAACTTAGCACTGTTTCTGTAGTAAAGTAAATTCCACAGGGAAAGGAACAAGTTTGGAAGCCCAGTTTTGGGATGTGTAAACTGAGGCTGCCTCTGTGCCAATTTAGGTGGGAAGTGAGCGAAATAAAACAAATAGGCCAGGACTTCTGAGGGCCATGTCTACCAACATTTTCTTACTTCATGGGATTTTTTTTGGGGGGGCGGTGTTCTTTTTCCCCTTCTTTTGGGGTTGCTTGATAATAGCCACAGTTGGAAACTTCTATTAGTTTTCTTACATCTGCCAGCAATTGGCATCGTTCCATTGTGCTTGGATAATTCGGCAGCGTCGCCTCCTGTGGAAATAGCTGCTTCTGGCAAAACTGTTCAGTTTATCGTTTAATCAAAACATTTGCATAGTTGTAGCTGAGTTAGAAAGCAAAAGCGGGGTTGATCATTTTTGCATAAAGACAAGTCAAATCAAGGAATGCTTTGAACCATGAAATGAAATTTAATTAAATATTGGAATGACAAACATTTCGCAAAGAGCAGACATCTTTAAATAATGATTAAATAATGCACAAAAGAAATTATAGTTTTACATATAGGAAACATCTAGTGGTGATGCAATGAATGTGTCCCGAGATCTTCGGAGCGGGTGACCGACGCGTGGCTTCCTCACCTGGGGGGGTCAGTCGCTCTGTTGCCTTAGGCGATGCCACTCAGACTTCCCAGCGGAAAGGCCTTGGAGGAGACTGGAGAATCCCACCCGGCCCAACGCAGAGGTCGCCGTCCCTTCAGGCAGAGGGACAGCACTGACATGCTTTCTGCCCCCTGGGTACTGATTATGTTGCCCGCTCCTTGCCCACTTTTGTTTTGTTTTGTTTTGTTTTGTTTACTTTTGAGAGAGCACAGCTGGGGAGGAGCAGAGGGAGGGAGACGGGGCATCCACAGTGGGCTCTGCGCTGTCAGCCCAGAGCCTGAGGCGGGGCTCAAACTCTTGAACCATGAGATAGTGAGCTGAGCCGAAGTTGAATGCTCAACGACGGAGCCACCCAGGCGCCCCACCCTGCCCACTTTTTAAAGAGCCTCCTTTGGAAAAACCACTCCGTGTATCCAGTTTGATGGTCATCTGGTTCTTATCTACATGGATTCTAATTGCTTTCCCCTCATCGTCAGAGGAGTCACCGTTTGTTTTCTGTATTTCTGCTTTCTTTTCTCTGCCAAAAGGGCTTTCAAACTGAAGTTCAGCCTCTTAAGCTTCCTGTGATCCTTTACCAAAATACACTGTTATAAGGGTTTGCTGCAAATCACCGCATGTGATTTGCGAACGTGGGAACATAAAATCATGTCTCCGTGTGCAGCGGGGGGTCCTGGGGAGCCAAGGGACGCACCAAGCAGGCATCCGTGTCCCCTTCCGTCTTGCTTGTCTCTGCTGCCCGTGACAGAGCCCACCAGGAAGCCACGGACAGAGAGACGCAGCCGAGGGTGATGATGGATGGGTCTCCAGGGCCAAAGGGAGAGTTCCCATCTGTGGAAAGGAATCACAAGGCATGTGGGACTTTGGCCAAGTCACAGAAGTCATCCCGGGGGCTTAAAGAGCACTTGCCCCGGGAGATTTTGCAAACTACCCAAAACCCCTTCTCATCCTGGAGAATCTTGGAATCAAAACGCCCCTGGGTCAAGGTCCTTTCCAAATTATACTTAAAGCACATGCAAAGTTACTTTCCTAGTGGTCTTATTAAATCACCATTAGGCAGGTAAGCTTCCCCAAACAGGCGTACGGGAATACACACGTGTAAAAATGCAGAGGGTAAGACAGGGTAGTGGGGGTGGAGGAGAAAAAGTAGATGCAAAGGGAATCTAATTTTTTAATGTTTATTTGTTTGTTTCTGAGAGGGAGAGAGAGTGTGCAAGGAGGGGAGGTACAGGGAGAGAGAACCCCAAGCAGGTTCCACACTGTAAGCGTGGGGCCCAACACGGGGCTCAAATTCATGAACCATGAGATGATGACCTAAGCAGAAATCAAGAATCAGTCGCTCAACCACCTGAGCCACCCAGGCGCCGCTCCGTGGTGTTCTACTCCTGGACCCTCCAAGTCCGTGCCCCGTGAAGTGAGGACTGCAGCTCTAGTGAGCCCCGGGCGGCCATCGGTAGACGACACAGATTGTGTTTGATGTGCCTGGTGGTTAAGCATTTGCTAGCATAGCACGACTAGCACATTCAGAGGGATACAGGTTAGCACAGGGGAAGTTCGTGTAATTTCCTAGATAGCAATGCTAAGGAAACGTGCGTAACTCTTTCTTATTGTTTTTTCCCCCGGAAGAATGAAAAGCAGGATCAGTTCAATTCAGGAAGTGTTTATTGAAGGTGGCAGCTTGTGTGTTCAGCGCCGGGGTAGACACTTAGCATGAATGCTTAAAATTGTTCGTGCAAACAGTGGCTCTTTCTAGAATCAGGATTAAGTGATTCACAGAAGATTCTTCTATTTCAATGAATCTATTCATCTATAAAGAAATACTCCATACAAGGCCCAGTAGCCAAGATGATTGTTTCTCTCCAGATTGTTGAGTTGCAACATCCTTTCTTCTATTTACCGTTCAACGCACTCGGGCCATTCAGTGCGCTTGTATGAGCTCTTCCCGAGATATAAACAGATTTTTGAAACGTAGCTAATTGATGTTTGATGGAGTTCATCCTTATCACCTGTTAGAGAACTCAGATAAGTTAATCTCGACTCTTCTTCTCTGGGATCCAAAGCGATTGACTTCCATTAAGCCCTATGCTTAGAAGAGCTGCTTGAACCAGTCCCCAGGTCGGTGTCTCTGCTTCCTTCCATCCTGGTCTGAGCTGCCATTGTGCATAGCAGGACACGGGAGGTAGTCATAATCTTGAGAAAAATCTCCTTTTTATTTTGATCTGCCATCTTTGCTGAACAGTGCCGTAAGTTTGGTTTAATCTTGAAAATTGTGGTCACTGTTAATTTTCACCTTATTAGAGAGATGCCATCTGTGTGCATAACTGTGGAAGGGGTTTGGAGACCCCACCTTAAAGCTGCTATTGATGTGAAATGGCCAAGATCTCTTGGCGGTGTTTACAAAGGGTGGGGGTTGGGGACCATCATCAGTGAGCCGTTAAAACGGAAATGTGGATTTGACATTTGAAAATCATGCAATTCACCATATTAACAGATAAAAAAGAAAAACGATATGATCATGTCAGTTCAAGAAAATATTGATGTCATAAATTACCAACATCAGGAACCAAAGAGAAGACATCGTTACAGATTCTACAGACCAAAAATATACAATAAAGAAGTATTATGGAAAACTCTGTCAGCAGAGAGCCCGACGCGGGGCTCGAACCCGTGAAGCATGAGATCGTGACCTCAGCCGAAGTTGGACGCTTAACAAACTGAGCCACCCAGGTGCCCTGGGATCATGTTTTTATTGTCCACTTATTTATTTCTACAAACCTAGCACATGTCGCTCACAGCCCCGAGCTAGGCCTGGCTGACCTGTCACACCCTGCTAACCAGGCCCTGGGAGAGAAACAGGCCTCAGGCCCAGGCGCTTCTCATATGGAACTTCCTTAATCTCCACGCTTCCCTGCCTCGATTCCCCATGCCCCGGGTCCTTCTGGCTTTCTTGCCCAGAGAAACACTGCTGTCTCATCCTGAGGTAGCAGTAGGGGGGTGTGGAGGGGGAGGAGGGGCTTCCTCGGAGTCTGAACGCTCCACACAGACGTCACCCATCCAATCTGTCAACCCGGCCCAACCCTGCACATGGTGCGTCAAACTCCTGAGCCCTTCACAGACTCTGGCCAGAAAAGGATTTTCTGCCTTTCCAGGCACCGTAGGTTAAAAATGTGTTTCCCCTTCAAATCAGTTACCAAACTATTCTCTGATCCTTATCTTGCAAAAATCTGTTGAAATCCCTTGTTTTTCCATCGCCTTCTGCACATTGCTTCCAGCTCAGGGTCAAATGACTAGTCGAGTTCAGGCCGCCACATCTGTGCCTTATTCAGCAGGGAAGAGAAGGACACAGAGAAGGTCCCGCACTCTTTTAAAGATGTTTCTGGAGTCCCATCTGATACACTGTTCCGCTCTTACTGCCCGGGGTCTGGCCACACAGCTGCACTGAACGCAGTGAGAAGTGGGGTCTTTATTTAAGACACAGTTTTCAACTGGGAGTTGGGAGTCTACCGCCAAAGAAAAAGTGGACAGAGACTGGGGGACTTCCTTCAGTCTGTCACCCTCAGGATGATGACAAGCCCCTAAAAAGCATGACTTTCATTTGAATCTGTACATGGGGGCCAAGAGAGGTGAGCTGTACCTACACCGTACACATATTTGGTGCTTAGTGAATTTTTGTCGAAAGAATGAATGGACCCGAATAAACCATCAGCCAGAGGGGATGGTTTACTACAACCCGTGATGACTGATACCATCCATTATTTTCCTATACTGAGATCATCAACAAATAGAAAATACCAACCTGCCTTTGACATTCGGTTACAGCTTCTATCTTGCTGCCATGTTGTATTTGGCCCACTAGCCATTGCCAAGTGCAAAGACTGGAGAGACCAGACAGAGAAATAGCTAGACGCCTTTGTTTGAGTCACATATACCCACAGAGTCGCCCCCAGTGCAGAACCAGTGATAAAATAAGCACCAGCTGACCAGCCATTGTTCTTGAACTTGAACCAGAAGCCACAGTTCTCATGTCTGGCATTTTTCAAAGAGGTCAAAGCAGCTCTGTTTAAAAGAGCTGCCTGCTGTGGGATAAATAATAATTTTTATTACAGAGACTTAGCAGTGAGCCTGAGAGCAAAGTTCCTCATGCGCAGAGCACAGGGGACTGTGGGAACGTTCCCTCTGCCGCAGCACACACGATTCTCCTGAGGGACAGGGTGGTTCTTGAGTTACTGTAAAGATGTGAGAACTTAGTAAGTTACCTTCAGTGTTCCCAGAATCCTTCTCTTTGAATTAATTTTGAGAGAGAGAGAGAGAAGAGAGTTTTAATCAAGGTGGGGCTCAATCCCACGACCCTGAGCTTATGATTCGAAATCAAGAGTCAGATGCTCAATTGACTGAACCACCCAGATGCCCCTTTCTTCTCTTTGAAGAGAAGAAGAGGAGAAGAGGGACTGGAGGGAAGGTGTTTGTTTAACCCACAGAGAAATGTTTGTGTGTGCCTGTGCAACTTTTCTTTATACTTCCATAAAGAACAAAATAAAGACCCTTTATTTGTTGTGAAAATGCCTATTAAACAGGAGTACTGTTAGGAGCTCACAGTTAGGCAGTTAGCAAGTAACTACAGAGACCTATTCGGGTGGTACATTTGCTGGGCGGCACGAGGGAGAGTGATTTGTGGGGCATCTGGGGGAGCACGACCCCCTCTGGGGAATGACCTTCCATCAGACACCTGATGCGTGACCACAAGCCGGTCGTGCAGAGTGAGTGTGAAGGGGTAGAGAGGGGACTGGGTGACTTCGCGGCAAAGAGGTGAGCACTTGCTGGCCGCAGGAAGGAGCTGGGGCGGCTCACCAGGCGCGGCAGTGATGGCTGGGGAGCACTTCCATTTACACCGCGGTCTCTGCCTACGGCTCCTGGCCACAGAATGAGCTGCGAGAGCGAGGCAAGGCTGTTGCAGTATGGAGGCCACAGGTGGTGACGGCTTTGATGAGTAGCAGCAAGACAGAAAGACTAGGAAGAACGGAAATACATCGTGGCGGAGGGCCGGCAGCACTGGGCTGAAGCTTTTTGTGGTAGAACCGCCAGTTAGTGCTGGGTTCGCTGGCCTGTCTGATACCTGAAAGCCCCTTGTGAAACCGCACTGTAGAAGGAAGGGGAGAGGAGATGTGGGGCATAGTGTCCAAGGTAGGGGGATTGGCTTTAGCACTCAGAGCCATATCCCTTCCCTAACAGATGAGGTGAAATGATCATTTTAAGAAGTATGGCTTCTCCTGATTTGGTAACACGTTACAGAAGGTGACCGTAACTCAGAAGTACTGTTTCCAGACTCAGGAACCCAGGTGTTGGTTAATAAATGGGTGTGTGTGAGTGACCTCCAGGGCCTTCCAGAACATGAGGCCTCTGGCGGACATCTCCCCCTGTGACCGGGTGACGTTTGCAGATGCCAGACAAGGGGGGTGGGAGGCAGGTAGACCCACGGGGTGTGCTGAAACTTCTGTCCCTCCGGTGACAAAAACAGAGCATGCACAATGAATACAGAATACAGAGAGCCGTCACAAACATTTACTGAACGCCAACAATTTGCGCACCCAGATCGCCTCCTTGGACTGGCGGACATAAACACCAGCAGCTAATGCTGTCCCTAAGGGCAAAGGACAGGTCTTGAAGTGATAGGGCTACTTTGCCAGCTGCACATGAAAAGTAGACTCTTTACATATTAGTTGCACCTGCTTTGCATGCAGACTAAAACTGACGACCGCTCTAGACTGAATATTTGTGTCCCTCCGAAACCCACAGGCTGAAGCCTACCCTCCAAGGTGGAGGTATTAGGATGGGGGCTCTGAGAGGCGGCACCAGGGATATGTGCCCTTGGGAAAGGCACCCCGGAGAGCTCCCCTGCCCCTTCTGCCATGGAAGGAGTCCGAGAGAAGAGAGCTGTCTGCGAGCCGGAAGCCAGGTCTTACCCCGTGCCTGCCGGCAGCTTGATCTTGGACTTCCCGGCCCCCAGGACACAAAGACGTGAATGTCTGAGTGTCAAAGCCACTCAGTCTGTGTTATTTTGTTAGAGCTGCCTGAACAGACCAAGATAGCAATCATGCAAGAGGAGAGAAAACCCTGATCGTGTGGTTCAAACCGAATGCAAAGACTGTAGGGATCTCAGCCTCCTCCAAGGAGGAGGAAGGTGTGGGAGGGACACTGAGTTGGGTGGCATGTGGCTACCTCCAAAAGGAAGTGGATGACAGTCTTTTTTCAAAGAAAAGAAGAATATTACTAGACAGAAATGTGTGAAAATAAACGCTAAGGGGACTGCTTGGTCTATGTTACCCTTAGAGCCAGAAACTTCACCTGGGTCCTGCCCCTCTACATTCTGATCTCCCCACAGAAAATAGACTCTGCCAGACCGTTTGGTTATTCCGGCAGGTGTTTGTCTGGCATGGATTACAGGGCAGGGGTTCTGAGCACTGGCTGCACCATAAGGAAACTGTTATGGGCTGAGATGTGTCCCCCCCAAATTCATATGTTGGAGTCCTGACCTCAGATTGTGACTGTTTGGAGGCAGCTCTTGGTTTGTTTGTTTGTTTGTTTTTTTCAGTTTTATTGCGCTATCACTGACATAGGACATTGTGTACATTTAAGGCGTACAGCATGCAAACTGAACACAGTTATGTATTGCCGAATGATTACCATCATAGCGCTAACACATTGCGTAATCCCTGTTTCCTTTCTGTGCCAAGAACATTGAAGGTCTATTCTCAGCAGTTTGGGAGTATAGAATGCAGTATTGTCAGCTATAATCACAATGCCGTGCATTCGATCCTCAGAACGCATTCGCCTTCTAAGTGGGTGCTGGTACCTTTTCACCCGTCTCCCCAGTTCCCCCACCCCCGGCTTCTGGTAACTGTCCTTCTACCCTCTACGTCTATGAGTTTGGCTTTTTTTTTTTTTTTTAAGGATTTTTATTTATTTCTAGGAGAGAGAGAGAGACAGCGTGAGCAGGAGGGTCAGAGAGAGAGGGAGTCACAGACCGAAACAGGCTCCAGGCTCTGAGCTGGCAGTCAGCACAGAGCCCGACATGGGGCTCGAACCCATGAACCGCGAGATCATGACCTAAGCGAAAGTCGGACGCTTAACCGACTAAGCCACCCAGGCGCCCCTGAGTTTGGCTTTTTTAGACCCTCTCTGTAAGGAACGCCATCCAGTATTTGTCGTTCTCTGTCTGATGTGTTTTGTGTGGCATACAGCCCACAGAGGTCCATTCCCGTGTGCCTGCATCGTTTTGGGCGGTAACCACGATAAGGAAACGCCCCAGGTGCCTGTCAGTGGGCGAGTGGATAAAGGAGATGTGGTGTGCATGTACAATGGCGCGTTATTCAGCCACAAGGTGAAGGAAATCCTGCCGTTTGTGACAGCACGAAGATAAAGTCTTTACAGAGGTAACTGAGCTAAGAAGAGATCATTAGACCCTAACCTGACGTGACTGCTGTGTCCCTTTTAAGAGGAAACGTGGACAGACACAGAGGGAGGATGATGTGAAGAGGCAGCGATCACTTGTTGATGAACAAATAATCATGCGTCAGCAGTGTTTACAAATATCGTAGTCCCAGAAAGTAATTCTTGGGGGAAAATAGTTTGTCCTTTAAACTTTGAGGGCTCTGGACCCCTCAATGGGACTCTTCTGTCTTGACAGTAAAGGACGTGAGAGCCTCGCTCCCAGGGGACAGCGTGGCCCACGGAGAGACTTTTCACCAAGGTTGTCAGAGTTCACCGGGGGCCCCACAATGACGACGTGAAACATGCACGCTCTTATTACTGTGCGTGTTCTCTTAAAGAAAAGACAGTGAGTTCTACTCCCTGTTGCCGCATGGAACGGGGCTTTATGCCTTGCGGCGGGGGGAGAGGGTGGGAGGTGTTGGAAAGCCCCAGTGGGGGTGCAGCAGATTCGCCAGCTGCCCCCAGAGCGAGGACACCAGGCCTGGGCAGGCAGCGGCAAGGCTCCACACGGCGCCGAAGCAGCCACGTGAGGGATGCACCCGGCACCGGCCCTGGCAGCGTGGCTGGAAAAATCCACCACTGTCATCCCCCTCATTGCCGCTCAGGCCCCAGGTCTTGGGGGCAAGTTCAAACATTGCTTCCCATTGAGGACACGTCAGATCCCTGCATTTGCCCAAAATCGCCCACTGGATAATTAGTGGTGCTCACAAGGATCATTTATGAGCTGGTTGTTCATGGCGATGCCTGATTGGCAAGGGGTGCTGGTCGGAGGAGCCAGGGAGGACTCTCCAGGGCCCAGAACTCGACTTTTGGGGTGAGGCCGATTCAGACTTGCATCCTGGGAGCTTTCTTTTTATACCCAAGGTTTCTGCTATAAAAGGGACCAGAGGGACTGGACTCCCATGAGCTGGAGAATTCTTTGGAGTCGTAAGCCTGACACCATGTTTCTTTCTGGCTTTCATCCATCCAGATAAGCGAAGTTGGATGGGCTCCACTCAGCAAGCAAGCCGGTGGGGGAGGCGGAGAACGTGTCGGAGTCCTAACCCGCCTGCCCAGGGCCTGGGCGAGCTGCTCAGGAGATGCTGGGAAATCAGGAGACCTGAATTTAAGTCCCGGCTCCGATTAAGCACTGAATTACCCTGTGTTATTGGTGCTGTGGCTGAGATCGGAGCGCTGGGCTGGACGGGTCCCAGCCCTGTGGACTCTGACATACCGTTTGCCGTCTATCAGGGGGACCCAGAATCACTGCTGAGACTGTGGCCTCCCCCGCCTTCCGCGTGAGGCACACCCCCTCCCCCAACCAGAGACATCTGCAGGTCTTGTGTAGACGCAGTCTCTTCTCTGTGAGGTGAAATGACTCTGAACTAGAACTTCAGGAGCTCGTCTCCTCAGAACTTGGGACTCAAGACTCCTCCTCAGTGTTTTCTGCCACTCAGTTGTAACAGACTTTAAAAACAAATTTTTAAATGTTTATTTATTTTTGAGGGAGAGAGACAGAGTGCGAGCAGGGGAGGGGCAGAGGGGGAGGGAGACACAGAATCGGAAGCAGGCCCCAGGCTCCGAGCTGTCAGCACAGAGCCCAACGCGGGGCTCGAACCCACAAACTGCAAGATCATGATCTGAGCCAAAGTCGGACGTTTAACCGGCTGAGCCACCCAGGTGCCTCTAAACTTTTTAAATTTTATTTTATTTTATTAAAAAAATTTTTTTATCATTTAATTATTGTTGAGAGAGAGAGAGAGCAGGGGAGGGGCAGAGAGAGAGAGGGAGACAGAATCTGAAGCAGACTCCAGGCTCTGAGCTGTCAGCACAGAACCGGACGCGGGGCTTGAACTCACCAACTGTGAGATCACGACCTGAGCCGAAGCTGGACGCTTAACCAACTGGGCCGCCCAGACGCCCCTGCAGGAGGCTTTTTTCACCCAAATGTAGCCTCATAAACACGAAGAATTCCTGGAGCTCCATCTGCCCGGGGCGCCGGCTGCGGGAGACGCCTGCGCTCCCAGGCCACGGCTGTCAGAGGGTTGCTGGTCCAGGATCACCGGCTCCCCCGGCGGTTTCTCCCCAGTCTCTGGCTCTGCTGCAGCTGCTGCACAAACCAGGCTCAGGGTCCCTCCTGGAGCCCTCCCCTCGGACCCCTGGGGGCGCAGAACCCTCAGGTCTGTGTGCGATTTGCACCTGGTTCCGCTGGCCCGGCCGCCCCTCAGCGCCCTGCTCCGAGGTCCCTGTGAGCCCCTACCCAGCACCCTCGGCCACGATCCTGTCCCCCCGACTCCACAGAAGGGCTGCCTGGCGGCGCACCCACGCGAAACGCGCTTTCTGCCACTTGGGGGGTGTGGCTGCCCCTCGGGGGTGGAGGGAATCCCTCTGTAAGAAAGGTTCCTGCAAAGTCCCAAATTAAAGCAGGGGTGAGCCTGCTCTGCCTTCCTCTCCCCTTCACTCCGTCCTGGGTCTGCGTCCTCTCACGGGGGGCTGATAAAATCCTCACCTTGGCCTCGGCCTTCCCTCCAAACCTCTCTCACTCTCCTCCACCTCCCCTGCCCACCCCTAGGCAGGAGAGCCCGCCTCCTCTGCCCGCTCGTGAGGGACATCCCTGTGCAGAGCAGCACCTCCCGCCCACCGGGCTGGGAAGGCGTCACATCATTACTGCCCTGCACTCAGTGTGGGAAGGCGTCACATTACTGCCCTGCACTCAGTGTGGGAAGGCAAGTGCGGGAACCCCGGACCCCCCTTTCCCCCAAGCTTGGCTTGCGCGACTATCTTCTCACTGAGCACTTCAAAAGTCTACTTTGTAAGTCAAAGCTACACACTGCCTCTTTCTCTTTCCTCTGCATGCAGACATGTCTACACCTCCCTAGACAGCGGAAGGGCCTGGCTCAAGAGGGTCGAGCTCACACCAAAGCCGGCAAAAAGTGCAAGTGCATTAACATTCCTTCAGAAACATGTTCTCCTGTAATTTAGAAAAGGATTTCATTCTTCAGGAGGTTCAAAAAGCCTGGCATGGAGAAGATCTAGAAGTTCTGCAGGTGAAGCGAACCCCACTGTCATGAGTTTACATACGTGGAGGGGACCTGAAGACCCAGGTCACAGGACACTGTGCATGGTTTCTAAATGCTCGTGTTCTTTAAGAGAGAACAAAGTCTGTGAAAATATTTTTACCGCTGTTGGCACTTTGTGTTATGTTTTATTGCCAAATAACTTCTTTTCTTGCAATAGTTGTAATTATCCATATACCAAAGGGAAGAGGGAGGTAGTTTTAATGGCTGAGAGAGGACAACGTTGGCGTTGACTGTACTGGTTGGGAAAAGGTTGGCTCTTCCAGAAGCCTGATGTCCTGGCAAGATGGGCCGCTCCCCTTTCTCCCAGACTGCCGAGGTGTCCCGTGCTGCCAACTGGCCCCGGGTCACCCACTTGGCCTTCTTTGCGAGAATACATCCCAGCAAGGGGGAAGTGTCTCTCTGCACTTTCTTCCTTCCCCGCTCCCACACTGGTGTCTCAGGTCAGTCGGAGATAATAAATATTCAAGGTGGATAAGTAGGAAATACTGTCATTAGCTCTGTGGATCTCGTGGGGCAGGAAATTTCATCCTGACTCTTAGAAACTTTGAGATAATGTTTATTGCTTTAAGCTGCTAAATTTGTAGTAATTTTCCTTTTCGTTGCCAATACACTGGCTTTCTAAATTCCCATGCACTTCTGACCACTGCTGCTGCCTTTTTAGCGGACGGCCACAGTGAAGACGCCCGTCACATAGATCCCACACTCCACCAGGGAGACGCTGACAGTGGTTATAACAGCTTGCTTGCCTCCTACCCTCCTAGCCTTCCTCTCCGTGATACCGAAGTATAGTGGACAAGACTTGGACTCTAACAGGCCTTCGCAGTCCCATGGGGAGCCAAGAGGTGGGAGCCGCTACAGGAGGAGGTATTTCCTTGGCTCAGATGACTCAGCCTTGCCCTTCTGCTGGACTATGAACTCCATGAAAGAGAAATTAAATTTTATTTTCTTTCTCTTTTTCTTCCATTCCCCATACTATGCCAAATGATTAAAAAGAATATGATGGATGACTGGGTGGATGAATGGATGGATAGATGAGTGGATGGATGGATGGATGGATGAGTGGATGGATACATGCATGGGTGATGGAGGATGGATGGATGGAACAATGGACGGATAGATGGGTAGATGATGGGTAGACGGGGAATGGATAGATGGATGGGCAGATAAATGAATGGCTGAGTAGATGGATGATGGTTGCTAAGTGGAGATATCAATTTGTTGTTATTCTCTTATGACCTTGGGCCTGGACTTAAACCTTGTCTCTATAATAAAGCACCCACCTTTGTATCACAATCCACCAGCTTGGGGGTCCTGCTTTGTCCTTGCCAAAGGACAAAGGTCCAAGGTCCAAGGTTGCCAGTGACCTGCCCAGATCACTGTGTCTTCCCTATTCCTGGGCTCTGGATCCCACCATCTGCTGAATATCTTACCTCCTGGAGCCTTGGCTGCCACCAATTGTGATCTTACAAATGTTCTCTGTTGATGACATTGGAGCCTGGATGCTAACTGTGGTCTTCTGAATGCCTTCTTTTAATGACCCAGGTTCTGCCCCTCCTTCCCACTCAGAGCTCTGCCGTGCCCAGGGTTCCCCCTCCTCTGGCCTGGCCTATTTACATTCCTCCCTGGCAGGTGCTATAAAACATAGTCCCATCAGGCATGGGCCATGTCAACTGGGATATTGTAAACTACCATATGGTTACTATTTGGGGGAATTCAATCTCAGAAACACGAGAAAAGCAGCCACGATGGGTTTAGATGGAAGCAGGAAAAAGTGGTTGTGGCCCCTATGCCTCGCTCCTCCATGCTCCGCTGCACAGGGGAGGGACAGAGGGCAGGCACTGACCAGTGAACTTGCTGCAGACTGGGATGTGCTTCTTGAGTTCAGCAGATCCGCCTGATTTCCTCCTTTGACAAAGTTAGGGGCTCTTTGCTGGCTTGGACAGCTGCCCGGGTGGCTTTAAAGTGGGAAGGGTCACTGAAGGACACCGTCTCGAGCAGGAGCGTGTCATGAGCTGGACTGTTGCCTCAGAGGGAGGGAGCACCGAGCGTGTCCCTGGGCGGCACCGACCAAAACCAGATCCAAGCAGAATTTGACCTGAGGAGGCCTGAGATGAGTCTCCTTCCATATCTTGCCATGATGCGCTGCAAGAGTTCGCACAACTACGGGGTTGTCATAAGGAGTTAATAGTCCTTCGAACACTCTTTTTTGAATGTTAAATAATTACTAGTTAAAATATAATTTTAAGCCCAAGATTAATTCACTTTTTAGGACACAACCACTTACCAAAGTTCTAGCCACCATTTTTGTGCACCTGGGTATTTTAGGGGCTTTTTCTCAATTATCCCTTATACATACCCCTTGATTGTCCCCATTTTACCAGTGAGGACACTAACTGAGGTCACACAGCTCATGAGCGACAGAGCCAGGGTTCAAGCTGGGGCTGAATCCGAAGGGTCCCGGCTTCAGCTCACTGCGCAACCTCCGACACCCATCTCGTCCAAGCTGCAGCTAGCGGGAAACTGGGAAGGTCGAACCGAGGGGCCAGCAGGCTCTCCAGCACCTGGTAAGTTCGCAAGGCGCTTGCAAGAGCTTCCCGGTCTCATCCGTCTCCAGCGCCACACCGGGGAGGCGTGTCAGAGGCACGGGCACCAGAGAGGCAGGTGCGAGGTTTGGGTTTATCAGAGCTGACGTCGACTTTCCATTCTACCATTGTTTCATTGTGTGAA
Source organism: Proteles cristata cristata (assembly GCA_017311185.1). Lineage (NCBI taxonomy): Eukaryota > Metazoa > Chordata > Mammalia > Carnivora > Hyaenidae > Proteles > Proteles cristata. The sequence goes on from JAESUZ010003370.1 coordinate 77,198, forward strand.
CACAGGGATGCTATTTAACCTCCCTTGCCTCTGTTTCTCATCCATAAAATGGGAGTGATCGCAGTCCCTAAACCTTATACGGTGGTCGTGAAGACTCAATTTGTGTAAGTACCCAAGCCAACACCTCACACCTACTGAGAACTGAGAGGTGGGTCGCTGTTACTGTGCTGGCTTCACTGGGAACACAACGGTGCGCTGATGGCCGGGACCCACAGAGAAAGCCCGGACACCTGCTCTGAACAGGGACCTCGTGCCCCCGTGTGTCCCGGCTGAGCTCGGGGCTGGAGGTGGACGCGGAGGGTGGCCGTGGGCACAGGTGACGGCACAGGAGGGCTGTGTTAGTGCGGCGGCGTCACGGCTTGAGAAGCTTTGGAGCCGTGGCGTCAGAGAGCAGCTCGGCCTCCTTGCTCGCAGATCCGCGCAGGATCCACTGAGGGTCGCAGTCCCCGAGCTGGGGGCCCTTCGGGGAAACACTCGCATGGTGGAGGCGTGCTCCCGGCTGGCGGTCCACCCCGAGTTCTCATGGCTTCGGCAGCACAGGCGGTGTGTGCAGGGTGGGGCGGCCCCGCAGGCCCTGGACGGCGGTCCCCGAAGGCGGCTTTGATGTGGTCCGCGTTAGCCGGGGCTGCCCAGCCGACTCTGACAGCGTATGGACAACACCATCTGCACACACCCAAGCCTGACGTGTCATTCTCGCCTTGGGAGCTAAACAGAGCTGACGGAACATTCTGGAAACGTTGCCAGAGAGTGACGAAAGATGTTAGTTTAACTATTAAAACTCAACAAAGGGGCCCCCTTGTTAACAAAGAACAATGTCAGACGGGAAGGAAGCGAAGGAAGCACCATCCGAACTCTGGGCTGGAAGGCGACAGCCGTAAGGGCTGTGTTAGAGGGGACTGTCGTCTCCCATGGCATTAACCTGAAAGCTGACAGCACTCCAGCAATGCCTTTCGTCCCCAACCCCCACACGGCAGCTCCTGGAGCAGCCCGCAGGCACCGAGGCGGGGCCGTGGGTCCTGACTTGTTCCCCAGTGCCTCTGGGGAGCCTGTGTGCTCCCCACACTTTGGATCTTTCTTCCCTGTGCTCCCACGCAGATCGGTGGCAGACAGGCACCCCAGGGGCACTCTGTTGGGTGAGCACTGCTCAGGTCGCACCGTCTCCGGACTCTATCCCAGCTGGGGGCCGGGCATCTGCCCACGGGTCCTGAGCTCAGGCCCCCCTCCGAACATCACGGCACCAGCTTTGGGGGGTCGCAGGCAACATCCTGTAGGAAAAGTGAAGGCAAACCGGTGTTTACGTAAAATGGACAGCACAGTGTGTGCTAAACACCATCGTTGCTGTGCTTAGACATGGTCATCGAATCTTCCAGAAAACCGTTGCACCCTTCTGGCCAGTGCAGCTCTGGGGAGAGAGGATCGTGACCACTCCGTGGGTACCACTGCCATTCTGCTCCTTGGGCTGGTCCCAACAGGGCGCTGGCTGCTGTCATTAGTTCCGTGAAATGTTTGTGGAGAGCCAGGCACAGCATGGAAATGACACTTGGGTGTTTTAACAAGACTCTGCAGTGGTACAAATCGGACATTTAAGAAACTTTAAATTCTGTTTTCTCACTGGAGACTTTCATTAAGTATCTGTCCTGCTGATTGCTTTGCAGCTGAATCTCGCTGTCTGTGTAACAGCCCTGGATAGCCGTCATAGACTGGGAACAATCTCTCTTAGGTGGGTATTGCTTGTCAACCAAGCATTCAGTCAAATGACAGATGGGCTCCAAGGTGCCATATTGATGAAATAAGGAGGTTGGGTCCTGTTTGGGTGGAAAGGGGAAAGAGAAAAGCACTTCTCTTCATTTCTGGCTTCCTTCAACCTAAACCAAATAGTTCAGTTAGGACACTGTAGGTTCTGGCTTCACGAAGGCTGCAGATTGCAGATGGGAGGGGAGGTGAAGAGATGCCTGAAGGCCTTTTAGGAATGTGGCTCTGGGGCGCTTGGGGGGCTCTGTCATTAAGCATCCGACTCTTGGATTCTGCTCAGGTCATGATCTCACAGTTTTATGGGTTCGAACCCTATGTCAGGCTCTGGACTGGCAGCAGGGAGCCCGCTTGGGATTCTCTCTCTCCCTCTCTCTGCCCCTCCTCCACTCTGTCTCTCCCAGAAAAATAAATAAATAAACGCAAAGAAAAAAAAAGAGAGAAACGCAGCTATGGTCTTGATTAAGGATCTGAGCTTCTGAACAAGCGACGATGTGGTCCGACACCCGCATCGAGGAAGGAATGAAGCAGAACCACGCGTCTCTGACTGTGGGATGGTCTCCCCAGGGTCTCCCTGGCCTCTCCGCCTCCTTATTCTCCTCGACTAGTCCAATAGCTTGTCCTGCGCATAAGCTTTCTCTTACACGTGTTCTTCACCTTCGTTGTTAGCCTTCTTCAGGTCGCAGGTGCATCTTCTGAACATTCAGCGCAAAACGTGAAGTGTCTCCCCAGGAAGCGACCAGACAGATCGGCTGGAGCCTCGGAGAGCGCCTTACCTTACCTTTTTCCTCCTTCCCAACCTCGACCGTCCAGTGTGCGGTCCCCTGGCTCTGCTCCCAGGCGCCGGGCAGGGCAGGCTGAGGCCGAGCGTGGTGTAGGCCCCGCAGGGTGGGAGGTGGGGACGTGTTTCTCCGAGAGACACAGCCAGTAGGGCCTATGTCTTCCGGGGAAAGGGATTTATCTTCAGAAGGCGGCTGGCCTGAATATGGAGGTTGGCAAGTCCCAGGCCGGTGGGGACCCAGAAAGGCCCAAAGCTGCAGCTGGAGTCTGCCGGCAGAATATTCCCCCTTGCTCTGGGGGTGGCTGTCTTTGCTCTCTTCAGGCCTTCAACTGCTTAGATGCAGCCCACCCACGCTTTGGAGGGAACTCTGCTTTGCTCAAATGCCACCGATATGGATGTGAACCTCATCCCAAAAGTCCTCTCGGAAACATCCCAGGTCACGTTTGGCCACATGTGAGCACCGTGACCCGGCCAAGTCGACGTGGAAAGTTAACTCTGCCAAGGGGCAATGGGCTGGGGGGCAGGTGGCTCCGAATCTGCCGGTGGCACTTCCGGCCATCCTGACCGTGTTTTCTTGCCCCGCCCTGGCCTCCAGCCCTTGGTGTTGCTTCCTTTGCCTGGTTAACTTGTCTTCCCCAGCGGCTCTCTCTCCCGCGAGAACGAGGGGCCTTGTGCAGGAAGGAGGTTCCTTGGGACGTGACTAAAGCCATCTTCATGCAAACAGGTCAAGAGCTGCTGTGAGTTTTTGCTTTTGTAAACAGCTGAGCAGGTCACCACTGGTGTGGCAGGTTGTGCAGCCCCAGGGTCCCCACGGCCACACCGGCGGGGACCCACAGTAAACCCCGTTGGCCATGCTGGCCGGCTCAGTGCCACGCTGAAGCAGACGGCAGCTGGATAAAGGAAACGGAGATACCACTGAGTTCGCTACAATTAAATTCTGCACCCACGGGCCGCCATCAAACAGAAATCAAAATAAAATAAACAAAACCTCCACGTTTCCTAATAGCCGGCAACCTCGACGAGGTGCGAGCTGGTTGGGAGATTAGCTCAACTTCTCCCCTCCCCCTTTTAAATCCTTCTTTCCTAGTTGGGTGCTGTCTCCCGCCAAGCCTGGGGACCTTCTCTCTCCTTCCTGAGAAAAAGCATCGAGCCAGAACCTGGCAGAGAGGCAGAAACAATAAAGACACAACACGCTCGCTCACCCTCGCAACCACCAGGAGGCTGAAGGAAAGCCGTGCACTTGACACACCTGAGCTCCTGAGGTCTCGTCCAAGAACAATCACGGGGAAGCCGCAGAGGCGCGCGTCAGGCCCGAGCCTGCAGCCCGGACTCCCCTCTGCCTGGGCACGCTCGCGCCGCTCCGAGGGACCCCGCAGTCCCACACCTGCGCGCCCGCCTCCCGGCCGCCTCCCTCCCGGCCCCGGCCCGGCCCCGAAAGGTGAAGGGGGTGTAGGTCCGTCTCGCCTCTCAGTGAGCGCAGGATCGTCTGTACAGTGTTGAACTACATGGATTCCAAAACCACTCCTAAGGCTCAGAGGACACGACGTGAACTGTCCCTTTGCCTCGACACTGGTCCCGGAGGCCGGCCTTCTTCGGGAGCAGTGGTTTTCACAGCGTGCTCCCCAGGACGGCTGCCTGACGTCGCTGCTTGGACGAGCCCGCACGGGGCTCTGAGGTGGCTCCTCTGAAAAGCTCTGCGGTCAGGATTCGGGCCATAGAGTTTGGCTTCTGGAAGCACCCACACAAGGGGCCCTCGGACAGGCTGCGCCCCAGCCGGCTTTGTTTCCTGCCCTGTGTGGTTTCCTCTTCCAGAGAACAGCCCGTGCAAGGCCCAGCCCCCCCACCCCCCGCCCCTGCTCCCGGAGAGGTCTGGGTGTCCAGCGTCCCTCCCTCCTCTTCCCTTCCCCACTCTCCGCCCCTCCCCACTTCCCGCATTCTGTCTCTGCCTCTATTTTCTTCTACAGAAAGTGAATCATCAAAAGTACAGGGAACGTGTAGAATTTACTCAGCACTGTAAGTCTGCACATTAGCCAGTTAGTTCCTCCCTTAGGTGACCCCCTGACCCGTGCAGGTGAGTCCCCCACCCCCCACCCCATGCTTCTTCCTCTCCAGAAGCTACCCTTCTCCTGACACATGTGGGGACTTACCAGACCCATGCGCTATACCTTTACCTCATGATTATCGTTCACAACCAATTTATGATACTGCAATAGTATGTGTTCTAAGATTTTAAAAAGGGTTTTTATAGTCTTTATTTTTCAGAGAGAGACAGAGAGACAGAGCACGAGTAGGAAGGGAGCAGAGAGAGACGGAGACACAGAATCTGACGCAGGATCCAGGCTCCGAGCTGTCAGCACAGAGCCCAATGCAGGGCTTGAACTCATGAACCATAAGATCATGAACTGAGCTGAAGGTGGACACTGAACCCAGTGAGCCACCCAGACGCCCCCTCCCCCGCCATTTTTTTAATTGCAGCGTTTCTATAGACTGACTGACTGTGATCTACTCCGCCCCCATTCCTGTGTTGAAACCCATCTGGTAGTATGGTGGCATTAGGAGGTGGGGTCTTTGGTGGTGATTATGTCATGAGTCGGGGGCCCTCTCGATGGCATTAGTGCCCTTATGAAGGAGGATCCAGAGACCTCCCTTGCTCTTTCTACCACCTGAAGAGGCAGAGAGAAGATGGCTGTCCACCAACCGGGAAGCAAGCTCTCACCAGATGCCAGATCCACAGGCACCTTGACTTTGGACTTCCAGCCTCCAGAATGTGAGAAATAGATTTTTTCTGTTGATGACCCACCCAGCCTGTGGCATTCTGTTATGGAAGCCACAACGGACTAGGACCATTGTCTTTTTCTTGCGGTTTTGCATGAATCTCATCTATTATGAAAGTACCAATCTTCTGTGGTTACATGTCTGTCTCTGCTTTCTTTTACATTTTCCATACTGACAACACATTATCTGCATATAATGATTGACTTTTGTTCTTCTTTCCAACTGTTATGCCTCTTTCCTGTGTCGCCTGCCAGCCAGGCCTTTCAAGACAAAGCAGACTTGAATGGTCACCTTGACTTTAAGGGGACTGTTTCTAATCTGTGCCTGTTAAGTGGCAATATTCGCCGTAGGTTTTCGGAAGATGGTGTTTACCTGGTAATGGAAGTTCCATTCTATTACTAGTTTCTTAATGTATTTTGTAGTAAATAAGTGCAGAATTGCATCAAATACTTTTTTCTGCGTCTTCTGAGAATCACACGCTTTTCCTTATTTAAGCTGTAACACGGGCAATTATATTAACAGGTTTCCTAAGGTTTCTCATTGCAGTTTTTGGGTGATTTGCTGATGTGTAAGGTATTGTACACTGAAGCGTATAGATTATAGATATATTTTTAGGAGTTTTGCATTTACCTTCGTAAGTGAGATTGGTCTGTCTGCCTTGGAAGCTACTCTGTTACACTTTTGTGGAGAAGTCTTATAAAATACGGAGGATTTGGGGGCACCTGGGGGCTCAGTCGGCTAGGCATCTGACTTTGGCTCAGGTCATGATCTCACGGTTTGTGAGTTTGAGCCTCACGTCGCACTCACTGCTGTCAGTGCAGAGCCCGCTTTGGATCTTCTGTTCCCCCTCCCCTTACCCTTCCCCCACTCCCCTCTCTGCTCTCTCTGTCTCCCTCAAAAAAAAAAAAAAAAACATTAAAAAAGATACAAAGGATTTTGCATCATTGTTTTCCTTTTTATGTGTAATGCTGGGCTATTCTATGCATCTAATGCAATAAATGGCATCTCCGTGGGGGTATGGATTGGATGGGTCTCTTCAACTGTCCATGGCAAGAGGCCTGGAAAATGGTATTTGGATTCAAGTAAGAGGTGGGGAGTGTAGCTGGGGTGGCTATACTTACATCGGGCAAAAGAAACTTCAAAATAAAGACCATAACAAAAGATACAGAAGAACGCTCCATAATGATAAATGGGCCAATCCAGTAAGAGGACATAACAGGCATAAACATTTATGCACTCAACATAGAAGCACCTGAGCATAGGCAGCAAATACTAACAGAAGTGAAGGGAGAAATATACAACAATATACTAATAGTAGGAGACTCCAACAGCCCACTTACATCAATGGACAGATATCATACAGATAGAAAATCAGTAAGGAAGCATCAGCCTCAAAGGACAGGGAAGACCAGATGGACTTAGCAGATACCCCTAGAACATTCCATCCAAAGGCAGCAAAATATACACTCTTCTCAAGTGCACATGGAACATTCTCCAAAACAGATCACCTGCTAGGCCACACAACAAGTCTCAATGAATTCAAGAAGACTGAAATCACATCAAGCATCTCCTCCAATCTCAACAGTGTGAAACTAGCCATCAGTCACAAGAGGCAGCAATGGAAGAAGCACAGACAGATAGAGATGAAACAACATTTAATCAAGCAGCCAAGGGTTCAATAAAGAAATCAAATAGGAAATAAAAAATAGCCTCGAGGGAAATGAAAATGGAAACACAATGGTCCAAAATCTCCAGGATGCAGCAAAAGCTGTTCTAAAAGGGAAGTTCATAGCAATACAGGCCTGCCTCCAGAAGCAAGAGAACTTGCAATTAAACAATTTACCTTTATGCTTAAAGGAGCTAGTAAAAGAGGAACAAACAGAGCCCAAATTTGATAGAAGGAAGGAAATAATAAAGATTAGAAAGGAAGTAGAGACTAAAAAAAAAATAGACCAATGAAACTAAAAGCTGGTTTTTTAAAAGATAAAACTGACAAACCTTTAGTTAGAGCCATCAGGAAAAAAAAAGAGAAAGATTCAAATAAATAAAATCAGAGATCAAACAAAAGAAATTACAACCAGTACAGAAGTACAAAAGGTCATCAGAACATGCTATGAACAATTATACCAACAAACTGCACAACCTAGAACATACAGCTTTCCAAGATTGAATCAGGAAGAAATAGAAAATCTGAACAGACTGATTACTACAAACAAAACTGAACCAGGGGCGCCTGGGTGGCTCAGTCGGTTAAGCGTCCAACTTAGTTGAGGTTATGCATGATCTCACAGCTCGTGGGTTCGAACCCCCGGTTCAGGCTCAGTGTGGACAGCTCAGAGCCTGGAGCCCGCTTTGGAGTCTGTGTCTCCCTGTCTCTCTGCCCCTCCCCCACTCACTCTCTGTCTCTCTCTCTTTCTCTCTCAAAAATAAATAAACATTAAAAAGAAAAACAATTAAAACAAAACAAAACAAAACAAAAAAACAAAAAAACAAAAAAAATGAACCATTAATCAAAAACCTCCCAACAAGCGAAAGCGCTGGTCTGGGTGGCTTCACAGGTGAACTGAACCAAACATGTAAGGAAGAGTTAATACCTGTCTTCAAATCAGTCCCCCAAATTTAAGCACCTAGGACTCAAGGGTGCTCAAGGTGCTTCCTGACTTTTGAGAAACTGGTCAGGGCCAGATGGGAAAGCCTTCTTCTAGAACCACAAGCCAGAAGTTATGTCAAGGGTAGAAATGTTTTTTTTTTCTTTTCTTTTATTGTATTTATTTATTTTGAAAGACAGAAAAAGTGAGAAAGTGAGGATAGGGGAAAGGCAGAGAGAGAGAGAGAGAGAGAATCCCAAGCAGGCTCTGTCAGTGCAGAGCCCAAGTTGGGGCTCAAATTCACAAACCAGATCATGACCTGAGCCAAAATCAAGAACTGGAGGCTTAACCCACTGAGCCACTCAGGTGCCCCAGAAAAAAAATGTTTTTTGATTCCTACCTAGCAGAACTGCCTGGCAACATTTTATGGGGTGTTCTATGTGGTCTGCACCCTAGGTGAAAATAACCCAGTCACAGAAAAGGAGAAAGGAAATCAGACACCCAAACCTACATAAAACAAAAAAAGAAAATATTTTAAATATTTATAACTAGCTTATTCAAATAATGACTCAAGGCAGCTCGCAAAAATGCAAACACTATTAAGATTTAAAAAAATAGAAGGAAGGGAAATGGGGAAGGGAGATTAAGGTCAGGGTGTTAGGGGTCAAATCAGCTCCCAAAACGCACCCACGTTGTTCTGCGGTGTGTCGGACGGCAGTCGTGGCTTGATCCAGCTTTCAGCAGCCGACGCTAGGAGCCAGAGGAAAAGAAAGACCCCGGGGCTTCCAGAGGAGGAAGAGGAAAAAGTGGAGGAAGAGGAGGCAGCCCTCCTGACTGACTTGGGAGGGAGAGCTCCCAGAGGGCCTCTTAGAGAGTTCAAGTTCATGGCTGTCCGTGAAGTTCAAAGGCTTCCTCAGCATCTCTCAGAGTCCAAGACTACAAGGCCGGCTGTCCCCGGAAGGGGGCGTGGTCCATGGAAACAGAGGCACCTTTGGGTCTGATCCTTGCTCCTCAGTGCTATCCGTCAGAAAAGGAGTTAGTTGTCAGTTCTCTGGGAGACGGGGAACCCGGATGTGACTCTAAATTCTGGCAACACCCAGATCCCCGAGCCCCCACTTCTCAGGCACCCAAGGGTACGCACAGGTGTCTGTCATGGTGGTGGTCAGATACTCCCAAGATGGCAACTCTTTACCTTGACGGTGAAGTGGCCGGGTGTGTGGTAAAAATCCTCACATTTACCCTTTCCCGTGACTCCCCCAAACATCTCCTTCTTTCCTAAAAGGGAAGGAAAGTCATTTATAATTGTGGGAGGTACAGTCTGGTGCAGAGAACTTCACCATAACACCCATAACACATGGGCAGGTTAGCAAATACTCCTTTCTCTGCCACGGCCCCGCCAACGTCCGCAATTACAACAGGAGATCTTTTTCCTTATAATAATAAGCAGTTGAACACTCTGTTCTGCTGGTGTCTCACGGTGACCAGTCTGAATCACAGTCATAAGCAAGTGTCTAACACATGGGTGGGAAGCGCCCCTGAGAAGCTCCATCTTTGCCCGTCCACTGACCAGTACACATGGCGCCCATTTCAGCCCTGATGTTCCCTCTGCGAGCGGTCTCCCGAGACCGTGCACCACACTGTGCTATTTCCTTGTGCAAATGGTTGTTCTTTAACTTTCGTTATTATTAAAAATCAGAGGGGCGCCTGGGGGGCTCAGTCAGTTGAGCGTCCGGCTTCGGCTCAAGTCATAATCTCGCAGTTCTTGGGTTTGGGTCCCGCGTCGGGCTCTGTGCTCACAGCTCAGAGCCTGGAGCTGCTTCAGATTCTGTGTCTCCCACCCTCTCTGCTCCTTCCTTGCTAATGCTCTGCCTTTCTCTGTCTCAAATAAACTATAAAAAATAAACCATAAATAATAAATAAATATTAATTTATTAATAAACTATAAAGTATAAAAATAAACTATAAACAAATAAATACAAAATGGATGGACCTTGAGGGTGTTATGCTGAGCGAAATAAGTCAGGCAGAGAAGGACAAATATCCTATGTTTGCACGTATAGGAGGATTAGGAGGAACTTAACTGAGGAACAAGGGGGAGAAGAAGGGGGGAAATGGTGGGGGAGAGGGAGAGAGGCAAACCATGAGAGACTCTTGAATGCTGACAAAAACTGAGGACTGATGGATGGGGGGGTGGGGGGGATGGGCATGGAGGAGGACACTTGTGGGGATGAGCACTGGTGTTATGTGGAAACCAACTTGACAATAAACTATTTTTTAAAAAAATGATAAATAAATAAATAAAAACAAAAAATTAAAAAAATGAGAAAAAAGATTTTGAGTGGTGGGAAAACAAATCTTTGTGTCTCATATCATTTCATTTGAAGGTAAAGTCAAGACGTATTTATTGAATAATACAGTTAATTTTGTGAAGCTCCCTGAGAAAGCCATTTCTTTAGAGTATCTGTATTATGAAACATGTTTTTATTTTCCAAATATTATATGCAGATGGGTTTTTGAGAGCAAATAAAAGCATAAATGAATTCAGTAACATGCACATTGCCATTTGCTTTTGAAGACAATAAAACTCACCTTTCTAAACCGATGTAGGTTCTTTCCAACTCATTACCGGTAGACGTTTCCATCTAATATTTACTGAATGCCTATTATGTGCAGGCGCTCGTATACAGAAGAGTTTTATGAGATCGGCTTTCTTTAGCCCCTTCGATAGATGAAGAAACCGAACACAGAGAAGGAAGTCCCTCCCCGTAAGACCTGTTACTCTGTGCCCACCCGGCCTTCATCTTTCCTAGGATCTCGTGAACCTGTAAGTCCGCGACGGGCGGTGGGGCAGCCACTAGCCCTACGAGGCTATCTGAACTGAACCATAGGTGAAATAAAATGAAATAAATGGAATCAAATTAAAAATTCAACCCGTCTGTTGCACTAGCCCCAACTCAAGGGCTCCAAAGCCTTCTATGGCCAGCGGCACGCACGCTGCCCAGCGCAGCATACGAGCCTTTCCTCTACTGCAGACAGTTCTGTCTTGGACCTCCGGCTCCTCCAGACGAAACAGGGCACCGCGAGCTGGCCTCCCCGGGCCAGGCTTACCTTCCCTCCAGTTCGCTGACCTCAGTAACCTTGCCCTTTTACTGGCTTTCTACTTCCTTCATACAGATGTTCTGTTCAGGTTTTCTGGGTCTCGGGGGGAGGATTGGCCTGAAACTCCTCAGGTCGCTTTTCCAGCCCTTCATTTCGCCGCAGATCTGTCTGTGAGCCTTCCTCGGTGCTTATCGGCAGGTTCTTGTATCTCCTGGTGGTGCGTATCCAACCGTGCCTGAAATTTAAAGTAAGCGTCTATACATGTCGTCTGGTGATGGTCCCAAGGGGCAGTGCATCCAGAAAACGGTTCTGCCCCAATACCAGGACTCCAGGTCCCCGCAGGCGTGCAGAGCCCCTGTCAGCCCGCTCTTCCTGGGCCTCCCCAAGGGAGGTCTCCTTCGAGCATCCAACCATGCACAGCCAGCCGTGGTCGCCACTCAGCTCTGCCTGCGCTGACCCTGCACCTCCGGGCCCCCTTTGCCAACATATCCACAGTCCCGAGGCCACGAGAGGTGCCACACCCACCGCCGCTTACGGGACTCATCCTGAGGGCTCTATTCTTTATGCCTCTTGAAGCTGCCTGGGATCAAAGTGCCAGGGACCTGGAGCACGGGGAGAATGGCTCGCCCTCCGCCTCTTTGCTGGGGCTTGTTACCTGTCCCTACACACCTGTGCCTGTTCCTGGTCTCCTGGCTCAGAGGCTCCTCCAGCTCTCCCCACCCCCTCCCTACCTCCCAGGAGCAGCGTGGGAGGCACACCATTCATTCCCTCCATCATCCGATCTCTCCTCTTCTTCCTGGTGGGGACTGTTCATTAAAGCCCTTAACACTCCCATAGACTCACATCCCAGATTAATGGATGGGGTAGACGCCAGTGTGTGGAGGAGGGGAGGGTACTTTCTCTAAGATCAGTAGGTGAATTCAGCCTGTCCAATCGCCCCTTCTGTCTCAGGCCTCTAAGTGCTTTATCCAGACCCGAGCATGAAGTCGGCCTCGAGTTGTTTCATGTGCCTCTATTACACCGTCAGCTGGTGCGCTGCGAATCCGTCCTGGTGCTGACCCTCTAGAATCGGTGCAGGTCTCACGAGCTAAGGGCACCGTCGTCTGAAAGACTGCCCCTCTTCAGACCCCAGCTATGTGTTCAGGGCGTCCCGGGCCACCCACACTTCTGACCAACCAGCTGCACGTTCACAAATTCCCATGACCCCATCCAGTTTGAGAATTCACAAGAATAGTGCCCAGAACTCAGGAAAGGGCTGTTCTCCCAATTACCATTTTATTTCAAAGGGTACAACTCAGGACCTCCGGTGAGGTCCGGGAGGGTCCCAAACGCCTGCAGGAAACCGGGTTCTCCACGCTGCAGCCACACCAATTCACTTATCGGCTGAAACTCCTCTGAATTTCAGCATCCAGAGTTTTTACCGGGTCTCATTGCAGAGACACGATTAATCCAATCGCTAGCTATTGGTGGTTAAGCTCATCTCCAGCTCCCCCTCCCGTCTCAGGGGGTCGGGCTGGCTCAGAGTCCCAACCCTCTGACCACAGGGTTGCTCTTTCTGGAGAGTAACCCTGTCCACACGGAAGCTACAGGCGACCACTGCGATTCACCTCATTAGCATAACCTCAGGAGAGATCCAAGGGTCTCATGACTAACAAAGGCACTTCTACGCCCTCAGGAAGTTCCAAGGGTTTGAGAAGCTCGGGGCCAGGAGCCTGGACAAAGACCAGACACCTTCTACACTGTAACACCTTACAGCTTACCCAGAGTTACATCCTGGCACTCTAACTCACCAGCACAGATGAGACGATCTTGACAAAAGAAATCTAAAGATTCTTGACAAAGAAATCTAAATGCCTTCTCCTTTTGGGGAGGAGTTCCCCGAATTCTGCCCAAAGAAAAATTTTCGTGCTAAGTGGCAATGGAGTGTATTATTTTTACTTGAAAAAGATAATATTGCAAAAAGAAAAAAAAAGATGGTCTTGCTACTGATGTTTTGTCTAACATGATCTAATTGCAATCCCTAATCTTGCTTTTTGGGCATATACTGTACTCTACCTAAGGGCAATACACTAGGTTAAAGGCATTAAATATAAGAGAGTCAGACTTCAGAATACAGTTAAATTTTTTTAAATGTTTATGTACTTGTGAAAGAGAGAGAGACAGAATGTGAGGGGAAGGGCAGAGAGGCAGGGAGACACAGAATCCAAAGCAGCTCCAGGCTCTGAGCTGTCAGCACAGAGCCCAGCGCGGCGCTCCAACCCACAAACCGTGAGACTATGACCTGAGCTGAAGTTGGACATTCAAATGACTGAGCCGCCCAGGCACCTCAGGCTTCAGAAAATAGTTTTAAAAGTTTGTCTCTTGGAATTGAGTTCCACCAAAGGCAAACATTATACATCTATACAGGTACATCAGCATGAGTCATAAGAAAATATGATTGCTTATCGTATACAAGAATATTTGTATATCATATAAGAATATGTGATTTTTTTTTTATCATATATAAGAATGGCTGGAAAGCCACATTTGCAAAGCCCTAGTGCCAGGCTTGAGTGAAAATCCAAAGCTCAGAGCCAAAACCGATTTACAGTATGAAATGCAGTTGGTTGGCTGAAAGTATGCAGTAAGGCTTGAAAAACAAACAAACAAACAAACAAATATTTATTTATTTGTCTGGACGCCTGATTGTAATCAATAAGTGCTAGAAAACTCATGGAAAGTTCCAGGTCTGAGTAATATGAAGGAGCCGGCAGAAGCCCCCTCTAGGGGGCTTACATTACAGGGCCAATTATCACTGGTAATGTAAGGGGCACCTGGGCGGCTCAGTCAGTTAAGCGTACAACTTTGGCTCACGATCTCTCGGTCTGTGAGTTAGAGCCCCATGTTGGGCACCGTGCTGACAGCTCGGAGCCTGGAGCCTGCTTTGGATTCTGTGTCTCCTCTCTCTCTGCCCCTCCCCCACTCGCACTTTGTCTCTTTCTCTCTGTCTCAAAAATAAACATTAAAAAAACCACTGGTAATGTTAACATGAAGTTTTGAAGGGACCATTTGGCTATGCTCAAAAGACTCACCACATCTGCCAGAGCAATGACATTTCCAAACGCCTGATTTTTTTGCAAGATGTTTACATGTTTTCCGTTTTCAGTTTATGCATGACTGAGAGAAAAAGAAAGAGCCAGAGAGAAAGTATTTTCCTCTTTCATTAACCGGACAGAGCCTGGGCCGCAGTCTTTGCGCCCTGCACACGGCAAGGTTCACAGCATGCCCACCACGCCAGGGGTGCTGTTGAGCAAGAAATAATAGTTGAGCTAATTCCTGCTTCACCTCAACAAGCGTCATGAATTTTTCATTTCCCGAGCGTCCAGTACTCCCAAGCATTTTTGGAACTGCATCCTGAGAAAGGGACTTTTACTATGTTCCATGAGGAAGAATGTCTATGTTGATTCAGTGAGAGAGTTTGTGAAGTGCTTTTTCACTTTCGTGTGTGTGTGTGTGTGTGTGTGTGTGTACAAGTCTTGCAAGTGTCATGAACACCAACCACACAGAAAGCCTACTGAATGGGAGCCTACTTCACTTCGGTCAGGGAGTAAAAGGGTCAACTTTGGTCTGAGAGACAAAGGCCGAAAGTTGACCCTCTTCCACACCTCCTGGTGGCATTTGCTCAGGGCCCAGTAAGGGGTAATAGAAAGGGATTACGAGGGACAAGAGAACACTTTTGGATGTGATGATCATGCTGTTGACAACGATGATTCAATGGATGTATACATATCTGAAAACAAAACACACCTGTGTGCCTATTATAGGTCAATTACATCAGAGTGAAACTCAAAATGGGGGAGGGAAACTAGGGGGAGATATTTCCATTATAATAAAGAGTTAGTTTAGGAAGAGCTCATATGTACCAAGTGGTGGAGGAAACCAGACAGAATAATGTGAATGAATTCAGTCGTGAACTTGGGAGGCAGACGTGTGGAATACAGGCAGGATGCCAGGAAGAGAGCTTGGCATTCACTGCATACTTTGTAAATGTTTGTTGAGTAAACATTTGCTGAGTCCACAGCCCCTGGAAAGTGACTTTCGTACCCATCACACCCCTAGGGTCATTCTCTAGGTAATATCAGTGCTCTCCTAACACAACCATAATAAATAGCCCTTTATGACAACAGGAAGTCATATTGCATTAGGACCAGGAGTCACTCAGCACATTTTCCTTCCATCGCCTTAGTCATAATAATGAAGAGCGCTGACCTGTTCATTACAAAGAAACATTGTGGTAGCATTGCATTTAATTCCTTAACTTATTCTTTATCCCAGAATCTTAAAAGGCAGGTGGCTGAGGGACTCCACGGTCAGCTCAGAGCTCGAAGCCGGGGCTCAGTCTCATGAACCGTGAGATCGTGACCTGAGCTGAAACCAAAAGTTAGATGCTGAACTGACTGAGCCACACAGGCGCCCCATCATTAATGATGTTTTATGGTTTGTATCCTACAGTGCCCTCCAAATTCTACATGCTTGCGTTTTCCTCCACCGCTTGCGTTTTCCTCCACCAGACCGGCCTCCTCATCACTCCTGCCTCATCCCATTATGATAATAGTCATCACGTGGCATCATTTCATGAGCACCGCACACATCATACACACTCCACATATGTCAGCAATAATCCTCACATCTCCCCTCAACATAGGCATTAATTATTCCCCATTTTACAGATGTGAGAATTGATGGTCAGAGAGATTAGATAACTTGCCCCGAGTCTCTCCACAAGTGGCAAGTTCCTGTCCGACTCCCCAGACCTGTGCTGTCAGGCTGTCCTGTTTAGATTCCCATCCTTGCATTTTGGCTCTTGCAATGTCCCCAGTCTGGACTATCCCTCCCTCACTTCCTTCAAGATTCTCTGAAATCTAGTTCTCCCTTTGGCACAAAGTCCGACAGTCCTGGCCCCTAGCTCCTCCTGGTCCACCTTATCGGCCCCTTGTCTGGGGAAGGAAAGGAGTGGCAGAAAGAGAGAGAGAGAGAGAGAGAGAGAGAGAGATAGAGAGAGAGATGAAGATCAGATGTGAAACTGTTAGAAAAATCAGGGGGTGACAGGTAGGGAGATTAAAAGGCAAACTTAAGAAAAGGAAACCCATGGCGGGGCACCTGGGTGACTCAGTCGGTTAAGTGTCTGACTCTGGATTTCAGCTCAGCTCATGATCTCATGGTTTGTGGGTTCAAGCTCCGCATCAGGATCTGTGTTGAGAGCACTGGAGCCTGTCTGGAATTCTCTCTCTCTCTCTCTCCTCCACCCCAATCTCTCTCTTTCTCTCAGAATAAATACATAAACATTTTTTAAAAGTTTTAAAAAAAAAGAAAACAACTCTTAATTCCTTTCCCTCCTCCTTTTAAAATTATGCAGGGCAATCCCACCTTTGAGAGCAGATAAGGAGAATGAGAAAGCTGAGGGTCAAGTAGAAGATTCTTCATCATCCAGAAATGCCATCAGCACTCCCTGGGGCCAGAGGCCTGTCTTTGCCGGACAAGAGTGGGGTGGGGGGAGGGCAACCATTCCTTGCCTCACCCAGCCATGGACATCCTGATGCCTTTGTCCACGTGAAAAAATTTTTATCTTGAGAGAGAGGAAGAGAAAAAGGCAGAGAGAGAGGGAGAGAGAGAATCCCAAGCAGGCTCCCTCCCAGTGCTGGAGCCTAACATGGGGCTCCATCCCACGAACCGTGAGATCATGACCTGAGTCAAAACCAAGAGTCAGGCACTCAACCGCCTAGCCACCCAGGTGCCCTTGTCCATTTTTTAAAAACTAAACTAGAGATAATTTACGATCAGCCCATGATGGCCCCCAAGCCTGGTCTTCAGCTGTGTGCACCTGATTTGAAATGGCAGGAAAACGCAGGCCCCACTAAACCTGATTTCAAAAAAGAGAATCCAACATAGGGTTGCAGGACTGGCTCCGTTTGGGCAGCAAACAACTTGAGGGAAAGGACTGTCTAAAAATCATTTTTCTTTCCTGGATCTGCAAAGAAAGCCGGGGAGACTCTACAGGGATGATGGTAAATGTCCCAGATCCTGGCTGGGGTGGTGGTGACATAGGCGTATACATTGTCAAGTCATCAAACTGCACCTTTAATGTATGTGCATTTTTAAAATGTTTGTTTATTTTTAGAGAGGGAGAGAGCAGGTGAGGGACAGAGAGGGAGACAGAGAACCCCCAGCAGGCTCCGTGTTGTCAGTGCAGAGCCCGACGCAGGGCTCGGACCTATGAACTGTGAGATCGTGACCTGAGCTGAAATCGAGTCAGACACGTAAGGGATGGAGCCATCCAGGCTCCCCTCAAGGTCAGTGCATTTTATTGCAGATACGTTGCACCACAATATAAGCACAGGGAGGCAGAAAAAAAAATGAAACGAAAAGAAAACCGTCCCTTATCCTCTAGTCTTAGGCTCTGCTGTGGAAGAAATCCTGGTTCTGTGGGGAGGAACCGAGTCAGCATTCTGCTGCACTGGTACCCGTGCAAACACCTGGACCCTTTGGGTCACTCTCGCCTCTGGGCCCGCAGGTGACAAAAGGATCTGCGGACCTCAGCTGCCGTGAGAAGTTGGGGTCGCTGCTACAAAGCGGGGTGGGCGAGGTCTGGAATGCGGGGGACTCGGCGGGCCTCTCCGGGTGCTCCGTGGCCAGCGCTGACGGCACACCACTGCAGCCGGCCTGGCCTTCAGGGAAAGTAGTGGGGGGGTGGGGGGATGCCACGCTGGGTCGTGGGAGCTGGCGTGTTCATTTGAGGGTCAGTCAAAAGGCTTCTTGTCAAGGAGCCTCTGAGATTAGCTTGAAACTTGCTTCCTTCCCAGCGGCTGAGTGATGGGATAAAGAGCCTGCTGTCGGCCTCGACTCCTCCACACTCATCCTTACACCTGCACACCCTTCCCGTCTCAGGGCTGTGCTGCCGTTCCCAGCCTCATACATGCTAATTATGATCTGGTTCGCATACACACAACAGGTTATCTGTTGTAGAGACTGCTGTAAAGATTTTCATTAAGGTTGACTCATTCGTTTACCTGGCTGGAAGGATTAGGCCATATCACAGAGTACTCATGCGTTCTCAGGTACTAAAAATGAAACAGTCCTCACAGGCTTACTTACTCCCACAAAGAGGTTAAAATAAAAATAGAGGTAGAAGGGAAAAGGCGGAGGGGTCTTTCTCTAGTTCCTTCCAGGTTTATTTCCTATTCCAGGATATGATCAGAAAGGTGCTGTCTGATCTCACATTCCCGATGCCTGTGGGCCCACACAGTCCTTCCCAGCTACCAGTTCTGATTGTTTAGGCTCAATCAGAACAGCATCTCAGGGCTGTGTTCATCTAACACACACTCTAGGATTGTCTGTCTCACTCACATACCACCAAGAGTGGCAACATTGGCTTTATCATGTGAATTTAGTAGGCAGCCTCTTGGAGACTATGAAGAATGTGTTTGAAGGTTTTATCCTGCAAGATGCTATTTCAAGAGGCGACCAGGCAGAGAGTAAGTTATGGCTCTTCCAAGGTTGGCACTTGAGTGGGGCCGTATGTTTCCAAACCACATTGTGCTTTTCACAGAGAAGTCGGAGAGGGTCTATCCAGCATGGACACACGTTTCTTCCGGTGGCTATAGGTGTGTCCTCCAGAATTCTCTCTCTGGTTTTGTAATTCTGAAATATTCCTATAGATTTCTCTTTTTATTGAGGTAGAGTTGACATACCACGTTATATTAGTTTCAGAGGTACAACACAGAGATCCAAAAATTCTATGCATTACTCAGTGGTCATCACGGTAAATGTCGTCACCATCTGTCACATCAACATTAATACAACATTATTGACTATGTTTCCGATGCTGTCCTTTTCGTCTCCGTGACCTGTGTATTTTATAACTTGAAGTCTGTTTGTATATTTCATCCCATCAACGTGTTATAGACAAAGTTCTCCATAGGCTACCACACTAGAAAAATGCAGATTTATTGAAAAAAAAAATTGACCCCAGATGGAAACTTTGGACAACAGAATCACAAAGCGTGAGGTTGCAGTACAACAACTCTCTTTTATGTAACTTCATCATTTGGTGACTAATTCCAGAGAGCATTTGGTAATATGTCCACCAGCTAGTCTGCTGAGTGAGATAAAAGGCAAGGTTGACGCAACAAAAGGTGCTTCGTAAAAGCTGTTTGAGTGGAAAATGTAGGGAAATGAATGATGACACGAAAAGAGAAGAAAGGGAAAAAGGAAAGGAAAGGAAACTATACAGTATGTAGCAAAAAGGCCATAAAAGTAAACAAAAGGCTTTCTCTTACATTATAAATCATTCTAATAAAGGCATAAGAAAAAATCTGCATGACAATGCTTAAGAGTTATGACCTCTTTAAATGCAGAAGACATTGTCAGAACAAGATTCTGCCTCTAAGTCATGCTCCACAAAGAAGAATGTGACATCTTCACATTTTTTCTTCTGAATACTTTCTTCTCTGTGTAAAGGAAACTAAAACACTAGATGAGGAACGTTTCCTTTTCTCTAAGGTCTGCCCTCAGTCTTTGTTTATAGCATCCAAGAATAATCTAGATGTGGATTATTTTTCTCACCTTTCTTTACCATTCACTGTAGAATAGCCGAGTGACTTTCAGGGATACCAGGGACCATCCTCAGTGTCCTGAGCACTCGGCCACTCCCAGGTGGGTGGAGTGGATCGTCCTTAGAAAATCTCACAGAACTAACAAAATACTGCCTGCTTCCTGGTGTTAAGAAGAAAACACATGAAGGGGCCAGCCTCCTTCCATTGACTCATTAGGTTTTACTCCTCTGGCATTGCAATCCTTTGTTCAGCTGCCCTAGCATCTCGTTTACTCTTTGAAACACAGAAGGCTTTCCTGCCAACGGATCATGTTCTTGTTGCCTCACAATTGAGCCCAGCCTTCCTGAAAACAACCTTCCAGCCTTGGCTTATAGCCTGCTTTTCAGATTTAAGGAAATCATGCCTGGTGTCATGAGAATTAGAATAGGGAGACTGTGGGTGGACTTTGAAGTGTCCCAGTTAGAAGTGGATCCTTCCCCAGTTGAGCCCCTGATGAGAACCCAGCCCTGGAAAGCACCTTGTCTGCAGCCTCGTGAACTTGTGAGCAGAGGACCCAGCTAAAGCTGTGCCCAGACTCCTGACCCCTAGACACTTTGAGATAATAAATGCATGTTGTTGTAAGCTGCTAATTTTGTGAGCCTTTATTACACGGAATAGATGGCTAAGACACAGACTTCTGAATACTCGCTGTGCTTGGTCTTTTCAACCTCTCCCCACCTTATTGATGAGGAATATGGTACCCAAATGGGTGATGGCACTGGTCCTGGATCATCACCTAGATGTGATGTTATCCTGGGGTGTCCCTTCATTGCTCTCATCTGAAGCTACATTAGATCTTTAATTTTCTTATTTTGTATAACAACTCTTTCATTTTGCTAAAGTGATTTTTCAAGAAAGAGAGAACAATGCCTGAATCCTTGCTATTGATTCCATCTTGATTGGAAATAGAATTCTAAATTTAAGATGGTTTGACCTTAAAACACTGAAGATTGCTTCATTATAAGAAGTCCAATGCTAACCTAACTATCATCCTTTAAAAAGGAACTTTTTTTGTTCTTCTTTCTGGAAGTTTCTAGGAACTTCTTTTGTTTTTTTCCTTTGGTGTTCTGAAATTTCTTGAGAATGTGTCCCAGATGGGGTCTTTTCTCATGCACTGCACTTAGGAGACAACATGCCCATTCATCCTTCAGCCTGGAAAGTTTCCTTCACATTTTTAAGAAATTTCTATTTATTTTTTGTTGAAAAATATACAGTTGACACATAAGGTTACACATTAGCTTCAGGTATACAATGTAGTGATGTGGTAAGTCTTTATGCTATGCTACCATCTGTCACCGTACAACGCTGTTACAGTACCACTCACTCTGCCTATGCAGTAGCTTTCATCCCTGTGACTTAGTCATTCCATAACTGAAAGGCTCTATCTCTCTTGCCCCCCTTCCTCTGTTATGCTCCCCCTTCACCCACCTCCCCGCTGGCAACCATCAGGTTTCTCTCTGTATTTATGGGTCTGTTTCTGGTTCGTTTGTTTTGTTTTTTAGATTCCACCCATAAGTGAATGCATTTGGTACTTGTCTTTCTCCGTCTGACTTATTTCACTTAGTGTCTCAGTCCCTCCATGTTACAAATGACAAGATCTCATTTGTTGTCATGGCTGAGTAACATTCCATTGTGATTAGATACCCCATCTTCTCTATCCATTCATCTACTGACGGACATTTCAGTTGCTTCCATATCTTGGCTGGTGTAAATAATGCCGCAGTAAATACAGGGGTGCACGAATCTTTTCAAATCAGTATTTTCCTTTTCTTTGGGTAAGCACTCAGTAGTGGAATTACTGGCTCAAATGGTAATTCTATTTTTAATTTATTGAAGAACCATAATGCTGTTTTCCATAGTGGTCGCACCAATTTACATTCCCACCAATTTACATTCCCACCAACAGTGCATGAGGGCTCCCTTTTCTTCACATCCTTGCCAACGCTTCTTATTTCTTGTCTTTTTGATATTAGTCACTCTGACAGGTGTAAGGTGGTATCTCATTGTGGTTTCGATTTGCATTTCCTTCGTGATTAGTGATATTGAGCATATGTCTGTTGGCCAGCTGTATGTCTTCTCTGGAAAAATGTCTAATCAGGTCCTCAGCCCACTTTTTAATCACCTTCTTTGTTCTCTTGGTATTGCATGTTGTGTAAGTTCTTTATAGAAAGAACAGCCAGACCAGTCACCAGCTGAATGAAAAGAGCTACCTGAAGGTACTGAAGAATGATCTGAGCAGACAGATACTTGAAGAAGATGGACAAATGGACAAATGGAGGAGGGAACAGAGCTGGGTTTGTTCCCATTTGTTTTAGTTCTTAGCCTGAGTGCAGTCTCCAGTGTATACCACGAAATGGATACAACTCGGAAAAAAAATAATCAAAACAAAGCCTGCAATTTTACAGGCTTGAAAAACAAGAAAAAGAGCTTAATGCAACCATGGCACATGGAAATGAAAGAAAAGGGAAGGCCGCAGAGAGGACCCCAAGTTCTTGAATGTTGTATGTGTGAGGCAGAAGGCAAGCAGCTTGGCAAAGGCTGGTGAACTGAGCTGAGACTTTGTAGCACAGATCTGATTTCATCCAGGCTCATCCTACTAAAGTGAACAAAAGTCAATAGTCTTTGGGGTAACACAGAATCCAGAACCTTAACAACATATTCTTCATAATGTCCATAGAATCCAAAATCCAACAGAAAAACAGGACAGCCCTCATTTTAAAGAAAAAGACATCCAAAGAAGGTACACTCATATTGACCCAGATGTCAAAAGTAACAAAAAGGAAAATAAAGCAATTATGATAACTATGCTTAAGAATGTGAATGCATTCAATGAATGAAAATATTTCTCAAGAGTGAAATGGAAAAAGCAGAAAGAACCAAGTGGAAATGCTAGAGATAAAAATTACGATGTTAATATTATAATACGAAGAACAGATTGATGATGGGTTGAAGATGACTGAACAAGTTTAGCTTGATGATTAATCACTGAAAAGTATTCAATCTGAAGACAAGAAGATAAGGGGCTCCAGGGTGGCTCCATCAGTTAAGCATCTGACTCTTAACGTCAGCCCAAGTCATGATCTCACGGTTCGTGAGTTCAAGCCTTGCATAGACCTCTGTGCTGACAGTGTGTAACCTACTTGAGATTCTCTCTTTCACTCATTCTCTCTCTGCTTCTCCTCCACACATAAACACACACACTCTCTCTCTATCAAAATAAGTAAACTTAAAAAAAAAAGAATCTGCGTTTCATATTCTGAATATTGATCTTTTCCTGGGCTAGTGATACATGGTATGATCTCCTCTCTGGGTACTGGGCAGCGGGAGCGAGCCGTGCCTCCCAGGCAGCCTCGCCGTCACCAGGGAGAACAGCCCGTACATTTAAAACCATCCCGTTCTGCACTTTTAGTACTGTCGTCAATAAATTATAGGAGACAGTCACCACTTCATTATAAAAGAGGTTCTGTGTTTGATGATTTTGCCCAACTGTGGGCTAATGTGAACGCTCTGTCCACATTTAACATAGGCTAGGCTAAACTACGACATTCAGTAGGTTAGCTGTACTCATGTATTTTTTATTTAAGATAGTTTCAACCTACAGTGGATTTATTGGAACATGACCCCATTGTAAATTGAGGAAGATCTGTAAATGGAGAAGAGGAAATCTCTTGGAATTAATTCTTTTTTTTTTTTTTAATGTTTTATTTATTTCTAGGAGAGAGAGACAGCGTGAGCAGGGGAGGGTCAGAGATAGAGGGAGTCACAGACTGAAACAGGCTCCAGGCTCTGAGCTGGCAGTCAGCACAGAGCCCGACGCGGGGCTCGAACCCACGAACCGCGAGATCATGACCTAAGCGAAAGTCGGACGCCTAACCGACTAAGCCACCCAGGCGCCCCTCTTGGAATTAATTCTTAACCATCACTTTTACCATTGCTCCAAAATTGGGTGGTTTTTAAAAAGGAGTTTCTTAAGATTCCTTCTGCTAGTACTCCACTTATTTGACAAACTACTGATATCAATATCAGTTCTAACATCAAACAAATAATTGTGCCCCAAACACCATTATTTTGGTGTCTGCTCTAATGGGTTGAGACAAAGAGAAACAATGTGGTTAGTAAGAGATGGTTCTCTCTTAATTATTCTCTGCAGTACCAGCTGTATTCAAGTGCTGAACACTATTTGAGGCCGCCATATTCTGTAACAACGTAGCAGGGAAGCAAAGGAAGCCTTCTTTACTATTTTGTTGGGTTTGAGTTGATCTCTTCTTGATATATACAGATATTAATGCATAATTTGATGAGCTTGGACAAATGCATACACCCACGAAATCCCCTTCCCCTTGAAGATAGAAGCCTTTCCACCCTCCCTCGCAATTTGCCCTGTACGGCCAACAACGTCCTGATATCTATGCTTATATATAAAGATGGTTTGTTCTCCATCTTCATATTAAGGGAAACAGACAGTGAGTTCCCTCTTGTGTCTGGCTTCTTTTATGTTTTGGGTATTTATAAATATTGCTGTGAGTTCTGGTAGTTTATTATTTTATTTAATTGCTTAAGTAGTATTCCACCACACGGCCACACCAGTTTGTTTCTCTACATAATCTGGTTTTATGCTTCGCTAGGGCTGATCTGTTTTGATTCTGCCCCTAATTTTAGGCTTTTCTGAGGTTTCAGTAAAAACCCAAGGTGTTCACTAAGTCTCTTAAACTAAATAAGACTCAGACCCCAAGCTCAGGTCTAGTAGAAAAAACACAAAACACACACTGCTCTTTTAGGGTTCCAGATGTTACTTTCTGCTGATCACAGTGATGACCCCCATGTCAGAATTTCCAGGGTAAGAAGAGGGCTTGAGGGGGTTGTGTGGAGATCTGGGGGCTGGTCACTCTGTGACTGTTCGATTCCAGCTGTTCTGAGAGCCTCTCCGCCAGTTCTCTGACACCTGAAGGAGATAAGACCCCAGGTGTGTCTTGAGTTCTTGCAACCCTATGCCAGGCAGACAGGGGAATGCCCTCGGAGGAAAGGGTCTATAAGGTCCTGTCTCACGGTTGAATCTACTCCAGTTTTTTTCCCTGCCCTTAGAGAGATAGAAAGATGATAGATGGATAGATAGGTGATAGATAGATAGATAGATAAATGATAATAGATAGATAGATAGATAGATAGATAGATAGATAGATAGATAGATAATGAATGGATGGATAGATGATAGATGGATAGATAGGTGATAGATAGATAATGGATATATAGATACATAGATGATAGATAGAAGATTGATAAATAGATGATAGATAATAGATGGATAGACAGGTGATAGATGGATAGACAGATGATGAATAATAGATAAATGATAGATACATAGATAGATGATAGATGATAGAGAGACAGAGAGACATGATAAATAGCTGATGAGATAGATAACAGAGGGTAGATGGTGGGGAGGTGACACACAGGTGACACGTGGCTGGAGAGAGAAAAGCGCCGACACGTAGATGCACACACGCACTCCTCAGCTCTCACAACGCACAGCCGCCGGGAGGGCAGGGCAGCCGGCTGTGTAGCTGCTGCGGGGTGCAAGGAAGCTCCCTGCCCTCAGCCAGGGAGGAAGCTAGGGCACTGGCCATTCTTCGTCCTACATAAAAAGACCTACGGGTAGGGGCCACCGCCACCCAAGCTCAGGCCACACAAGGGACACGGCAGGAGAAGCAGGGACCCTGTGGGAGGGCGTAGGGCAGGGAGGGAGGGTCAGAGGTGCCAGGCAGGGGCCCCGAACCCGCCCCCCGACCTCCACAGGGCCCCACAAGAGAAAGTAACCCGCTCAGTTAGTGGCATCACCTGTTAGGCCTGCACGCCGCGACCCCAAGGAGGGACCCACCAGGTGATAGTTCCCTCCCTCCTGCCCGACGGCACGTCCAGGGTTTACCCTTGTCTCAGGAGGACACTGATTTCCAAGCAGGTGCCCGACGGGCTGGAGGGGTCCCGGGACCCGCCCTCGCCTCCCAGGGAGGAGGGCAAGCTCGTGAAATCCTGCAGAAAGACAGCAGAAAGCCACGTCGGGCTTGCCGGGCTCGCCACAGCACTGGCCACAGCCCCAGGGACTTCCACGTGGGGGTCACAGGCGCTGGCCAGAGGGACAGGTGACTGTGAAGAGCTGACCGACCAGACGCCTTTCTAAGAAAAAGAGCAAGAGACTCCGGCAAGAAGGAGCTCGAGAGGAAGTGATATTAACGGGGAGGTGTCGGCGAGGCCAGTGCTTCTCAGGGGCCGTACCTGGGAGGAGGGGATGGGGCTCCATGAGCTGAGGGGGCCTTTGAGGGAGCACGTGACCGCCTGGCTTCACCACCAGGTTCACAGCCAAAGGAGTAAACACCCGCCACCTGGTCAAACACAGATCTCTGCGGTTCTAACTCCTACGTGTGGGGCGGGCTTGGGAACTTGCACATCAAAAACTGCCCAGATGAGGCTAAAGCTCTCGGGCCAGGGACCCCACTTTGAGAACCGCCGAGGGACAGATGGGTGTCAACAGAGTCGTGTGGTGGCAAAGCTCCTCATCCGTGCCCAGGGATTACACCATCGGACGTCAAACATCATGGCGCAACAGCGGTAAGTAGCGCACTTTCCATCAAAAGTGGAGATTAATCACAATACGGCAGAAAGCACCAGATAGACCCTGTGCTCCTCAGCAGGAAGGTGCCCGCAAGCGTGTAAATAAACATCGCCGCTCCCTGGGGGAGGGGCCCCGGGAGAAAGGAACGTGACCCTGAAAATCTCGGCAGGCCTTTGAAGGTGCACATTGGGTTTGGAGCCAAGAAGGGATTAGCTGCGGTAATGACTGTGTGCTGAAATGAGAATTCTCTCATTTGGTAAATCAATAATTACAAGCACACTGGGGAAATTAAGCAGAGAAAATTGCATCACATCAGTGTTGCTACCAGAATCGTAGATGCCTACAAAGAACAAATCAGGCCCCCCCGCCCCCGGCGGTCATCACTAAGCCACACGCGTCGCACACTTGCGCAGCAATGTTTAAAACGCACAGCGTCTGCCCTCCGTCGACGATAACACACATGTGAGCTGACTCTAAAACGTGACAGTTCTAACAGCCCCGGAAACCATCGCTTTATGTCTTCTGTGGTGTGAGCTTGTGCGTTTGTGTGTGTGTGTGCATACGTGTGTGTGAGTGCGTCAGAGGTGGGGCTGTGAGGGTTCCCAGGGAAGGCACTGTTTTTCTCTCCGGGATCAAAATACTGAGTTCTAAGAATTGGCAGTGAACCATCTCAGAGATCCAAACACCAGCTTTCAGGATCTGCTCGGTCTCCCCAAAGCCAAGTGCATCTCCCAGGTGAAGGGGTTTTGAATTCATTCTTGCCTCACCTCCCTCACATGTCAAGGCGAAAGCTAAAATATAAGCATGTCATTGAGACCTAGCAGAGAAAGCGGCCCAGCCGGCCAGCCTCACCCTGAGACATCAGCAGAGGGCGCTGCCTCCACTCGCCAAGCCCGCCCACCTACCATTTTCTGCCTGGGGGGTAACCTGTGAGTAACTGCACCCCCACTCTGCCCACCCCACCATTCTGCAAATACACCCCTTTGATTTTCTCGTCAACAACTGGAGGCCATTCTCCTTAGAAGGGAGCCCCCGTGCTATCCACCCCCAAATCCTCAGTGTCCTTGAAATCTTTCCAGATTGACGTCACCCCTCACAGACAAGGGACCCCTTTCTCGCTATTCTTGATGAAATTCATCAACCAGATACGTTGGTTCTCCTCCCTTCCCAAGTGTCATTTCCCTGAATTCTAACCTTCTGCCCCAAATGTCTCTTCAGTGACCCGAAGTCAATACCTCTACTAGGCCTGACCCTGTTCCCTTTCCACCAGTGTAGAAAAACCATGCCTTCCGGGGACACAGGCCGCATGGGTGGCACTTACTGAGTGCTGGCTCCCAGGAGGGACACGGAGGGTCTCCCAGACTCCAGGCAGCTGACTTGAGCCGCTTTCCTAGCTCACAGGTCTGGTTTTTCCTCACTATTTGCCTCATCTAGTGTCCCCTGTGCTTACAAAATCAGTGGAAAGGCTGAAATATGTGGGAAAAAGGTGGGTGCATCACGCTGGTGTCTTTGAGGCACTGCCATGTGTAGCGATCACCTGAAGCCTCTCCGTAGATGGAAGGTCCAACCAGGAGTAAAGGAAAAAGAGCTTAGGCCAGGGTACCAGCGGAGGAGAGATCCACTTTATGGAATCAACTTAGCACAACCAAAGAGAAAAAGGATGTGTCTGGAGCTCCCTCTTCTCCTTTTGTCTTTCAACTTCTCTTGCTTTCTTTTTATGAAGTGAAAGATGGGTTGTCAGAAAACAAAGGAGAATGGAAGAAAAAGGAAAAAAATGTTATGCAATCTGTCATTGCAGTTGGTAATTAATTAATGTATATAGTTTAAGGTTTATTTATTGATTTTGAGAGAGAGTGTGTGAGCAGGAGAGGGGCAGAGAGAGAGAGAGAGAGAGAGAATCCCAAGCAGGCTCCATGCTCAGTGTAGAGCCCCATGCGGGGCTCCATCCCACAACCATGAGATCATGACCTGAGCCAAAATCAAGAGTTGGACACTTAATAGACTGAGCTAGCCAGGGGCCCCAATTAATGCATACTTTTACACTTATGCTTATATTACCTTCTGTGATAAAGTTACTAGTAGAGCCATTTTACAGATGAGGAAATCAGACCTCGAAGAGATTAAGTTATGTATTCAAGATGCTAGAAGTACTACTAGGTAGAGACAGGGTTTGAATGCAGGTCAGTTTGGCTTCAGGAACACCATAATTCTAGAGTTAAATATATATCAGTGGAAATCATCTCAACTAAATAAACTGCACTAAGAAGACAGACTGAAAAACTGAACAGAGCCTCAGAGCTGTGCAATAATAATAAAAGAGCTGATGTGTATATCATAGTAGTTCCAGAAGAAGGAGAGAAAGACTGTAGGGTGAAAAAAATATTTGGAGAAATAATACCTGAAAATGTACAAAACTTGGTTGAAAACATAAGCCCACAAATTCAAGAAGGTGAGAGAATCCTCAGTAGGAAAAATCCAAAAAAGCCAAATATATTTTAATCTATTTTTTTAAAAACGCAAACCAAACAAACAAGAAAACTCGAAAGTAGCCAGAAAGAAATGAAACGCTACTTGCAGGAGAAAAATTATTCAAAGAAGTCTGGACAAATCATGAAAAACCATGCAGATGGTGGCACAATATACTTCAAATGCTAAAAGAAATGTGAACTCAAAATTCCATAATCATCAAAAATATTTCTTAGGAATGAAGTAAAATAAACATACTCCCAGATGAAAGAAAACTAGGAGAATCCAAAGCACAGACTTGCTTTAAAAGAATTGCTACAGGATGTTCTTTAGACAGAAAGGAAACAATGAGTTGGGGCGCCTGGGTGGCTCAGTCAGTTAAGCACACGACTTCAGCTCAGGTCATGACTTCACGGTCAGACTCTGCGGACAGCTCAGAGCCTGGAGCCTGTTTTGGACTATCTCCTTCTCTCTGCCCCTACCCTGCTCGTACTCTGTCTCCCTTTCTCTCAAAAATAAATAGACATTAAATTTTTTTTAAATTTCAAAATCATGTATGTTGCACAAAGCCATGTTATAACATTGCCCGTACTGTTCTTACTGAGTGTGGAGGCGATAGTTAAGAAAATTATGCAGAGAGAGGTGAGTAGAAGAGCCTGAATAGTGGTCACTCTCTACATTCCATTGAAAGTAGCAAAATATTGATACTAGGAAACTAACACATTTAAATTTCTAGATTGCACACACACACATATATATACACATCTCACACACACACTATACAAAAATGCATACTCAAAACTATCCATGAATAATGAGAAAATACTAAAAAATGCTCAAATGATCCATAGGAAGTCAGAAAGAGATAAACAGAGTAAAGAAAAACAAAAGAAACAGAAAAAAATAATAAAAAGGGCAACCTAAAAATTAGCATAGCAATAATTACAAAACGTAAATGTTCTAAACATCTCAATTAGAAGACAGATGATTTTTTTCCTTAAATAAGCTCCATGCCCAATGTGGGGCTTGAACACACAACCTTGGGATAAAGAGTCACATGCTTTACTGACTGAGCCAGCTGGGTAGCCCCAGAATGGACTTTTTAAAAAACACTTGAGCTAACTATATGCTGTCTTCAGGAAACTCACTTCAAACACAGTTACATAGTATGTTCAAAGTTAAAAAATGGAAAATGTATAACATTTAAACACTAATAGAAAGAAAGCAGGTGTGTCTATATTAATATCAAACTAAGTGACCTTCAAAGCAAAGAAAATTACCAAGGATAAAAAGGAACATTACATAATGATAAAAGAATTAATTCACCAAGAAAATGTAACAATCCTAAATGTGTATGCACGAAAAAAACAGCTTCAATATACATGAAGTGAAAACTGACAGACCTGAAAAGATAAATAGACAAATGCATAATTATGACTGTGGGCCTCAAACCCCAATCTCAATAATAAATATAACACCTGGACAGAAAATCGACAAGGTCATAGATGAGCTGAATAACACCATTAACCAATGGGATCTAATTAACATTTATAAAATGCTTTTTTCAACACTAGCAGAATACATACTCTTTTTAAGCATGCATGAAACATCCATTTAAATGGACCATATTCTGGTTCATAAAACAAAATTAAATATTGATGTTCTCTGACCATAATGGAATTAAAGTAGAAATGAACAGCAGAAGGATCATTTCCTTACTTTAAAAAAGGAAAATCTCTAAACTGTAAAGATTAAATAACATACTTCTAAATAATACAAAGAGAAAATCTCATGGGACAGGAAGATGCATTGAAGTGAATGAAAATAAAATTACAATATGAAAACTCTGTGGGATGCAGCCAAAGTAGCATAACTGGGGAAATTTATAGCACTAAATACTTCTATTATATAAATACTTCTATTAGTAACACTAAATACTTCCTTTTTTAAAGTAGGCTCCACTCCCAGTGTGGAGCCCAATGTAGGGTTTGAACTCACAACCCTGACAATCAAGAGTCAGACACTCAACCAACTAAGCCACCCAGGTGCCCCAGAGATACTACATAAAGGGGCGCCTGGGTGGCTCAGTGGGTTAAGAATCCGACTTCGGCTCAGGTCACGGTCTTGCAGTCCGTGAATTTGAGCCCCACGTCGGGCTTTAGCTCAGAGCCTGGAGTCTGCTTTGGATTCTGCGTCTCCTTCTCTCTCCACCCCTCTCCCACTTCTGTCTGCCTGTCTGTCTGTCTGTCTCTCTCTCTCTCAAAATAAATAAACATTAAAATAAATAAACAAAAGAAATACTAAATAAATATTCCTATTAGGAAAAGCAAGCAAGTTAGAAAATTAATGATCTAAGCTTTTACTTCAACAAACCGTAAAAAGAACAAAATAAACCCAAAGCAAGCAGACGGAAGTAAATAATAAAGAGCAGAAATTAATGAAATTGAAAATAGAAAAATAATAGATAAAATTCACTCAAAAGCTGATTTTTGAAATAATCAATAAAATTGATTAACCTCTAGCAAGAATGACTCATGAAAAGAGAGAAGACCCCAGAGTTACCAATATCAGCAATGAAAAAGAAGCATCACTACAAATTTCCACAGACATTAGAAAGAGAAGGGAGGGGGTCCCTGGGTGGCTTAGTCAGTTGAGCGTCTGACTTTCACTTAGGTCATGATCTCACAGTTCGTGGGTTCGAGCCCCGCGTCGGGCTCTGTGCTGACTGCCAGCTCAGAGCCTGGAGGCTGTTACAGAGTCTGTGACTCCTCTCTCTCTGACCCTCCCCTGCTCACGCTGTCTCTCTCTCTCTCTCTCCTAGAAATAAATAAAACATTAAAAAAATAATAAAAAAATAAAAAGATAAGGGAATACTATGGACAACCCCACACGCATAAGCTTAATAACTTAGATGCGATCGACCAATTCCTCAAAAACCGCTCATACCATCACTCGCCTGAGATTAAATCATGAAAGTAGTCCCACAACTATTAAATAAGTTGAATTAGTAATTTAAAACCTACAAAAAGAAAACAACTCAGTAGGCCCAAAGAGTTTCACTGGTGAGTTCTTCCAAACATTTTAATAAGAAGTTCATGTTTAAAAATTGAGGAATCCAAATAAGGTCTGCAATTTAGTTGCTGGTATGATGTCAATGCAATTTTGGTTTTTGTTCTTTTAAATCTAAAGGAAAAGGCTCTCGGAGTCTGGGGGAGCAAACTCACTAGAGGAAGCCCTGCCGGTCAGCGGAGCGTGTGGCTCCGGAACAGGAAGTTACGACTGAGGGCGCTGAGGGCTAGTGCTGCCTTCTGCACGAGGCCCTGCTTGGTTGCAAGTGCAGGGAAACAGGACTTTCATGACTCCGTGAACCAGAGACTAACCGAGGAGGCTCAGCAGTGCTTTGTTATCTACTTGGTGCAGAGCTCAGGCGTGTCGAGAATGCCTTAGGCCTTCGGCCCCTGCCTGGCCACGGCCGTGATCATTAGTGCAGGCCGTGTAGGACTCCGAGTCGGCATGGCTCCCTTGGATGGAGGGGCCCGCACGGAGGGGCTGACCGAGGCCCCTGGAGCTAAGAACTCTTGAAGCGCCCTGTTTCGAAGCATCAGGTGAGTGCTGGACGCCTTCCTGTCATTCATCTCCCCATTTCAACATCAGTTTCCCTTCTCCCATCTCCGTCTGCCCTTCCTCAGCTTCCCCTTCCTAACATGACGAGTGGTAGGAAGTGTCCGCTTTCCCAATGTCAACTCTTCCTTCTCCCTTCCCTGTCTCCGTTCCACGCAGGAGCATAGCCCTTTGCACGTTCACGCTTTGCAAGCCGCCAGCTCCCGTCCTCAGCCCACGCCTTGGGTCCTGCAGCCGGGACCGGTACCACTCTCTGCATGTAGGGTCACTCCCCCCCATCCCTGTAGGGTCACTCCTCGCCTGTCCCTAGGGCCCCCTGTCAAGCTGCCCTCGGTGACTTCCACGCCCCCCCAGCAGCGTGGGCCTGAGAACGCTGAGCCGGCAGCGCCCGCCGCACCTCTAAGCCTCCGTCACCGCCTGTCCTCTGAACGTCGGTCCCTTGCTCCTGGCCCTCCTCCATCCCTGCCTCTCCCCACAACACTTGGGTGCTAGAAGGAGTGGTTTGCTCACTTTCCTCAAAGGTTCAGCCTATACTGGCTTTCATGCGCCACCTGTCTTCCCAGGGCGTGGACACGGCCCTGCCTCGAAGCAGATGTACCCGTGTTCAAACCCCTGTCTTACCACTCAGTTTGGCGCCTTTGGGAGAAGCTCTTAGCCTCTCTTCCCAAAGGCAAATTGGGGGTGGCAATTCCCTGTGTAAGGGGAAGCTCAGGTCATTAATTTTCTAACTTGCTTTTTTCCTAATAGAAGTCTTTTTTAGTATATCTGGGGCACCTAGGGGGCTCGGTCGGTGGTGTCTAGTTCTTGATCCCAGCTCAGGTCTTGATCTCATGCTTGTGAGTTCCAGCCCTGCATCATGCTGTGTAGACCGCTGGAAGCCAGTAGCTCACTGGTGTAGCTCCTTCTCTGGCCCCTTTGAACCAGAGACTTCAAGATCTGAAGTGTCTCCACCCAGGAGGGAAGTCCGTGCGGGAAGGTCAGGGAGGGGCCGAGCGTTCGGTTCCCTTCGTGTCTCACCGTGTAGACACTCACCTACTCGAACCACTAAGAAACCTGCAAGCCAGGACAACTATAGGATGTGGTGCTCAGACCGGGACCCCCTTGCGAGTGGAAGGAAGTATCGTTAGTCAGTACCTAGGGTGACAGGCCTGAGCCACGACCGTCAGGAGGAGCCCAGACAGGGTCGGCTGCAGCTCGCAGGAACCGTCCTAACAATGGCCGCCTGCAACCCCAGCCTCCCTCTCATCTTGGAGCAGCTCAGCTCATGCTCCGCTTTGGGGGAGCAGAGATGAATTCTCTCCGCACAAGATGCTCGCGTCTGCACAGCCAGGACCGGCAGCACCTGTAGAAAGAACAGCAGTTTCCAAATCCTCCGAGTCGATAAACAAACGGCACCCACTGGGTATGAAAACAAAGTGGCCGACGGGTTGGAGCACTCAGGGCTCCACGTAGCTGGCGTCCTGGGCCTTCTCCAGGCAGGGTCCCCTCCCCCTTCCTGCTTGCATCACAGCGGTGGAGCATAATGAGCGTTTGAGAATAATTAGCGGATGACACACTGCTCCCAGGGGATGGCGGGATAACAGCAGAACATTTCGAAAGCACGAGAGCATTTGGAAACGTCGGTGCCTTTATAAGTTCCCGCGGTGCCCGGCTGTGCCAGAACACTGGTGAGCGGGGCCCAGGCCTGCGCCAGCTGCCCGACGCCGGAGCCAACGGTGTGAGAGCGCGCGGCTCTGGGGGGCAGATACCGATCTCCTCCCTCAGCCAGAGCCCGGTGCTGCCTAGTCCGCAGGAAATTAGAGAACCCTCCCCCGCCCGCCGTGGCCTGTCCCTCCACTGCCGCGGCGGTAGTCACGCAGTCCACGGTCAGGCTCCTTCTGGCGCTTCCTTTCCTGGCCCCCTGCCCCTCCTCAGACAGACTCGCGGGGGTCCTGGTGCCCATTTTCCAGAGTATCTGCCGGATTCGTGCCAGGTAGGGAGGAAGGCCGTCTGACCGGAGATCGGCAGCTGTTCACGCTTCCAGGCTCCCGGAGAGCATTGCCAAGGATGCGGCCGACGGGGACCCACCTTGTGGGGCCGCCAGTGGCGCGGGCGGCTGCAAGGGTCCTGGGAGAGGCGCTTTGGAAACCGCTGTCTAACGGACACCAGGTGGGGTGGACGCCACCCTGCAGGTGCTGTTCAAAGGCGGAGGAGCCCAGAGAAAGCTTTTCGGGTGAAAAAGCGTGAGCAGGGGAGGGGCGGAGAGACAGGGAGACACAGAATCTGAAGCAGGTTCCAGGCTCCGAGCTGTCAGCACAGAGCCCGACGCGGGGCTCGAACCCATGAACCACGAGATCGTGGCCCCAGTTAAAGCTGGATGCTTCACCGCCCGAGCCACCCAGGCGCCCCGTTGGTGAAAGCTTTCCAACACTGCGCCTCTGTCGCCGGCAGATCCCCGAGGCCAGTCACCAACCCTCTGTGAATACACACCTTCCTTAAGAGAAGCAAGGTCATAAGGGAAGAGAGAAGGCAGGGACGTAGCAGGTGAGCCGGCACCGCGAGGAAGCGCCAGCAGCGTCTCCCAAGGGGACTTGTAGGTGGCCCGCGATGCCTGCTTCCACCCTAACGGGTGGACCCTAATGGTCTGAATTCAGCAGAGGGACAGTGAGAGGTTTATGTCTTACTCAGTTTATGGGTCCTTGTGGACGCTCCAAATAGTCAAGAAGGGCCCAACGTAGCAGTTAGGCCCCTCATGGGGTCACAGAAGGCTCTAGAATTTAATTCCTGTGCATTCAATGACTATTCACGCAGAGCACATGAGAACTGGCTCTAGGAAGACCATGCGCTGTCTCTGTCAGCAACCAGACAGGCGCACTCCGGCCGAGTTTAGATACCTTTGTTGATCCCCAGGGCTGCTGCCTCCTCGACCACGTGGTGCAGAGCAAACCCGCGGTGTGGTGACTTCGACATCAGCCCAGGGACACCCGGCCGCTGTACTCAGAGGGCAGGTAATGAGGCGTGGCTCACACAGGGCCTCCGCGCAAACTAGGTGACCTGACGTCTTGTGCCGCCTTGTGGGATAAAGCAGCTTGATCAACCCCACCCTGTAGCTTTGCGTTAGCGGCGGCCGAAGGGCAAAGTGGTGGCCGACACCGAATGGGTAGGAGAAACGGATGAGGTCTCCACACATCTGTTCCGCACATTTAGATTTTTATACCGTATCCCTCACAATTAGCTTTTGAAGGCTACAGACCCCTAAGCTGTTTCTCCCATCTGGGCCACGATACTCGGGTCTACTGATTTTGTGCCAATGTGTGTATTCTCTGAACGGCCCAGAGAATCAATCACTCAACCCCAATTCACACCACTGTCCTTGATGCAGACCAGCCTCAGAAGTTACTACATCTGTTAACAATTTACTTGGAAAACAGAAAAACCCCAACTGAAGTTGTGTTTGTTAATTGCTGTATCAATCATTATTTTTGTGGGACAGTTTCTGTATTGGCTCACCAGCCCCAAGGGAAAATTTTGCAGATTTTCCGACACAACAAATGCTCTAAATTAGGGGAATGCTTTAATGGTTTAATTGTACAAACCATCAAATACCTTATCCCCAAACTTTGGACAAATATGATGACTGTTTATAAATTATGATCAAATATGTTTTCATATATTATATATATTATGTATGGTATATTCTATATTAGTATGTCATGCTATATATTATATATTACTGGTTTGGGCAAATTTTATCTTAAGGGGAAGATGGTAAATATTTTAGGCTTGTGGGACATAGGGACCGTGTTGTCACTACTCGTGTGTGCCATTGTAGCAAAAGTAGCCATAAGCAATCTGTAAATGAATGAGTGTGACCACATTCAAATGAAAACAAATCTGCTTTACAGCACAGGCGACTAATGCAGTTTAGTAGGACACACCTCATGTCACATATCACACTTTATTATGTACTAGACGTTGTAAAGTATGAACGTGTACTACATACTACAAACAGTTCATATACATGGACGGAATGACCCAGCAAGGCTGCTCAGGTTCACCCCACGTGCAGCAGGGACTTCCAGGAGGCATTTGAAATGGTGAACAACAACAGAGATAAAATACGTCAGTGACATTCGCAAAATGTTAACACTGAATGTAAATCCATTCACAAGTGAATGTAGAAAATGCTCATTTAATCTACTCCGCTCTCTGACTAGAGGCTGCAGACGTTCTGTCTGGGGTCTCGAGTGACCCCATTCTCCTCTCGCGACCCTTAGTGGCAGGTCACCGTGCACATCCTAAGTCCCAGACACGGCTCAAGCGGTGGATCTCCTTGCTTGGATCTCTCTGCAACTCAGAAGATAAATGCTCTGCTTGATCTCACATATAGCTTCCTCGCCACTCAGTGAAAACTTTCCACCTTGAGATCTTTTCCATCATCTTCTCGATGCACTGGCATGCAGCAAGCTTCCTTGATTTCGGGATGTTGGTTTCACGTGGCGGAGTCCCCCAGTGCTTTCTTCTTCCTCAAAGGTTTCCACAGGTCCACACTTTGAAGGGTTTGTGGGTCTGGGCGGGTGTCCAGCAGGCTGTACAATCCTCATAGGACAACTGAATTCCCATAGACAATTCAGGGCTGGCCACTCAGAGTTCTCCCTCAGCATTGCCTCTTACACCCTCAAGGGAAGAAAGTGCTTGTGCATGTGTGTGTGCTCTTGTAGGAGAAGTGAACTGTCACCACAGACATGCTTATGACTGTGTGGACACTCAAGAGGACATAAGAAAAGCTCTCAGAAATTAAAAAGCAGAAACAATCGTGGGATCCTTTAAAATTAAGGGGGATCCTAATTTTTTTATTTTTTTTATTTTTATTTTTTTAATATTTTTTTTTATTTCTAGGAGAGAGAGAGAGACAGCGTGAGCAGGGGAGGGTCAGAGAGAGAGGGAGTCACAGACTGAAACAGGCTCCAGGCTCTGAGCTGGCAGTCAGCACAGAGCCCGACGTAGGGCTTGAACCCACGAACCGCGAGATCATGACCTAAGCGAAAGTCGGACACTTAACCGACTAAGCCACCCAGGCGCCCCGTGGGGGATCCTAATTTTAAAATTAAGTTCAGCTTGGGGCACCTGGGTGGCTCACTCAAGGTAAGTGTCCGACTTCAGCTCAGGTCATGATCTCTCAGTTCACAGGTTTGAGCCCCACGTTGGGCTCTGTGCTGACAGCTCAGAGCCTGGAGCCTGCCTCGGATTCTGTGTCTCCCTCTCTCTCAAAAAAAATAAACATTAAAAAATTTTAATAAAAAATAAAATTGGGTTCAGCTTAATAAGTAATTGGAGCCTTTGAAGAAAGGTGAGCTCTGGGGTGCCTGGGTGGCTCAGTCTGTTAAGCATCCAACTCTTGGTTTCAGCTCAGGTCATGATCTCGCAGCTAGTGGGCTCGAGTCCTGCATCGGGCTCTGCACTAACAGCATAGAGCCTGCTTTGGATTCTCTCTCTCCCTTTCTCTCTGTCCCTCACCTGCTTACACACATGCTCTCTCTCAAAATAAAGAAATAATCTTTAAAAAAAGAAGAAGAAAGGTAAGTTCTAATGATGACAAGATTAAAACACCTTACACCACGGGGCAGAGAGGAGACATGACCAAGGAAAGTTAACAGGAGTTGAGTGTGGAGTCCTGTACTTGGATCCAAAATTGACACAATGCAAAACTGAGTATGTAAACAAAGTGGGCGTGATATTGATTGTAAATTCAATATCAATAGCTCATCAATAAAATTAATGCGGTCGTGAATATATCAATGGTCACCAATAAGGTTGGCCATGCTCCCTCCATCTGTGTGTTGCCCTATCTGTGGGGTCCCAGGAATCCAAGGAAAAGACGGTGATGCCCAAACCCAGCTATCAAGCATGGGGAAGAGAGAAGCCAAAAAGAAGAGAAGTCTAAGGTTCACCAGCCACCAAACCAGGGGCCATACAACTAGTGAAGCATTGGAGGTCAAGAAAACTCCAGGAGTAGGTGGAGATGGGGGGACGTTCACCCCATGTTACCTCCTGCTGCTGACAACAGTTTGCATTTCTCCGTCTGCCAGGCTCCGGGGCTAGGAGGCCCGGGGACCAGCACGGTCCACTGGGAAGGCTAAGACCAGGCCAGAGCACCGTGGCCGCTGTCGGGACGCCTTTGCTGGGGCGCATCTCAAGCACAGCAACTAGACTGTGGGGGCACATGGCAGCAGGGCTGTAGCCTGGAAGAGACAAGCTCAAACAAGGGCACGTGGACGTGGTCTGTAATGTGTGAAGAGCTGTCTTCTGCATGAGGAATTTCGTCCTGTTTGATGAGTCGCCAACAGAGGTTAGACACACACAGAGTTCAGATACAGAGTTTGCAGTCAGTGGATGAGAAAGGAGTGAAAAGAGGCTCAACCCAAGGAGATATGTGTTGTGGTGTGGCGGTGTGGCTGCTGCGTGGGACCT
Organism: Proteles cristata cristata; assembly: GCA_017311185.1. Classification (NCBI taxonomy): domain Eukaryota; kingdom Metazoa; phylum Chordata; class Mammalia; order Carnivora; family Hyaenidae; genus Proteles; species Proteles cristata. Next base: position 115,964 of record JAESUZ010003370.1, read on the forward strand.
GGTCCTGCCCGTCTCCAGGGGCTGTGCGTAGAGAGAGTCATTGCAGCCTCATTCTAGCTGTTATCTGAATACTGCACGACCCTGGGCACGTCATTTACATCTCCCGTCATGCTGTGCATCCGGGTCATTGTGAAGAACATACCTGAAAGTGTTCCCCAAGTACAGAGACACTACGACGCAGGTGTTATTATCTGACGATGGGATTGTGGGTAGTTGTACTTATTCACTTGAACTTAAGGTCCCTTTCGATCTCCAGATTCTATGATTTCCAAGACAGTGCAAAGTTAAATTACAGCCCACACAGGGAGAACTATGACGTATTTCAAGATATGGAATCTAAACACTCCCTGAGTGTGTGTCTTTTCTGTCTTCATCTGCTCGCCATGCACGGATGCTGAATCCCTACAGCATGGCCGCTTCTGGTAAGAAGATGAGTTAGGACAGTCATTGACTTACTCATGAAAAGATAGGCAAGGAGCGTTGGGGACTCCTCCAGCCACCCCACTGACTCCAGTCCCCCACCCCTCAAAGGCTTTCGGAGGTCCCAGAGTCTGGAAAGGTCCACCCACCTTGACACACATGCCATACTCCCACACTCCTCTGCACCTGCTCCACCACACCCAAAGGTAAAGGGTTGGTATGTTCCGGAAATGGCTGACCAATTGGTACAATAGACTGATGCCTTGATGTCTTCTTCTCTAAAAGGAGGTGATGGAGCACCTGGGTGGCTTAGTTGGTTAAGCAGCCGACTTTGGCTCAGGTCATGATCTCATAGCTCAAAGGCTCCTGAGTTCGAGCCCCGCGTCAGGCTCCGTGCTGATGACTCAGAGCCTGGAGCTGCTTCTGATTCTGTGTCTCCCTCTCTCTCTGCCCCTCCCCTGTTCCTGCTCTCTCTCTCTCTCAAAAATAAATCAACATTTTAAAAAGTTTTTTAAAAATCTAAAAGGAGGTGAATACCTCTCCCCTTCCCACCTCCGTGGGTTGTTATGGGGATCAAATGATTACATAATATAAAACATTTTTTAATTTTAGTAATCGTTTAAGAACTTTCAAAATCCCACATTCCACATCTTTGTACTAAAGCATTTCCCCAAATATTACCTTCTGATTCTCCAAAGTCTCTGTGATGCTTAGTTTTATGTGTTAACTTGACTGGACCACAGTGTGACCAGATAGTTGGTCAAACATTATTCTGGGTGTGTCTGTGAGAGTGTTTTGGACGAGTTTAACATTTAAATTGGTAGATAAAGTGGATTTTTCCCTGCCCAGTGTGGATGGGCCTTATCTAATCAATTGAAGGCATGAATAGAACAAAGAAGATGACACACTCCCAAGTGAGAGGGAATTCCTCCTGCCCGACTGCCTTTAAATTGAGACATTAGTCCTCTCTCGTTTTCACATTTGAATTTTTTTAAAATATTTTTTTCTTTATTTCTGAGAAAGAGAGAGGGGCAGTGTGAGCAGGGGAGGGTCAGAGAGAGGGAGACAAAGAATCCGAAGCAGCTCCAGGCTCTGAGCTGTCAGCACAGAGCCCGATGCGGGGCTGGAACCTACAAACCGTGAGATCATGACCTGAGCTGAAGTCGGACGCTTAACCGACTGAGCCCCCCAGGCGCCCCTCGTTTTCACATTTGAACTGAAACATCCACTCTTCCTGGGTCTCGAGCCAGCAGGCCTTTGGACTAGAACCAAACCATTGGCTCTTCTGGGTCTCTAGCTGCTAACTCATCCTGCAGATCAGCTTCCATAATTGTGTGATCCAATTCCTTACAATAAACCCCATTGTGTGCATGTGTGCGTGCGCGTGTGCGAATGTGTGCATTCATATACACGTCCTACTGGCTCTGTTATTATGGAAACAGTCTCCTATTAAAGTATTGCTGCTCCGTTTGACACAGAAAGAAACAGACGTGCAGGCCGCACGGAACTTGTAAAGAGTAGCTTTACCAGGATTGCGATGCGGCTCTGCCTCCAAATCCTGTGTTCTGTCCCATAGCTTATGCGGCTCTGCCTCCAAATCCTGTGTTCTGTCCCATAGCTTATACTGCCTCCTTCTGCCCATTACGATCACCCTTGGACGAAGCCAGGAAGGTCCTGGGGGAAAGGGGGGCAAACAGGGTAAGCCCTGCAACCTGCCAGAAGTCAAGTTCCTGGGGCGCCTGGGGGCTCAGTCAGCTAAGCACCCGCCTTCGGCTCAGGTCACCATCTCATGGTTCGTGAGTTCGAGCCCCACATCGGTCTGTGTGCTGACAGCTGGGACCTGCCTGGGATTCTCGATCTCCTCTCTCTCTCAGTCTCTACTCTGCTTGCACTCTCTTTCTCAAAATAAATAGATACACTTAAAAAACAGTTAAATACATTTTTTAAAAAGAAGTAAAGTTCCTATGTCTTCAGGAACCCACCAGAGAAACTGAGGCAGGCGGGAGTGCGATCGTACCCTGTGAGCTGCTGGGGAAGGCACGTGCGGGCGCCGAGCGCCTTCGGCTGGAGGCAGGCGGCCGTTGGGATGGTCAAGCGCCGCTGACGGCTGTCAACGCTGGGGGACGGCGCTCGCGCTGACGCGGATCTGCTGGAAGCCTTCCCGGAGATGCACGCACCCCGGAGGCGTTCTGCAGCCAGATTCATCAACAGATTGTTATCAAGACACAAATCTGCTTGCAACGATATTTTCGTGGAGTTTAATTCCACAAAGAAAACACTGCTGCTTGTTAACGTGAAAGAGAGATACCTAAGATCCTGAGGGAGGAACGCGGGGCTGTTCCCAGAGCCAGGTGAACAGAAAGAAGAGTGATGATTTGAACTGACCATGAATCCTGGGATTTGGGGGAGAGGGTCTGTCTGGGTCAAGCATTTTCAGATTCCTTTCATGGTTCACTGTGGTCAGTGTGAGGCCCGTGCAGCGCACACCTTCGGGAGGCCTCCGCGAGTCCACCATGTGGCTTTGGGGACCAAACGTTCCAAGGGCCACCATTTTGCGTGATGTATTGGTGAAACCAAGGAAACAGGGTGGAGCGTCCCACCAGCCCTCTGTGTCTTGGGGAAATTTGGGTGACTTCCTGATCGTGTGCCGGCCCTCACCTTGTTTCTCTGTCCCCATCCAAGGCAGGAACAGTGGGCTACTTCCATTTGTTGGAAGAGCTGAGAAGGTGCACCGTCTCCTGCTGACTTCACTTGTCTGACCACTAACGTCCTTCACACGCAGAGGAGGCGAGAATGCCCACTGCCATCTCCTGGCCTGTTGTCCCCTAAGTCAGCACAGATGGCCTACTGCTGTGGAAATATCACAGAAGGTCTACGGGATTGTGTTCATAAAAGGTAAGTATGTCTGTGCTTACGCGGATGCCTGAATTGGCTAATCCATGCTCGCTTCTCTTCCATTCTGTTTCTTCAGTGGTGGCTTCTCCTTTCTAAATTATCTTTAACTGGAGACCTTTAACACTTACGCAAGCCTGGTTTTCATTATAAATCTGTGGTGCTGTTTGACATTGTTTAGAACATCTCTGTATCACTTGAGTAAGAAGTAATCCCTCTCCAATTCTCCCATTCCACTGTTCTTTCTAGGAAGTTTTATGAATTTCTTGTGTATCCTTTTATAAATATTCTATGAATATACAAATGTATTTTTTATATATTGACATATGTATGAATATAAACATAATTGCCAATATATATGGTAGAAGCTTAAATAAAGCTTTACCCTTTACTCTCTAATATTCAAATTTCATTTGAACTGCTACCCTTATACATTTTAAAGTATTTATAGCATATATTGTTCTGCTTCACTATTTTTTTAATTTCCTCAATATTCCAGTATATGGAAGTACCATATTTTATTTAACCAATTAACTATTCAAGACAGGAAAGTGGTTCACATTTTGGACAATTATAAACAATGCTTCACATAACTTCCCCTCATATATGTTGATACTTCCTGCATGAGAACTTCTATGTCATAAATTTCTACCATGTACACTGCTGGATCCAAGGGTCGTAATAGTTACATTTCTACAAAAATAGTGACCCAGCCCTTGAACTGTGTGCATGAACATCTTCTTCCTCATATCTTCAGAGCGCAGGTCTCCATCACTTGCTTTAATCAATTAATCCACTTAATCTCATTAATTTGTATTCCGTTAATTATTGGTAAGGCTGAGTTTCTTTTCAGATATTGTTGAACATCTTGGTTTTCTTCTTCTCTGTTCACTTCCCTGGGCTGTTTTTTAGTTCCATGATCTCTTTCTTGTTAACAGGAGTATTTGACTTACTACTCATTATTGTTTCAAATGTATTCGCGTAGATCTTGCTGTTTTCTTCATGGTACGGCTTATTAAGCATGAAGTCTGTGGTCTTCCAGGCTTGCAATTCTAAATCATGCTCAGAACTACGCTTCCACCTGAATATTATAAAAAGTATCTATGTTTTCTGCCACTAATAATTAGATTTTAGTTCTTGAATCTTCCTGGAATTTGTTTATGACTTAACATAGAGCTCTAAACTTGTTTTGTTTTAGATGGCCAATTTTCTCAAATAATCCATATCTTCCAAACTAATTTGAAGTGCGACTCTTACCATGTACCAAATTTCCACATTTATTTATTTGAATTGCTGGACTCAGTTCTGTTGACCCTTTGGTCTCTACCACACAGTTTTAACTGGTGTAACTTTGCATTTTGTCACGTGGGGAACTTTAAAAAATACAGTTATAGATCAAAGACAGTGGAGAGAGGGCTGGTGTTCCCTTCCCACTTCTCCCAGTAGTTACATCTCATGTAATTATAACACAACCTCAGAAGAAGGAAGTTGATGTCACACTCTGTGTGCTTCCATGCCGTGTAATCACAGATGCAAATCTGTGTCACAAAAACTACAATCAGGAGACAAAAATATCCCATCATCACACGGATCTTGCCTGTGTGACCCCTTGTAGTTACCGCACACACACACCCTGCCACACACACACACCAGTCCCCATCATCCCTGAGCAGTTCCTGGCAACCCACGAATCTGTTTTCCATCTCTACTGTTTTGTTTTTCCAAGAATGGTGTATAAATGGAATCAGGCAGCATGTGACCCTTGGTAGTGGCTTTTTCTGCTCCGCATAATGCCCTTGAGATTCAGCCCAGCTGCTGTGTGTATCAACAGCCCACTCCACATATGATGTCTCACACTTTGCTTGACCGCTCATCCATTTAGGGACACTGCAATTGTTTCCACTTTGGGGCTATTACAAGTAGAGCTGCTACAGGAGGCAGGCAAACCATGAGAGACTCTTGAATGCTGAGAACAAACTAAGGGCTGATAGGGGTGGGGGGGAGGGGAAGGGGGTGATGGGCATGGAGGAGGGCACTTGTGGGGATGAGCACTGGGTGTTATATGGAAACCAACCTGACAATATACCATTAAAAAAAAAAACAAGTAGAGCCACAACAAACAATTATTTACGGGTTTTCTGTGAACATAAGTTTTCATTGATCTGAGATAAATGTTCAAGAGTACAACTGCCAAGTTTTTTTGCTACACGTATGATTTAGTTTTTTATGAAACTGCAACACTTTGCTAGAGTGGCTGTAACATGTCACATCCCCACCAGCAATATGTGAGAGACCCAGTGTCTCATCAGAATTTGGGATTATCACTATTTTTAAAATTTTCATTCTAACAGATGTATAACGATATCCCATCAAGGTTCTAATCTGCATTTCCTTAATGTGAATTAAGTTAATGATATTAAATATCTTTCTAAGAGCTTATTCACTACCCATATGGTCTCTTCATACCTTTTGCGATCCGATTATTTTTTTATCTTTGATTTCTGAGAATTTATTATTTTAGATAGGAGTCTCTTGTCAGATATGTGGCTTGCAAGCATTTCTTTATCCCTTTGTCTTTCCATGTTCTTAACAGGGTATGTTGAAGATGAAAGTTTTAATTTATGATGAAGTCTACTTCATGATTTTTTAAAAAATATATACAATATGCTTTTGATGTCATAACTAAAAATGCTTCACTAAGCCAGAGGTCCCAAAGATTTAGTTTCCTATTCTTTTTTTCTAAACACGGTAAGTTTTGTTTTTAAATCTATGCTCAATTTTGTGTGAGTTCTTGCATGAAGTGGGAACTATAGGTGGAGGTTCTTTTTTGAGTTTTTTTTGCCTGCAGATACCCAATTCAACACTACGTGTTGAAAAGACTATCTCTTGCAACTCCGTCAAAACTTATTTGGCCATAATCGTGGAACTATTTAAGGGTCCACTATTTTGTTCCACTGATTCGTGTGGCTACCCTTCTTTCTATTCCATGACAGCCGAGACTATTAGACCAGACTATAGTAAAGTCTTGAAATTGGGCAGAATGATTGCTCACATCAAATTTGTCTTGATGCAATAATCTTGTCTATGTCTATAAAAAAATCTTTCTGAGATTTTATAGGCATGGTGTTAAATCTGTATATGATTCTGCGGAGAATTAGCACCCTAACTTTGTCGAGTCTTCCAGACTATGAATGCAGACAATCTCTCCATTTATTGAGATATTCAGTGAGAACTTTGCCAACATACAATGTCCCATGGGTGTTTTCTTAGATCTATGCCCAAGCGTTTCATTATTCATTGAGAATTTGAGAGAATTATTCACACTGCATAGGATTTAAAGCTTCATGTTCGGGGCACCTGGATGGCTCAATCGGTTAAGTGTCCGACTTCGGCTCAGGTCATGATCTCACAGTTTGTGGGTTCGAGTCCCATGTCGGGCTCTGTGCTGACAGCTCGGAGCCTGGAGCCTGCTTCGGATTCTGTGTCTCCCTCTCTCTCTGCCTCTCCCCTGCTCACAATTTCTCTGCCTCTCAAAAATAAATAAACATTAAAAAAATTGTTTAAAAAAATAAAGCTTCATGTTCACTTCTAGTATATGGAAATGAAGCTGATTTTTTTGTGTGTTGATCTTCTACCCTGCAACCTTGCTCAACTCCATTATTAGTTCTAGGAGTCTGGGGACTTTGGTTCTTTTTCTTGTTTACTGTATTTTCCTGTCCTTTCGACACAGACTAGCATGTCATCTGCAATTTTTCTACCTTACTTTCTTGTGTCTATATGATTTCTATTTCCTTCTCTTGCCTTATTATATCGCCTTGAACTTCCAGTACTGCATTGAATAGCGACAATGAGCATGGCCATCCTTGCCTCATTCCTGATTATAGTGGGAAAACACCCACTGTTGTCGATTATTTTAGCTGTGAGTTTTATCTACATATCTGTTGTCAGCTAAGCAGGTTCCCCTCCACTCCCAGTTTTCCTAGAGTTTTTTTTTTTTTTAATAAATTAGTGCTGAGTTTTTCAAATGAGTTTTTTCTTTATCGATTGATAGAGTCGATCAGAAGAAAGCTGGAGTGGCCACATTAATATCAGATAAAGTAGACTGTAGAGCAAAGAAAGTTACCAGTGCTAGAGAGAAACATTACATACAAAGACGGAGTCAACTCACAAAGAAACATAACAATTCCAAAGGTGAGTGAGCCAAAGGGCTGCCGAATACATTCAGCAGAAATGGGTAAAACTGGAAGTTTTGGAAAGACAAGTCCACACTGTCTTGACCTTTCTTCTTGAGTATGTGAATATCATGGAACACATGCATCGATTTTTTAGTTTTCAAGCATTCTTGCATATTTTGGGTATGATGTGTAGTTCTTTTCACATACTGGTGAATTCTATTTGCTAATATTAAGAGCTTTTCATCTTTGTGAAGACGCTACTCTATGTTTTCTTTCTTTTATGTGCTATCTTTGTCTTGTTTTGCTGTTAGAGTAATATCTGCTTCATAGAATGAGGTGAAAACAGTTCCTTCTCTTTTATTTTCTGGAAGATATTCTATAGAATTAGTGACAATTCTTCTTTAAATACTTGGTAAAACTCTCCAGTGAAACCATCTGGGTCTGGAGATTTCTTTTTCAGGAGCTTTTTAATTACACATTTAATTGTTTTAATTGTTAAATGGCTTCAGATGATCTATTTCATATTAGGTGAATTGTGGCAGCTTATTTTCTAAGGAATTGGTCCGTTTCATGTAAGTTGTCAAACTTCGGTGGTCACAATTGTTCCCAATACCTCCTTATTACCCTTCCGACGTCTGTAGGGTCTGTCAGGGTATCCTCTGTTTCACTCCTGATATCAGTAATTTGTGTCTGCTCTTCTTTCCTTTGTCAATCCTGCAGAGATTCGTCAATCTCATGGACCTTTTCAAAGAACCACTCTTTCGTTGCATCGATTTTCTGTTGTTTCTCCATCCACAATGTCATCTATTTCTGCTCTTCTCTGTACTATTTCCTTCCTTCTTGTTTGGTTACTTTTTGCTCTTCATTTTCTGGTTTCTTATGACAGAAGCTTCTATTACTCACTGGAGAATTTTACTCTCTTTGGCTGCAGACATTTAGTGCCGTGAATATCCCCCTCTGCACCACCGCTGTTGGGTCCCACACATGTCGGCAAGATGTGTTTCGTTTTCATTTAGCTCAGTGTTTCTGTTTTTATTTCTTTATTCCTCTGAGACTCCCTTTTTGACCTTCAGATTATTTGGAAGTGTGTTGTTTAGATTCCAAGTGTTTCTCCAAACACTTGGAGAAAAGTATCTCCAAAAGATGATTTTCTAGTTTAGATTTTCTAGTTTGTTTCTACTTTAATCTTATCATGGTCGGAAAACACACTTCAAGTCTTTTAAATTTGTGGAGTTTACATGATAGCCCAGGTTGCAGTCCATCTATCTTGGTGTCTGTTCTGTGGGCTCTTGAAGCAATTCTGCCATTGTTCAGTGGACTGTTCTCCGTTACTGAGAGAACAGTGTGGGGGTCCCCAGTGTGGACTTGTCTTTCTCCTTCCAATTTTACCCATTTCTCCTGAATGTATTCGGCAGCCCTTTGGCTCACTCACCTTTGGAATTGTTATGTTTCTTTGTGAGTTGACTCCGTCTTTGTATGTAATGTTTCTCTCTAGCACTGGTAACTTTCTTTGCTCTACAGTCTACTTTATCTCATATTAATGTAGCCACTCCAGCTTTCTTCTGATCAATAATTGTATGGTATATCTTTTCCTCCTTTTACTTTCAACCATTGAGTATCATTATATTCAAAATGAGTTTTTGTAGACAACAGTTGAGTCATATTTTTTAAATCCATTCTGTTGATCTCTGTCTTTTAGCTGGTACATTTAGAACATTTACATAAATTAACTATTGATACTTTAAGACTTAAGTCAGCCATTTTATTTTCTATGCTTTTCTTCCCTTTTTAAATTTCTCTGTTTTCTTTTTCCTGCCTTTCTTCGGTTTCCTGACCTTTTTTAGAATTGGTCTTTATTTACAGCAATTTTGGCTGTTTCTGTATTGCCTTTTCAGTGGTTGCTCTTGGCATTATATTACATATTCAAAACTTAAAAAGTCTGCTGTGTTGACTTTTTACCAGTTCAAGGTAGGTGAGGAAAAATTACCTCCTTTTATACCTTTTACCCTTCATAGTTAATAATATAGTTGATCCAAATATTTCCTCTCTGTGCTTTGACAGCCATATCATTTTTGCTTCGGCCATTAAACATAATTTAGAAAGCCGAAGAGGAGAAGGAACATCTACTGTATTTATCCACTATTTTGCCTTACCTGTTTTCCCTTCCTTCCCGGTGTTCTGAGATTCTTTCTCTTTCTATTACTTTTCTTTCTTACTATTCTCTTTCTTTCTCTTACTATTTTTTTCTGTTTAGAGTACTTCCTTTAGCCATTGTTTTCAAGAACTTCCAGTCTTTCACCTAAGGCTATCTTTATTTCATCTTTTTTACTGAAGGATATTTTTGCTGGATATAGAGTTCTTGGGTTTAGACTTTTTTTCCAGCACATCAAACAATGTGCCCTTTTCTCCTGGCCCTGTTTTCAGATGAGAAATTCACCATCATTTAAATTGTTCTTCCCTTATAAGTAATGTGTCATTTTCCCTGGCTGCATTCAAGAGTCTTTTGTTGTCTTTAATGTTTGAACATGTGACTATTATGTGTCCTTGAGTGGATTTCTTTGAGTTTATCAGGCATAGGGTTCACTTAGCTTTGCTAATCTGTAGGTTTATGCGTTTTGCTAGATATGGGAGATACAGAATCCAAAGCAGGCTCCAGACTCTGATCTAGCTGTCAGCACAGAGCCCGATGCGGGGCTCAAACCCATGAACTGTGAGATCATGACCTCAGCTGAAGTCGGACGCTTAACCGACTGAGCCACCCAGGCGCCCCTGAAGCCGGTGTTTCAGAAGGCTTCTTCTGATACCTGCTGGCGGGTGCAGCGGAGGATGGGGTATCACATTACTGCCAGGTCGGACGGAATTCCAGGTTTTCTTCTTGAACTCCATTGACCCTGGGAAGGGAGGGGCTCCTTGTTCCTGCTGAGCAGGGGCAGGATTCGTGATCCCCACCAGGCCTCTAACCCTGGCTGACGGGAGCCCTCCTCTGGCTTTGTTGGGGGGGTGGCCTTCTGACTACGGACTGCTGATGGATGCCCTGGCTCTCCACTAGGCCTCTGCTGCCATCACTCCTGAGAGAAGAAGCAGGTGCCCCTTGAATGGGAGTCTAACCTCATGATTTGGTCCCACTGCCACCACAGGGTACGGCAGGACTCAGGGCCACCCAGTGTGAACGAACGTCCCGGTTCCTCACTCTGCCTGCCCTGGCCCATCCCAATGGGAAGTCAGAGCACCTTGCTGGCTTGTCAGCAGTGGACAGCTAGGCTCCCCTCTCTGCCAGCTGTGAGTACGGCGCTGGGGCCACAGCCTTTCCTGTGGTGCTTGGTCTGAACAAGGCGGTTACTATCTGAAAGCCTTGTCTTGCTACGCCACTCCTTTCCTGGTCCTCTGTAGGAAGCAGACGTTTCTGGGAGCCTTTTTTTGTCTTGTCCACACGAGTGTTTTTAGGTTGCTGGCTTTTCCACTATCCAGTCTGAGGTATATGAGGCCGAAAAGAAAACCAAGGAACTCACCATCATGTCATTCTTGGGTTCCAAGCTCCCTCCACAGTCTGATTCTGCTGTCTGCCCATCAGAGTATATATATCCTATATTTGTTTTATATATAAGTTCTAGGGTTTTTAGTTGTACTTATTGGTAAGTTTAAGAAAATGTACATCTTCCTCATTTCCCCAGTAGAAGTCACTACAGCACATTCTGCTTCTGGTAAAGAAAAGCAATCTCCATCCATCTTTCTTTTTCTTTTTTTCAATGTTTTTTTATTTTTGAAACAGAGACAGAGCAAGGGAGGGGCAGAGAGAGAGGGAGACCCAGAATCCGGAGCAGACTCCAGGCTCTGAGCTGTCAGCACAGAACTCGACACGGGGCTCAAACCCACAAAATGTGAGACCATGACTTGAGCCGAAGTCAGATGCTCAACCGACTGAGCCACCCAGGCGCCCCTCACCTTTATTTTTCAAAATTACATTGGCTATTATGTTTTGCTCTTTCAGAGACTATATAGGATAAACTTATTGACTTCTCTCTTAAAATCTCCATTGGGATCAGATTCAATGTAAGGTGACTCTATGACCCAGGTATGTAGAATATTCAGTAACTAATCGGTAAGTAATCCAGGGTCTCATATCAGAACGACTGAAAATCTTAGTTCTCATATCAGCCCTGTACACTTAATGACGGTTCCAAGATCAGAAGCATTTCACGTCATACATGACAGGTTGATCATAAAGTTTTGCCTCAACAGGTCTGTCCTCTTCAGTGACTTTTGTTTATCTAGCTACACTACACTACACTACTCTGTTATAAAAATTCAGCTTTGCCCAGGTGTCCACCCTAACGGTAGGGCTATGAACTCCCACATGGTGTGTCCCATGCTAACTGGGCATTTGGTCTACTAACTTGTCTTACCTTGCTGCTTTTATTCTTTTTAATTTTAATTTTTTAATTTATTTTTGAGACAGAGAAAGACCAAGCATGGGGAGGGGAGGGGCAGAGAGAGAGGGAGCCATGGAATCTGAAGCAGGCTCCTGGCTCTGAGCTGTCAGCACAGAGCTTGACACGGGGCTCGAACTCATGAACCCGCAGGATCAGGACCCGAGCTGAAGTCAGACACGTAACCGACTGAGTCACCCAGGCGCCCCATCTCGCTGCTTTTAAATGAGAAATCTTTAAGACAGTCGTTGGCTGGTATGTCCCTGTTGATAAAACATCTATAAACCCTGGCTTTAGCTGGCTCTCCTTCTTGAGAAAGCAGACCAAGGTTTTTAAAAATAGAGCAAACAGGAGTTTCCTGAGTGTAGTACATGTCTGTGTTTGTTTTCTCCTGGTTATAGAAATATAGCAGATCACTCGACAGAGAATTACATTGCATTTCCTGGGCTCCCAGGAGGGAATGTTTTCTTTTCACTTGCCGTTTCTACAAGAGCGTGACAGCAGGAAGAAGGAGGTGGTGGTACGAAAGCAAGGAGTTATGAGTGCAAGTTGCAGAAGGAGCATTTTTGGACAGATGTCGGAATGAGGAATTTCTGGTCTGGAGAGTCATTTTTATGTAAGCGGGTGTGATGCAAATCACAGCGAAATGGGAAAAAGCAGTATTGAAGACAAAGTGGGCCCTTTACATTCAATAACAAGCACTAAAGGCTTTTTAAGTAACAACATCCTTATCCTCACAAGCGCTATAATGGCCCCCCCAGTTTCTCCTGGTTTCGAAACACACTGAGGGACACCGAGAATATGGGGGCTGTGTATGCAGGCGGCGCAGAGTCGGCCTGAGAAGGTCTGCGGTACGCACTGACACGTAAGGAGGCCTGGCTCTCTGATGCCTGATTCCATTTCTTTTTGCTTAATGATAAATCGTAGATATGCCCAGAAGAGCCCTCTTCTTTCCTTACTCCGAAAGGGATAAAAGGGAGCGGGGAGGGAGAGGAATCCTTTGTGATTCCATTACAAAGATTAGGTGACAATAGGTTTTTTTCTGGAGGAAGTACATTGTGTATGGAGACACTCACTCACTGGCAAATGAATTTAATTAAATTTGACTGGTTGAGCTTCCAGCGTCCCAAGAGAAAATTCTCGTAAGTTTCTTTGCTTCTTAAAATTCTTTGGCAGTAACATCTTGGAAAAAGCATTTTACTTAAGTGGAGTGTTACAGGCTGAGTTATCCCTGGCTCTCAAATTCCTGTGTTGAAGCCCTAACCCTTAGTACCTTGGAATGTGATTGTATTTGGAGATTGGATCTTTACTGAGGTAATTAGGTAAAAACGAGGCCATGTGGTGGGCCCTTATCCGGGACGACTGCTGTCCTTATAAGAAGAGCCCAGGACACAAATGGGCGCTGTGGGATGACCATGTGAGGACATGGGAGAAGATGGCCGCCTGCAAGCCCAGGAGAGAGGCCTCAAGACAAACGACACCTTGATCTCACACTTCCGGCCTCTGTCATTGCAGGAAATACTTTCTGTTGTGTAAGCCGCCAATCTGCGGCACCTCGTCCCGGCGTCCCTAGCAAACTAACACATGGTGTTACGCCACCTTAGCAGGGAGGCTGCGGAAACTTTTTTTCTATGAACTTAAATAATAGACAAGCAACGGAACCTGAAGCGAGTCATTTGTGAACCTGAGACGAGGCGGACAGAGGCGGCGCCCTGCCCTGGGCGTGCTCTCGTGGGCAGCATGTGGCTGCCAGCCTCCCAGCTCCTCCAGACACAACTGCGCCATCATGCGCCCCTAGGAGGCCCTAAGCTTACACAACGCTTCCTGTTGCTGAGACTTATGCCCAGGTCCTGGCAGGGGCTCTGGAGGCCTTCTGAGGCTCCGCCCCCTTCATCAGACCCTCCTTCTAGGCTGTGGTCCCCTTGGCCTTGTTCACCTTTTCTCAGATCCCCCCCCACCCCTCCACCACCACCCGCGCCCCCTGCCTTTCTCCATCCTGCCTGGGACTCTCCACCGGGGGCTGAGTCCTGACCCTTCTGGGGAGGCCTGTTCCAACTGCAGACTGCTGGGCTACCTCCTGCAGCCTTCTACTCCTGGTTTCCCTGCACTCGGCGCTGGTTGGGTCGCGGCCTCCCTGCGGGGCTGATGCGCTCCAGAAAACAGAGTCCCTGGTCCCTTGATTGCTGCATTCTCAGCCCAAGCACAGCTGCCTGGCTCATTATTAAGTGTACGCCCACAAAATATTTGATGAGTAATAAAAATAATAGTCTTGAGGTGTCTGGGTGCTTCCAGAAAAATTAACAGAATAAAGGGTCTTAAAGATTCTCCTATGTTTGTACCACCCCATTTGTGAGTTTCAATAAGTCACTGCCTCTTGTATTCTAAGCAGCACGTGGAAGAGCCCTCAGGGCCGGGAACAGAAGGAAATGAAGTCTATTTGTCCTTTGGGCCACACTATCAAACTCATCTCAGATCTTCACTCTGCTGTACTGACTGAGCACTCTCTAAATACGAGCTGAATGTCGCCGACATGGTCCTTGCCTTTGATCTGCTCGATCAAGGTGTTATGTGGCAAGCCTCCGTGATGAAGCAGTGCTAAGTCACCCATTCCGGATGAGAAGTGGGAAGAAGTCCCTGTGGGAGATGGTTGTCGAGTCACTCGGCGCACTCAGGGCTTGAAGCCAACTCGACAGGGTCACTTGGGCTCTTGGGGGGCTAAGGGATCAACAGTCCACGGCTTCACAGGAGAAAGCTCGAAACTGGCAGACAACATACCAGACACAGATACTCGATGCAGGCTGCAGGGTCAGGCTCCTGGCCGCACGCCTAACGACTTAATCGGCAAAGTCCTTGCCGCCTCAGTATGTCTTTCTTCATTATGCAAATGACGGCGTGTAGTTTCATGACAACTAAAATTAGTGCAATTCAATTCGTAGCGTTTGTCTCATCATTTCAGTGTGCCCTGTGTTAGGTCTGCAAGCACATGGATTTAACGAGGGAGACTCCATTTCCTGGTGAATGTCTGAAGGTGCCGGCACCAACCCATGGGGTTCTGGGGTGCCCTGAGGAAGAGGCTGGCCCAGCCTTCCCGGCAGCCCGACTTGCCGAGGCGGCTGAATCAGGAGAGGCAGTCTCTGTGCCCTGAACTTTGCAGGAAGGGTCTGTCTTTGGCTCTCCCCTCCTAACTGACCCTTTTTCCTGGAGCCCCTATGAAAGCCAGAGTTCGGGTCTTTTTATGGGAGCCTTGACCTAGACCAGAGCAACTCACAGCTCACATCTTATTGGCTCATGCTGTTTAGTTGAATCCCGTTTCATCAAAGACTTCCAAGGGGTGGTTCTTTAAATGGCATAGAAATTATTTTCAACGGCAGGGACCTCCGTGACACCTTCCCTGTTCTCGTCTCCCCCCACGTCCACCCAGTACCTCGCGTGGCCCCCAAAGGCACCAGCACCTGGCTCCCAGCTGCCCCCACTCCTTCCTCCCACAACAGGGAGAGATGTGACCCCAGGGTGTGGACATCTGTGTCAC
This sequence comes from Proteles cristata cristata, assembly GCA_017311185.1. Classification (NCBI taxonomy): domain Eukaryota; kingdom Metazoa; phylum Chordata; class Mammalia; order Carnivora; family Hyaenidae; genus Proteles; species Proteles cristata. The sequence goes on from JAESUZ010003370.1 coordinate 131,407, forward strand.
AGGGACCCCGGACACACTGTTGCTTAGACCACACTGTCCACAATGAGGCTCGAGCCCATGTCCGTGCCTCTGTGGCTCACTCTTGTCGACAATGAAAAGGAAACATGCAGAAACAAGGGGGTGGGGGATCCGGGGGTCTTTAGCTCCTTGTAGCCTTTGAGGACTAGATGTGGGGATGCTGCCCATCCAGGGCCAAGTGTTACCCTGCCCTTCCCTTCCTTTAGAATATCTCCACTCTCTTGACCTGCCTCCTCTTCCTTGTGAGATGAATAATAACCGTACCTCCCTCCTAAGGATGTTACGAGATTAATGAGGCGAGGTAAGTCATTTGAAGTCACAGAGTAAGCACTCTTTAAACGTGAGCCCCGTCCCTGGTTACCTCCGTTCGCCAGGAAAATTGCAGATTTGTGAAGAGCCTTTCTGCTTCCCCTCGCTCCCTCTTTGCACGGAGGCATCTAATCGTGATTGGAAATTAAGCATGTGCAAGCACTTCTCTTCACACTAAATAATTCACAGATGAAGAATCGGCCATAATGGGACCACCCATCTGTATTAATTGTGAGAAAATAAGCTCTCCGAAGAGCCAAGAATGCCAGGAGTCAATACAGACATTATTCGAAGGAACAGCTCAGAAGCCACCGCAGGCGACAAGACCTCGAGCGCCATCTACAGGCGGCGGCGGCCATCACAAGCGGCGGGTCTCGCCAAGCTCCCAAACCGGAGTCTCTTTACAGGGAAGTGAAGAGAGAGTTTTAGGAAAAATGTACACACGGACATAGACGTGTGTGTGCGTGTGCACGCGTGTGTGTGTGTGTGCGTGTGCACACACGTGTGCACGTGTATGTGTTCCAGTGTTTGCAGTGGACAAGTCTTGACCCCAGGTCGATCGGCCACTCAGTCGGTTTGATCTTGGGAGATCTCTCCCGCCTCTCAGAACCTTCCCCGCTTGTAAAAGAGGAGTCACTCCACTTGCCTAACAAGACTGTTTCAATGACTCAGAAGATGATGCACAGAACACACCACAGCCCGAGACAGAGAATTACAGGAGTAAGAAGAACGTGATGACAGCCGTCTGTTCATGTCCCTACTGATTCAACAAGGATTCATGGAGCCTACTGTGCGCCAGACGCTCGCTGGCCCCTTCCCTCCGCAAAGCCACGGGCTCAGAGCCCCGACTCACAGAACCCATGACACGGGCGACGAAATGAGGAAAATGTTGTGATTTTGAACCACTCTCACGCTGGGAAAGAGTTAATATAAACCTACTTGTACCTCTTATCTGGATAAATACAAACTCAGCGGAACTGGTTGGAACATTGCAACCAACAACATGCGCCTTAGCCAGAGAGTGGCTTTCAGAAATCATCTGCAAGTGACTGTGTTAGTTTCTACTGCTACCTAACAACCACCACCACGTTACTACAGGCAGACTGAAAGCAACACACATTTGTTACCTCTCAGTGTCGCTGGCCAGAAGTCCACGCGCTCTGAGCTGGTCCTTGTCTGCAGTCGCAGAGGCGGTGGCAGTGGGCACTGGGGTTGGGTTCCCGTCGGAGGCTTGGCTGGGGAGGCTCCCTCCGGCTCTGTGTGTCCCTGCGGCCGTAGGAGCCACGGAAACCTCCTTCTTCCAGGCCAGCGGTGAAGACGGGAGGGCAAGCCTGCCGGCAACAGAGACTTTAATAACATGCTCTGACCACAGAGCAACCGCCCAACCCCTTGACCATTTGCATTGGCTTAAGCCGGACACACTCTGAAAGACGGGATCATTCAGAGGTGTGAGCACAGGCGGGGGACACCTGAGGGTCTGTCCCTGCCTCATTCCTGAAACATACAAAGTAGGAAAAGGAGAAGCAGCGATTATATGTCAAGTACATCTTATTTTAGAAAATAAAACAGATCTAGAAAGGAAGGAAGGAAGGAAGGAAGGAAGGAAGGAAGGAAGGAAGAAAGGAAGGAAGGGAAGGAAAAAAGGAAAGAAAGAAAGAAAGAAAGAAAGAAAGAAAGAAAGAAAGAAAGAAAGAAAGAAAGAAAGAAAGAAAAAAAAGAAAACAGGACACGGATCCAAGATGTGCCATGCGCCTCCTGGCACTGGTTCCCACAACAATTCTGGAGATGGGGAATACTTCTCAACAGTCCAGAAGCTTTCAAGCTTAATTCTCAGGACTAAGTTAGAAAATGCTAAGAATTTCTGAAAGAAAAGGAAATGAACAGATAACTAGACAGACGACAAAATTCCTTAAGACTTGCGTTGCCCTGCTTTAGGTTTTAAGAAAAAAAATCTCATTTTGCAGATAAAAGCACACTGCTTACCTAGCAAATCGTTGCTGACTGATTGCCTACTAAGGGGGACCTCCGAGTGTCTGGATTGCCTCCCGAGAGATCACTGTCAGCAGTGAGGGAAATGCGCACTGGTCCTGTGGCCTCGTGAGCAGCCCTGAGCCTCACCAAAAGATGTCCCTGCCCCTCTCCACAACCCAGATGAACGAGATTGGGAAATGAGCTAGTTGATTGTGGCACAAGAGTGTAATTTCCCAACGTGCCGTAATGTGTCTGCATACATAGGCAGCGCTCAACATGCAAATGGAATCTTAAATACAGGGTTTTACTGGTTTTAAAGAAGAATTTTTTTTAAAGTTTCTATTTTTAGGGGCACCTGGGTGGCTTAGTTGGTTAAGCGTCCGACTTCAGCTCAGGTCATGATCTCACAGTCCATGAGTTCGAGCCCCATGTCAGGCTCTGTGCTGTCAGCTCAGAGCCTGGAGCCTGCTTTGGATTCTGTGTCTCCCTCTCTCTCTGCCCCTTCCCCACACATGCTCTGTCTCTCTGTGTCTCAAAAATGAATAAATGTTTAAAAATTAAAAAAAAAAATTTATTTATTTTGAGAGACGCAGAGACAGCGCCAGTGGGGGAGGTGCAGAGAGAGAGGGAGACAGAGAGAGAATCCCAAGCAGACCCCACACTGTCAGCGCAGAGCCCAATGCGAGGCTCACATTCACGAAACCGTGAGACCATGACCTGAGCAGAAACCAAGAGGTGGACGCTTAACGGACTGAGCCACCAAGGCACCCCTAGAAGCATTTGTTTTTAAAATATGGCTCGACAAATGAACCCAGGGGAGAAAATAGTCTAGAAACAGACTTCATATGTTATCCAGAAGTGGCATTTCATTAGCAGAGAATCAGCAGCTCAGTGGACAATTGGCTGTCTCATAGAAAAATCGCACCTTTATTTTTGTACCTTACACCACACATGTACGGGCATGTGGGCACGCGCACGCACACACACACACACAGTGTATTCTAAATGGATTAAAGACCTACCTGTGACATCAGACTGAAATTTTGGGAAGGAAATATAGGCAGCTCCTGTAGAACACCAGGATAAGGAAGAAACTGTTGAGTAACACACAATGCATAATGTAAACATTGATTCACTTGATTGTGTTAAAAATAAAAAGTTTTGTGAGGCAGATACTATAAACAAAGTCAAAGTCAAGCAATCTATTAGAAAATATATATTTAATTTATCTGGCCAACTAAGGATTAATATCCAAAAATATATAAAGAACCCTTCTAAGACAATAAGAATATGGCAAGCCACTCAACAGAAATGGGCAAGAGATAGAAAAGATTCAATTAATGAAAAAGAAGACCAGGTGGCCAGGAAATATGAAAAGGCGTTCAATCTCTCTAGTAATCAGGGAAACACAAATTAGAACCAAATGGAAAGTGCAAATGAAAAACATTAGCAAGGTACCCTTTCATCCACGTGGGTTGGCAAGAGTTGGGGATTGCAGTACATCGCAAAATGGCGCTATCGGTGTGATGGGGTTTATTTCCTGGATGCTGAAACAGGGCCGTGTGTTGCTGGAAAGCCTGAGATACAGATGGGGAAACGTAGGGGTCCACGGGCGATGAGAAGACCCTGATCCCTTACACCACCACCACCCACAAAGCCCCAGGGAGAGGCGTGAGGCCAGGGCCCTCTGTGGGCTCTCGTCCTGCGGAGGGGCCTTGCTCCCTGGAACTTTTCTGGGAAAAGTACCCATCATCAGCACATGCTCACCTCTCCGTGTGCTGTGGTTTGTCAACCATCATCCAGCAAGATCAGAAGCCTCTTTGCTTTCCACCTCATTCAGGTTTTTTGTTACTTAAGAGGTTTTTTGACTTTTCCTGATGGCTGATGATGTGCAGGGTCATGGACATACAAGAGGGGAGAAGGGAGAGGCTCACTGCCAGCGTCCCAGTCACCAGAGGGAGGAAGTCCAGACGGCAAATGGCAAATCAGTGCCTCCCATGTGGGCAGATGGAATTGGAAGAGTCAGATGAGAATGTTATCCACGTGCTAGTAAAAATTCTCAAGGAGCTGCGCCAGAAGCATAAAATGACTTTGTAGAAGTAAATACACATTTTTCAAAACTCAATACATGAAACGAAAACACAGGATCATCTTTGTTCAGATTGTCTATAGATGATCAAGTAGAAGAAAATCTCAGAACACAGAGCAACAATGCAAAGAGGGAAGTCATGAAGAGAAAGATAGGAGACTTCGAGAACAGACCCAAGCAGACGGGATGCGTGGCAAAAGAGGCACAGACAGAGAAGTGATCGTTAAAGCAAACAAAGCCTACGGGATCTGGGTGAAGAAGAATCAGACCTACACACTGGCCGATCGAGTGTATTTACAGAGACACATGCTTGGTGTCACGGGTTGAATTGTGTTCCCCCTCCCCAGATTTGTGTGTGAACGTCTTAACTCCCTCAGTCTCAGAATGTGACCTTGTTAGGAAACAGGCTGTCGCAGATGTAGTTAGTTAAGACAAGGCCATAGGAGAGTGTATGTGCTGGGGTGGGAGGCGGGGGGTGGTGGGCCTAATCCAGCATGACTGGTGTCCTAATAAAAAGGGGAGATTTGGACACAGAGACAGACACAGATAGAAGCAAGATGTGAGGACTCCTCAAGATAGCCCTCCAAGCCAAGGATGGAGCCTGGAACGGATCCCTCCCTCTGAGCCTTCAGAAACAATCAACCTTACCTACTGCCCTTGACCTTGGACTTGCAGCCTCCAGGACCGTGAAGCCGGCCCATCTGGGGGCCTTTGTCACGGCGGCTATAAGAAGCCAATACACTTGGCAACAGCCTGATGAAATTGCTGAATTAGAAAAGCAAGGACAAAAATCCTAAAAGAAAACAGAATGGAAACACAGATGGTATTAATTTAAAGAGAGAATCAGAGTGGCATTGAACTTGTCTCCCAGGACAGTGACACTTTTTCAAGGGTGGCCCACCCTGACTGTCATTCATTTCTCTCTTCCCCTTCGCTCTGGAACTTCTGCCTCCCCACCCAGGTGTCTCTTGTCGAGGCCTGAATGGCTGTCCCTTCCCTCGTGAAGCACACGCAGTAGGACTACAGGTGATCTCCGCAGGGGTGTTCGCCGTGGCTGCCCTCTCGGCCCTCCTCCAGCCTCCCTGGCCGCTCCGCGCCTCCAGGGCCCACCAGTGGAGGGCTCCTCAGCTCCGTCTCCTGCTTCTTCGGCTTTTAATCGACACTCACTCCTCTGGTGACATCTCGGCCAGCGTCAGGGCTTGGAAGGTGAGCTACGTGCTGCAGGCGCCCAAGCTTCTCTTCTGAATTCCAAGCTCGCATACCCACCGGCCCTGGTCGGCATCCCCGGCTGAACATCCGACGGGCATCTGTCTACACTGGGGGCCCTGGAAAGCAGAGTGGGAGCAGCTGGGGAGGGCGAGATTGAGGGAGAGCAAGTGTGACAGAGTGAGAGACCGAGGGGCCACTGCTGGGCCCGCACGCGCAATCGGGGGGCTGTCGTCACAGATGGGTGAGTTGCAGGGCCCAGGGAGAGTCTATCCGCAGGGGGTGAATCCACCAGCTCCAACCTCCCCCGCTCACGGACTCATCCCAGTGGCCCTGCTCACATGGGCAGCATGAGCGTGGTCACCTCAACAGAGACAGTCCCCAGGCACGTGGTGTGGTTCCCACAGAGGGTCCCAAGGGGTGGCAGAGAGCACCTGGCTGCCCCTCCCACATCATTCAAGAGCAAGTCCAGCCTGGCCAAAGCCAAATGCTTCATCTAGTTGCTTCCATCCTCTGAAGCTGTCCCCCAGTGGCTGCAGCCACCAGTGGCCCATGGGGCCCTGAATTCGGGCTGGACTGGGCTGGGAGTCTCGTCCACTTGCATTCGTGTGGTGGTCGAGGCTGAGGTCACTTCCCATGTCCAGCAACTGGCCTGCCCCTCATGACCTGACTCTCACTCCGCACCCCAAGCCCGAGGAAGAGACAGTTTTTCCATCTGCAAAGATTTTTTTAAAATTACATTTGAAGGTAAATAGACTGACCTTTCAAAATTCTGTGATTGGCATCTGTCTTTAAGGACAGTAGAAGCGTTCTTTGTATTTTAAAAATAAAACTCATTGCTTTTCCAAGATATCATTTAACGTGTGTAATCTGCATTCATGTAAAGTGTATAATTTGGCGAATTTTGAAAAACGTATACACTCTCGTAACCATCCTCACATTCAACTGCAGAGTACCTGCACCCCCTCCTGGAAGTCGGCCTGTACCATCTCCCCGCCTCCCGGGTCCAGACACCCCGGAGACGCTGCCAACCCCCGCAGGTTGCTGTTTCCTGTTCCAGAACGTCACACAGAGTCGTACCGTATGCCCCATTTTCTTTGTGGTCTCCTTTGCTCTGTTGTGTTTGAGACCTATAGTGCATGTGCGCGTGCGCACGCGTGTGTTACTTTTATTGCTGAGTAGCGTTCCCTTACTTGGGTGTGCCACAGCTGGTTTTCCATTCACCTGCCGACGGACAGTGGGAACTTTCACACGCTTGGACACGAGGGCTGAAGCCACCGTGCACATTCCCGCACGACGTGGTGGGTAGACCCATCGTTTAATGTCTCTTGGGCAAACACCCAGGAGGGATGTGCTGCCTCCGGAGATCTCCTAGGTCCCCAGGTAAGGACTCTGCCCAGCACAGCCCACGTGTCACTCCAGCCGTCGGGAGGCAGGAGTGAGTAAGAGAGGGAGAAAATCCCGCCATGGGGACTGCAAACTGATAATCCCACCTCTGCAGGAGGGAACTGACCTACCACCTCTGCTTGGAAAGATCCCTGGAACACACTTTTCTCCACTGACTTATATTTATGCTCCCGCACACTTGATGGAGCACCAGTCATCCTGCCGTTTTTTCCTGGCTGTGAACTAAAATTATTTCTAGGGAAAGAGACAGAGTGGGAGCTCAGTGAATTCATTTGTTTATTTTCTAGCGGCCTCTAGTGGCAGTGGTCAGAATTGCATCTTTGCATCCGACTGGCAAAAAAGGCGAAGGACACCCCCCACCCCACCCCCGCCCCCCACTGCCAAAACCAGGTCCCAGCCCAGCTGGAAACGCCGCACTCCTGCGCAGCTAATCCGGGGGAGGGCCGGGGGGGTAAGACTGGCTTCTCGTCCCCATAAAACAAATCAAAACTACTTACTACCAGTTTCCCTTTGCCACTTCTTCCTAGGATTCTGCAAGCTAGGGGCTAGAAATTCACGGTTGGCAGGGATAGGTGTGGTTAACGGAACAAATTTCTCAGTTTCTGTCATTCCGTCTTGCATTAGCGGACAGCGAGGTCGCTCTACCCGCACGGTTTTGTTTCCAGTTACAGCGAGTGAAAAAGCCAGCACCGGTCATGAGGAAAGGAACTTTGCGAACAAACCGTTTTTAGGGGATTCTTGGTCACGGTATATCTTAGATGCACAGTTGGCGAGTGAAGAGCAGACCATGCAAACCGCCCCCTCTTGCCAAGGAGTCTCCCCTCGTGCTGCTGGTTTTCCTCGAGCAACAGAACATCACGGGCATTCGAGAACGTACTTTGCTTCTGAGTCCATCTGCTGGGTCTACCTGGTTCTTTGCGTGACCTCCAGCACAGTAGGCTGCCACCAGCACTGGTCACCACGCTAACCTAATGGTCTCCCCTGGCGTCGGTTTGGAGAGTGTCTTGTGTGTTCTCTGTGGCCCAGTCGATCGTAGGGAATGGCTGCACGTCGGACGGAAGGTTTCACCCACAATGAAATCCACACCTGCTGTTCCAGGGAACAGCATTACCTCCAGTGTGTCAAGAGCAGAGCTTGCCACTAAGCACTCTCATTTCTTTGCACACACCATGCTTTTACATTTTTTTTCCTCAAAAAATAAAAAAAAAGATCCCCAAGGGATAACCAAGCTGAAGAAATATACTACGAGAACACACCTAGTGCAATGAGCACGCACATGTATAGGACCTACATCGTCGGCCTGGCTCTCACCACATCACCGCGCTTCATGGAGTAAGCACTGTAAGTTTGCGTTTTGTAAGAAAGGAATGTGACACGTCTCTCATGCTAATGAAATCCACACTGAGAGCAATCTGAAGTAACTAGAGTGGCCTTATTGGATAGTCACTAAAACCCGAAGGCTTTCACCTGGAAGAAAAAGCAGAGCATGGCTCTCCCGGTGACGTGACAGCCCTACTGACAGAGCCTCACGGAGCCTGAGGCCCCCCCTGCCCTTTCCAGGGACGGTGGGTGGCGGGAGGGCAGAGAGAGAACACCTACTGTATTGTAGGGGCCTGTGAACACGCTGGATGTGAAAAAGCAGTAATTTTGAAATTTCAAAAAAAATGATTGTAGAACCAGTCTGTGCTCCTATCCAACTCCTACATCTCTCCATTGCTGTCTTCTTGATGGGCACTTAAAAATCTCCTTTTTTGATGGGTTTATCTATTTTTAAGATAGAAAGCACGAGCTGGGGAGGAGCAGAGAGAAAGAGAGACACGAACCAAAGTGCGCTGTCAGCACAGAGCCCGACGCAAGGCTCAGACTCACAAACCATGAGATCATGACCTGAGCCAAAGTTGGACGCTTTGCCCACTGAGCCACCCGGGCGCCCCTTGACGTACACTGTTGAAACAGCCTGAGAAAGTGGGTGCTCCTCCATCCCTCCTCCATCTGGTCTGGGGCAGAGCAGCCGAGGGAAAGGCAGGGCTGGGGAGGAACAGCCTGGGTTCTAGGGGGCAGGCGGGGCCGGGCAGGCGGAGGGAAGGGCTGCATTACTATATCCAGAGAGGAGCCGGGAACGGGGCACTGGGGTGCCCTCAGAAGTCATAAAGAAGGGCTCCCAACCTTTTCTGCACCATGGACAGATCCCTTTGCACTTGGGGCCCTTCTCAGAATATACGATTCGACCACAGAAAATAAAACTCAAGTTATACAGAAAACACCTGCGTTGAAATTATACAATATTTTTATTTTAGCTTTTTATTTTTAAAATGTGTATTCATTTCTGAGAGACAGAGAGCCCAAGCGAGGGAGGAACAGAGAGAGAAGGAGACACAGAATCCGAAGCAGGCTCCAGGCTCCGAGCTGTCAGCACAGGGCCCGATGCGGGGCTAGAACTCATGAAGCGTGAGATCATGACCTGAACTGAAGTCGGACGCTCAACCGACTGAGCCCCCCAGGTGTCCCTGTACCGTATTTTTAAAACCAGAGTTAGGAGGTGATGTATGTGCTCCGGTATTCACTCAGTAACAGAATTTTGTGGCAGGCCTGATCACCGGTGTGATCTTGGAGGACTGATGATCGAAACCAAACGCTGGGGCCCCTGCCACCACCACAGGGTTCAGGAGAATGAGCGATTTTCACCAGCGGCCAGCCGGAGCGTGATGAATATCTCTTTGGGTTTTCCCTACGTTTATGATAAGAGGAAATGCTACATTTCACTCAGAGGTTAGTGAAAATAAACATGTGGTTTCCCCCACCACGTTCACAGGCAGGTCGGGGGCAGGGGCGGCTGCAGGGTCCTGCCAGCGTGTCTGAGATCCAGGAAATGCTGGGCTCTCTGGATCGAAGCAGACCATTCACAGAAAGACCCCAGGAATCTGTGGTCTTCACAAGCCCAGGAAAACAGTGGGTACCCCCTCGCCATGTGCTCATGAGAGAGGGGAAATTTTCTGTCCTTTGTCCCCTGGAAAGGCAGGGACCGGATCTAGCAATACCCGAGGGGCCTGCGTTGCTCGCCACAGCTGGGTTCTGCCCAAGGCGTCCGTGAGTGGCAGCCAGTGCTACCCCGGGGGCTGGGGGGCTGGCGGTCGTAGGAACAGCCTGTTTTCATGGTATTTCTTATTCAATAACCTTCCTCTTGGGAAAGTGGGAATGTTTCCTGCCTCGTTCATCATCGAATCCAGCCAACAGGACGTGTTCAAGAAGTATTCGTTGGGGCACCCGGGTGCTCAGTTGGTTGAGTGCCCGACTTCAGCTCAGGTCATGATCTCATGGCTCAGAGTCTGGAGGCTGCTTCGAATTCTATGTCTCCCTCTCTGTCTGGCCCTCCCCTCGTCTCTCTATCTCAAAAATAAATAAACATTAAAAAATGATTTTTAAAAAACGAAACTGGAGTCCTCTAACATTGCTGGTGGGAAGGTAAAATGATGCGGCTACTTCCGAGGATAGTTTGGGAAATTTCTTAGAAAGGTCACTGATTTACCGTATGACCCAGCAATTGCACTCCTAGGAAGCTCCCCGAGAGAAACGAAAACCTCTGTCCACATAGGAACATGTACCAATGTTCACAGCAGCACTATTCACAACCTCCAGAAGCTGGAAACATCCACACGTTGACCGACAGTTGCGTGGATAAAACATGTGGTATAGCCATACCATGGAACCCTACGCAGCCATAAAGGGAACTTCTGACACGCACTACAACACGATGGACCTCAAGGACATTGTTGGGCGCAAGAAGCCAGAAGCAACGCGCTACGTATCGTATAATTCCGTTTCTGTGAAATGTCCGGCAATGGCGAATCCACTGAAGACAAAAACCAGATAGCTCAGGGCTGATGTGCATGAAGGATATCTGGGAGGGGATAGGAATGTTCTAAAGTCAGATGAGGATGAAGGCTGCACACTGCACATTTACAAAAAATCATTGCATTGTGCACTCGGAAGGGGTGAGTTTTATGGGCGTCAACTACAGCACAATTAAGCTGTGAAGAAATAGAGTGACGGTCAGTGCAGTGGAGCCAGAGGGGCCCGAAGATCTCTACCCGAAGGGAAGGGAAGTGCCTTCTCCGGAGCCCGGAAAGCACTCCCGATTACAACACGCTGTGGGTCTCCCGGGGTGAGCAGCGGGCAGGTGCGGCGCCTTAAGAGTCTGGAAACACGGTAAACGCCAGGCGTGGAAGTGTCCCACCTGCACACCACTTGTCACCTGTAAAAGTTGTGCAGGCTCAGACTCCCGTCTGACTTGGTGCCGCGGCCGAAGTGCACCCTTGCGGGGAGAGCTCTGCCAGACGCACCGAGAATGGAAACCAGGGAGCAGAGGAAGGGTCCTGACGCGGACACCATCATTCCGGAAACTTGCACGTTAGTTTCTTCACTCTCTTCCTGGGCTCTTTATAGCCTAACTTGTGCATCTCAAAGTCATGGTGAATCTTCTTAAAATTCTAGAGTTGCATATACTTTTTTTAATTAAAGAAAAAAAACATTTGAGAGAGAGAGAAAGTGTAAGTGGGGGAAGGGGAGAGAGGGTCAGAGAGAGAGAGAGAGAGAGAGGGAGAACCTTGAGCAGGCTCCGTGCTCAGTGCAGAGCCTGATGTGGGGCTCAATCCCGTGCCCCTGGGATCATGACCTGAGCCGCAATCAAGAGTCAGACACTCGAATGACCAAGGCACCCAGGTGCCTCATGGCTGCACATTCTTTCATCAGCTTAGACTGGCTTCCCCCCAGAGAGGTGGCTTTGGTGCAATTTTCCATTAAAGACACCATACTGAGGAGACATTTTCTAGTAAGGAAAGAAGACGGCTCTTCTGGGTATGTCTACAATGTATCTTTAAGCAAAAAGACATGGAATCAGGCGTCGTAGAGGCAGGCCGTGTCACGTGTCAATGTGACACGAAGACCTTCTCAGGGTGCACTCTGGTCCGCCTGTATGCACACCCTTCCTTTATAGGAAAAGGAGAAGGTTCAACACGGAGCTTGTAGGAGTCGGGGCAGCAAGAGCACACGGAGCGGCCAGGCTGCCTTTCCTGCCCTGAAGTCCCTCTAAGCTGCCTGCACACCTTCTCCCCTCCACTGAGAAAGATCAGGAAAGCAGGGAACACCCTTCACCTGCACTCAGCTCCCCCCGCCCCCTGGTGGCTGTGGTAGCGAATGGCACCTGCCCTCGATTACCTGAAGCCGGGGTTGGGGGCGAGGCAGGCAGGTGTGGGGGTTCCCATCTTGGGGTGGCGGGTATCCATACGGCTTCCTTCTGGGGTTTTCTCGTTTGGTCCTGTGTCTCCCTGGGTGCCTGCATGTGCCCCTAAGGCCTTCCAACACGCAAGGGCTGGTACTCAATCTGCTTCCCTGCCTCCGAGCAACGTTTTCACTCAAACCTCAGCACTTCAGACTGGAAAACGTGAACAGGGCAAATTCAAGAAAAAGCAATACTAGTGAGTTAAAAAATGTTAACTTGCTCTTTTTTTAGAGAGAGAGCGCGTGAGCAGCAGGGGAGGGGGGGAGAGAGAGAGAGAGAGAATCTCAGGCAGGGGTCACACCACAATGTGGGGCTCAAACCCACAATCATGACTTGAGCTAAACTGAAGACTCGATGCTTCACCTGCTGAGCCCCCAGGAGCCCCCCATCTTCCTAAAAACATTAGTGCTGCTCGGCCCCCTCCCCGCCTACGCCTGCAGGCGGACGGCGCTCCGGGCCTGGGGGCTTCGGACTGGCACTGACGTCACTGGAGGCAGCCAGGTGACAGGACCCCCCGGGGAGGCGCCGCAGTGACACCTACCACCTTCAGGTGGCGCCCTCACGTACCAGCAGGGGCACTGGCGGCCAGCAGACTAGCTCCCCACCCACCGAGGGCAGAGAGCCCCAAGACACAGCCACCATGAAGAAAAGCAACGCAGGATACAACCTGTAGAGAAGGGACCGCTTGTGTATTAAAGGGAGACGTATGGGAACATCTAGACGTGTTTATGAAAGCATTAAAACCTGGGTGCACCCAGGGCGAGCCAACGCGGGGGTTACCCGGAGGGAGACGGGGGGGGACAGGATGGGCCGTGTCTGAACTACAGAGCGTATTCACCGTGCAGTACTTAAGTGAAACGAAAGCGAAACCGAAATACAGTCAGACCGTCTACACTGTGAGCATCTGGGCTCAGGGCTCGTGTCCTCACGGACCGGTGCCAGCGAAGCTACGCCCAGGCTTCCTCCACCTGATGAAGCATCTCTCCTATTGCAAGAGACACTGGCTATGTGCTCACCAAGTACCAGGCCAGGAAGTACTTAGTCTCTAGTACTTCGGGGACTGACGAAGGGGGAGACGGGCGCGTGGAGGGAGGGGACGGACCCTGCGAAGGTCACCTTGGGTCATGGTGGTGAGATTTCCAGATGGTGCTCTGAACTCCATTTCCTCGGCGGAACCGAATGTCAAGGGAGCCTATTTCAACAACGTTTCGATGGGAGCCTATTTCAACAACGTTTCGATGTGCAGAGAAGCACAAAGTGTCTTGCTTCAGAGGGGGAGCTACCGTACGCGTGGTGTTCAGTCCAACCCTCTAAAATTAGTACAGAAAACAGCCACTGCTCTGACGGGCTGTTTCAACAAAGATCGTTTATCAAAAACCAGAAGAACTGAAAAAGCTATTTGAAGCTGCACAAGCTATTTGTGGCTTCGGACGGCTTGGCTGAGCTGATCACACTTACACGAGTTACTCAGTAGCCCGGCGACCTCCCCCTGCAGGATGGACAACGACAGGCGTGCGGTCCGCGCACAGCGCACGCAACGTGTGTCTGAATCCTGCAACTTCGCTCTAACATCGGTGGTGTGGACACCTCTCTACGAAGTCACTGTTGTCCAGTGGACTCCACAAACTCAGTCACCGTCCTGAAGATACAAGAGACTTTACAGTTAGAGCTGTAACAAAAGAGGCTACATTTAGCCAAGAAACAAAATCCCCCCATTCAAAGCCTCTCCCCCTCCGCAAAAAAGCCCCGCAGAGGCTCTGCTGAGGACTCCCTGGTGCCCGCGGCCCGATCCGCTGTCCCGGGCTGGGCACCGAGGGGCGGGGAGCTGAGGTGGCGGCTGGTGCCCGCCTCTGCCCGCGGAGAGGGCCACCGGCTGGTTAGTTCCCATTTTCCGCTCTCAGGTGTCAACCCAACGGTTAAACCATCAGGTGCACCAAATTAGAGATACAATTTTTAAGTTCCTCTTTCAGATCAGGGGAAATGGGAAGTAGTTCCATTCACCCCCGAGTTCTTTTCCTCTGCTACTCGGACCACACTCACCAGGAGCTGGGGGGGTCTCCTGGGAGGGGTCTCGGGGGGGGGGTCTGGAGGGCTCCCAGTCCCAACCGCCCATCACGCCGCTTCCTCTGCAAAGCAGGGAAGAGTCCCTCCGAGTTCAGGATATACACGCCCCCATCTCCGTTCTTGTGTGAGCAGCGTTATGCCAAAGCAGTGGGCGAGGGCTGCACAGGGCAGTTCAAGATGACCCGAGGGGCTGCGCGATCAGAGGGTCCGTTCTGTGTCTCTGTGGCTCGCCCGGGACCCTGACCGCCCACCCTCTGGGTGCTCATACAGGCACATTCTTGGCCCCATCCAGACCCGCCCGGGAGCAGAGAGGGCGGCGCATGCGTGATGCACTTTCCCAGCCGAGCCGAGCCGGCCCCAGTGCCCGGACCCACTCTGACCGGCTCCGACGGCCTCCTCCAGGCCGGCCCTGGGCCACGGTGCTGGTCCCCCCGAGCTGTGCTGTTACAGGGCCCCTCTCCCGACAGGAAGCCCTGGAGCCCTGGCCCCCGGTGTGTGGGGGGGACCCATTCAGAGGGGCTGAGCTGCCAAGCGAGCAGAGGCACAGGCGGCCCTGGGCGGGAAGGTAGCCCATTCACAGCTCACCCTGCCCCAGGGCCCTGGGACGTGCCCGGCTCCTGGTCTCACACTGTCAGGGGCCACGGGGCCTCAGGAGGAGAGAGGCTGAAACCAAACACCGACTTCTCATCGTCTGCAATCAATCCACCCCCGGGAGACCCTAACGGACAAGTGACGAGCTTGTTTCCATCTGTGACCTGGCAGTGGAAGTCCAGGCTCGGAGGATGTTGCTGGTCCTGGTCAAGACCCCAGCCCCGGTCACCAGCGATCGCTCACGCGGCCCCTCCACTGCCCGACGTCCTCACCACCTGCAGAGAGCCGACCAAAAGTTCTGTTGCGCTTTATTGGATACGCCAGGTACGGGAGTTACAAGTGGGAGCTGTGGGCGTGCGGGTGGCGCGGGGAGCCGTGAGCCTTCTCTCCCGGCGGCGCTGAAATGAACGGACCTCGCCTCCGTCTCGCAGGAACACGAGCGAGCAAACAAACAAACGGGAAAACCAGGTGGCATTCCACAGCGGGTAACGTAAACAGTTAAATTACTAAAGCTCACAATACTTCACTGGGAGTGGCATAGGAAAACCACATAAATTACAT
The DNA here is from genome assembly GCA_017311185.1 of Proteles cristata cristata. Lineage (NCBI taxonomy): Eukaryota > Metazoa > Chordata > Mammalia > Carnivora > Hyaenidae > Proteles > Proteles cristata. The sequence continues at coordinate 146,901 of JAESUZ010003370.1, forward strand.
TTTTAAGGTCTGTACATGATTCTAAAGGAACAAAATAACAATACTGTGCTCTGTACAACGTTGCTCCTAACGTTTCCAAACCCCAGAAACACTTTCCAGACAAGTGGGCAAAATACACATGCAGGGTAATTCAAACCACGTCCCAAAAATACAAAATCACATCGGTTGTTTTTTCTTTTAAGGCACATTTTCATTTAAGGCACACAGAACTCGCACTGCGGAAGCCCGGGCTCGGGGGACCGTGGCTGGGGGCAGGGTCCTGGTGGGCGGCTGGAGGGAGACAGTCACGGGCAGGGGGCGGCGGGGGGAACGCAGGCCTCCCCCGACCTCGCACAGGCCGGCCGCCGGGAATCTCAAAGCCCAAGGTGGCACCTCACTGCCCCTGCGGGCCCATATTCCAGAAGATTCACCACGTTCAATCCACATGCCGGCGTGGAAGCCTCCTTCCTGCAAAGCCGGGCAGTGCGTGCTGTGGTCTAACCTCAGGGGATGCGGGCGCCACACATCTTCCCGGGCCCCCGGCCGGCGCCCGCACGGAGACCGTCCACGCATGAGTAGCCACAACGGCAGCTCTGTCTGTGCTCACGAGGACAGCGGAGGAGACTTCGCTCGGGGACAGCGCAAACCAGCGGGGGCGGGGGGGGGGAAGGGGGTGCCCAAGCGGCCCCGCGTGCCCCTCAGGCCTCCAGCTGGACCTCGGCCTCGTCCATCTGCAGGGTGTCATTGTCCCCCAGCAGCTCGGTCTCCGGGACGGAGCCGTCCTCCTCGGCCTGCTGCACAGGGCTCTGGGCCGCGTCCTCTGGGGCGAGCGGTGCGTCCTCGGTGGCCTCGGAGAGCAGGGCCGCCCGGTCCGCCACGGACGTGTTGGAGGGCGCCGTGGTGACGTAGCCCGTGCTGGTGGAGCCGCTGCCGCTGTGGTGGGAGCCGGGCTTGGGGACCGCCGCGGCGGGCACCTGCTGCGGGGCCATCTGCATCGGGATCTGGACCGGGTAGAAGTTGGGCAGGTAGGCCCCGTAGGCCGGCACCGGCTGGTACCCATTCACGGGGATGTAGAGCTGGGGAGGGGGCACCATGGGCCGGATCTGGCCCTTCATGGGCATGAACGGGGGCTGCGGGAAGGGCTGGGCCTTGGGCTTGGGGCCCCCGTAGCGGGCGTTGCTGACGTTGCTGACCGGGCTGGTGCTCAGGGAGCTGGTCTGCGTGGCGTTGCTGGCCCCCGAGGTCTGCGCCGAGCTGTTGTAGGTGGACAGGTTGCCCCAGGCCCGGAGCCGGCCGTGGATGTCCTTGAAGCGGGGCCGCCGGCTGGGGAACTCGTTCCAGCACTCGAGCATCAGGGCGTACACCCAGGCCGGGCAGTCGTCGGGGCAGGGCAGCACCTGGCGGCTGCGCACCATCTCCACCACGTCCTGGTTGGCGTGGCCGCAGTAAGGCTGCAGGCCGTAGCTGAAGACCTCCCACAGCACCACGCCGTACGACCAGATGTCCGAGTCCACGGAGAACTTGCCGTACACGATGGCCTCGGGGGACATCCAGCGTATGGGCAGGAGCGCGCTGCCCATCAGCTTGTAGTAGTCGGCCGAGTACACCTCCCGGAACAGCCCCAGGTCCGAGATCTTCACGTTGAGCTTGTCGTACACGAGGACGTTGCGGGTGGCCAGGTCCTTGTGCACCACGTGGTGGCTGGACAGGTACTCCATGCCCGACGCGATCTGCGCCGCCACGTGCACGAAGTCGGGCGGCTCCAGCGCGGACTTCACCGTGCGGTCGTCGTCGGCGCTGCCCACGTCCGAGTGCGGCGAGCGCATGACCAGGAATTCGTGGAGGTCCCCGTGCGAGCAGTAGCTGAAGACCATGCTCAGGGGCTGGTCCCTGGTCACCACGCCCAGCAGGCACACGACGTTGGGGTGCTGCAGCCGCGCCCGAAGCATGGCCTCATGCCGGAACTCCTCCCGGAGGGGCCCCTCCGCCTTGTCCTTCAGCGTCTTGATGGCCACGGCCTGGCTCTGCTCCCCCGGCGCCGGGCCGAACAGGTGGCCTTTGTAGACCTTCCCGAAGCGATCCTCCCCGAGCTCCTCCATGAACCTCACTGAGGACAAGCTGATCTCCTTGAGCTTGGCCTGCCGAGGAGGAAAGTCCCAGTGAATCACTTCTGTTCCCAGCACAGGAGGGGGCCAAGCAGGGCAGCTGGGAGCCGGGGAGGCGCAGGGGGAAGTCCCAGCCAAGTCCCACCCCCGGCCCTGCCCACCCCAGACTCAGCCAGCCCTGAACACCACTCTCTGCCCTTAAACATGCCTCGAAGCCGTGAGGCTGCCTGAAAACCTTCAACAGGTCCCAACCAGCCTGCAAGCAATGTGCCCCCAGACGCCAGACACCGTTCCAGAGTGTGGGTGCACCCGTCCACACTGAAGCACACACCACCCCCCAGCCAGGCTGGGCTCCGCTGTGCCCGGGGCACCCTGGACCCTCCCAGCCGCGCCCCCCAACCCGGGGCCTGTACTGCTGCCCTCGACAGGTGCCCGCCCTTGGACGAGGTCCAGGCATGAGTGAGCATCACGAGACCCAAGCTCTGTCTTGAAGCCTGTGGTGGGCTTCCCACGATTCCCGCTGTTTTTAGCGTCCTAGCCGTCACTCTCCAGCTGCCCTGTGGGCCCGTCTCACTGCTACCCCTGATTAGATGCCTTAGGACAGAAGCACCATCGGACTGCGTGAGACCAGCCCAAACCTTGCCCCTCGCAGCTCTACGGCCAGCCCTGTCCTTCTTGGGGGAGGCTCCCGCTGCAAGGGGCTCCGTACTCCGCCCCATCCACCCCCACAGCCCCCACAAACATGCAGGGACCGCTGGCTACGGAGCTGGGTGAGGCCACTCGCTCCTGACCACAGTGAAGACCCCCTTGGAGCCCAGACAGGAATGAATGTCCCCCCAAAGCTTGCAAGTAGCAGAAACGTCCCTGCACGTGAGGCAGGCAGGTGACGACTACTCTCTCGTGCTGTATTTTGAGGTGCTCTCGCTGTCCTAAGAGCTCTCGGGATGGTGGCCTTCAGCGGAACCCTGTCCTGTCTTCACTAGGAGCCTGCTGCAGCCCACTGCATGCGGACCAGAAAACACACCCCAGCCCTTTAGAAGAGCCAGGCTGGCTTGCAGGCTGTGGGCCAATCTGAGCCCTTTCCCTTCTGTTCTCCTGTGGGGAGCGCGGAACCCTGCAGGCTCAGGATGGCTCCCCTGGCTCCCGATAACGCACAGGTCCAGGCGGAGGGGAAGCCAGAGACGGCGAGGCAGTGGACCCCAAACACGCCTGCCACTTACTCCCTAAGGGCACGAAGGTCTTACACGATTTAACAAGATACAGCGAAATCGAGGGCAGTTTAAAATAGTTATGTGTCAGGGCGCCTGGGGGGCTTGGTCAGTTGGGAATCCGACCCCTGGTTTTGGCTCAGGTCATGATCCCAGGGTTGTGGGATCGAGTCCCGTGTTGCGCTTTATGCTGGGTGTGGAGCCTGCTTGAGATTATCTCTCCCTCTGCCCTTTTCCACAGCTTGTGCTCTCTCTCTCTTAAAAAATAATAAAATAAAATGAAACAAAGTAAAGTAAAAAGAAAAGAAAGTAAAAATAAATAAAAGTTAAATTTAATAAAAATAAAATTAAAACAAAGTAAAGATAAAATAAAAATAAGATGAAGTAAAAAATTAAAAATTAAATAAAGTAAAACTAAAGTAAAAAGAAAGTGAAAATAAATAAAATAAAAAGTAAAATAAAAATATAAAGTAAAAATAAAAGAAAGTAAAAATAAAATAAAACAAAGTAAAAATAAAATAAACAGACTAGGACCGGGTAGAACAGGACAGCGTAGCTCTGTGCTGTGTAATGAGTGCGTCAGGAAGCCGAATGCCGCGGGCCAGCGGTCTCTGGGTAGAGGCTATGCCCGCACGGGCAGGAGACCTGCTTGTGCTGGCTGATGAGGGGTATCTCCACGTCCTGGCTGGGTGACGCCATCAGCTGCCGCCGCTGCGGGGTGGACCCAGAGGACTTCTGCTTATTGCGGCACATGCAGACCAGGAAGAACAGGCACGCGATGACCAGGGGAATCGCGATGCTCGGAACCAAGATGTACAGAATTCCCATCCTGCTGCTGTCCTGGGGGCCTGTGAACAGCAAGGGCCACGAGGTTATAAGAAACATCCCCCTTCCCGCTCGACGTTCTCCACCAGCCCCCCTCCCCGACCCCACTACAATATTCAAACACGGTGGACATTTCCACGTGTCACACGGAGGGGCAGAACTGCACGCCATGCCTAAAACAAGGGTAACATCCTGAAAATCGCACATCCTGCTGTACATTTATGAAACACGATCCCCAACTGTCACCAAGGAATCAAATGGGAATACACAGCACAGAAGATAAGCGAATTCAAAGGGTCTTATCAGAGTAATAAGCAAGGTACTAGGTGAGCAGTGACCCTGGTCTGCAGCATTTTAGGATTTTCCACATTTTTTTGTATAACAGACACATATTCTTTTAAGATAATAATGAAAACTGCATTTGATTTCGAAGAGCACCGGCAGCCAGTGAGTTTGACCCCATACAGTACGTAGCTGGGGCTGGAGCCTTGAAGAAAGCATGGCGGGATGTATAGACGGAGGACTCCATGTGGATTTACTTTTTTGCACAAGAAGCAACGCTTTGTCTCCCTCTGCAGGATTTACGGAGACACACACGGGGCACGCCGGGCTGAAGCACTGTCCCCAACCAGTGTCTGTCTGTCTTTCCATCAGCCCCATGTCTCCCACCCCCACACACATAAAATCAAAACTCTCCTGGCCCCACCCTCGAGGCAGATGTTCTAGAAGCCTCAGGGGCAGTGGAGATTGTAGGTCATGGTCATTTGTCATCAGAAGGGCTGGGGAAGATTCCATGCCCTTCAGGTCAAGGTCAGTGATGTCAGCATAGTCCAAATACCTGGGTGACCATTTGTCTTACCAATGAATTTTCAAAATCACCACCAGATAACGTGCACATTAATGACTATATATTACAGGAAAGTGGGTATTCCTAACAGCCCATTCACCAAACGCTATCCCACTGAGAACAGGTGGGTGTTCACCTGATTTTCTGGGTATATTTTAAGGTGAACATGAAATAAATGATATTCAGCTAGTTTGACATACAGAAACAATAATTTGACATCTTTTCAAAAAATTATAAGTAGAATTCTTTTCAAATAGAATCATATCATCGATATTTTCCTGTTCCTGGTTTTGTGGCAGAAAAACACATCTCAGACAAGGTCTCATGAAAACCAGACAGCCCTGCGCATTCTTCAATAGCTGCACACAGTTCCACGGTCATCAATCACCCTCCAAGTCCCCACTGGTAAACAATTAGCCTGTTTCTGATTTAGCTACTAAAAGTGATACTGAAATAAGTATCCTTAGTATTTCTGACCCTTAAGTGCAAATGTTTTTGCAATATAAGGTATTCTTAGAATTGTCAAACCAAACGTACATATTTTTATGTTTTGTTTTATTTCTATTTACAAAAGTAGTAACTGCTCATTGAAAAAAATGTCTTCTATTTTAACATTTCTGCAGACTGTGGGAAACCACTGCTAAAAGTCTGGTGTGTAGGATCCAAAACTTCATCCATAAAAAGCAGGTGGCTATGTGTGCACCCCTCCCCCACACAAACAACCCTCTTTCCTTTATGAAGAAAGAGACAGAGAAGGGACAGGAGGGAAGGATGAAGAGGGAGGGGATGATGAAGGGGAGGAAGAGTCAGCAGAAATAACACAGCCATGGCCCTACAACTTCCGTCTTTCCGTCAACAGGACACCATGGACACCCTCCCTTGCAGGAAGCTCTCTTAGACAACAGTAGCGTCCCATGGAGTAGCTTTACGATAATCTAACTACCGACATTTTCATCCTAAAATTTATTTGTGCAGCGATCAATCACCTGAAGGTCTGTGTTAGGCTCTGTGGTGAGGGGCTCCTGAGGGGCTCAGTGAGCCGAGTATCTGGCTCTTCATTTCGGCTCAAGTCATGATCTCACAGAGATCAAGCCCCTCATCGGGCTCGGCTTAGACTCTCACTCTTCTCCCTCTGCCCCTGCTCTCATTCTCTCAAGAAAAAGAAAAAGAAAAAGAAAAAGAAAAAGAGGAAAGGAAAGGAAAGGAAAGGAAAGGAAAGGAAAGAAAGAAAGAAAGAAAGAGAAAGAGAGGAGAGGAGGAAAGGAAAGGAAAGGAAAGGAAAGGAAAGGAAAGGAAAGGAAAGGAAAGGAAAGGAAAGGAAAGGAAAAAGGAAAGGAAAGGAAAGAAAAGAAAAGAAAAGAAAAAAGAAAGATCTATGGAGCTACGAGTGGCAAATTTGGAACCGCCCAATCTTAGGCTTCCAGAACATGAAGATGCCAGTTGTCACTCCTGGCGACTACAGGTGGAACCGCGCTCGGCCCGGGGCTGACAGGGGACACAGCGAGCCTGGCTTTGCCGCACTGTTCATCTCTCCTCATCTCTGTGTCTTCTCAGTAACGTCCCACCAACCCACTGCCTCCAGGGTCCAAAATGTAAGACTCAGAAGGCTCTTCTCTCGCGGTGTCCAGGCTGACGGGAGCCGGCAAAACGTAAATAAACGGCTGCAGTACAGGAATCACGTTTGTGAAGTCTGCAGCCCTGAATCACACCCCCTCCTCCTGTTCCTCGCTTAACAGAGAAACTGCAGCGAAACCAGTTACAGGGTTGAAGTTCTGCTGTTCCTCACTCTGCAAGCCCCTTGTGAAAGCCGGTGCAGAGGAGCGGGGGGCAGAGCTGTGTCCCTAGCGACAGATGCCGGGAAGCACCTTTGTTAATACCACTGGGGACCGTTCTGTGACCACGCTCACGGAGAAACGAGCGACCTGACCCAACACCCTTCCCAGCACCGCACACACAGCAAGGGGCTCACGGGGCTCCCAGGACATAAACAGCAGTCCCCGGGGGTGCTGCAATTAGGGGCCATCAGCACATGATTCTTCAGACTTGTCTGGAACTTAGACCGCCCCAGAATGACCAGATATTACTTCCATAAAGTCAACGGCGTTACTTAAAACCAACAATCCCGGTGGCGACGTGGGCAGGCGGAGGGAGGGAGGGCCCACCAGCCTCCCGGCCCCACGTCACCCCCGGGTCGCACCAACAGTCAACACTTTCAAAAAAAAAAGAGAGAGAGAGAATACATACTACAAGGGGGTACGTCACACAGTTCCATGCGTACGTTTTTATTCTGCGTGAAGCACCAAGGGCCCTCCATCTGGCCCCCCGGGTTCCGGCAGTACGCGTGGCCCCCTGCGAGCTCGGGGAAGTCGGCGCTGCTCAGGCGGTGGCTGTGCGGGAGCTGCAGGGCCCACGGCTGGCAGTGGTGCCCCGACTTGGTGGTGCTGGCGGTGCCGCGGTAATCCGTGCCGGAGCCGTTGTAGCACTGCTGGTCTGCGGGGGGAAGAGGCGTTAGCGGACCGAGGGCAGTGGGCAGCGGCCCAGCCCCGGGGTGCCGAGAGCACCCCTCTGCAACTCGGGCACCGGCAGGGGCAGCAAAGCCACTGCGCCCGCATGTCCCCGACTGGAAATTCCGCAAGAGCGGACGTATCCGACTTCCAAGAAGAGAAGCACTGAAAGTAATGACATCATAGAGCCCCGAGCCCACGCATTACACTGGGGCGCATCTGGGGCGCATCTGGGGTGCCTGGGTGGCTCGGTCGGTTGAGCGTCTGACTTCAGCATCAGGTCACGGTCTCAGGGTTTGTGGGTTCAAGCCCCGTGTCGGGCTCTGTGCTGACAGCTCGCAGCCTGGCCTGTTTTGGATTCTGTGTCTCCCCCTCTCTCTGTGCCTCCCCTGAACTCTCCCTGTCACTCTCTCGCTCAAAAATAAACATTAAAAAACAGTTTTTTAAAAAATTGAGGTGCATCAGGGACACACAGGTGGGGAAGAAAAGCCATCTGGGGTTCTACCCCGATCCTGAGACGGCCTCTGGGACCCACCAGGCGCCTCCCTTCCAGAATGGGGACGTCAACCCCAACCTCGTGTTCACTTGCAGCAGAGGCAAAGCCGGAGTGAAGGGGGGAAGGTGAACCCCCGGGCCACAGCCGCGGAGCCGCTCTGCCGCCCAGCGAGGACACCACGGGCATCTCTGCAGCCCAGGGGGAGGCCCCGAGAGCTCTCCGAGCCAGCCCTGCGGCGGGCGGTGACCCGCGCTTCTGCAGAGCTTGCGGGTGTGGGCGCCGTTCTAAGTACTTTCTCAAGATGAACTCACTTGATCTTCCTCCCAGCCTCGGAGGTTACGAGTCCTCATCCCCGAGCGATGGGAGGAAGCTGGTATTTAAACTACTTGTCCAGGGTCCCACCTTGGGGAAGCCCGGCAGCCAGGACTGGGGCGTGAGCCTGTGAGCCCAGAGGCCAGGCTCTGACTGCCCTGGTGCCGAGCTGTGCCTGCTCTGGGAGCCCCCAGCCTCGCCGGGGAAGTGACTCCAGACCCCAAGCCCAGGAGGAAGCAGACACAGGCACAGACAGCCTTCTGGGGCAGGTGCCACGAGGACGCCCACCTTGGACAAGCGGACCGAAGCCGGGGCGGTAGGGACTCACTGGGGTCCCTAGGGGGGCAGGGCGCACCGGCTGTGAGCCTGCGCGGAAGGACCCCGTGACTGCGCCAGGGTGGAGGGGGCCCCGGGCCCTAGCAGGCACCCCCCCGGGTCTCTAGCAGGCACCCCCCCGGGTCTCTAGCAGGCACACCCCCCCATCTCTAGCAGGCACCCCCCGGGCCCTCGCAGGCACCCCACCCCAGGCCCTCGCAGGCACCCACCCCCCGCTGCCCCGGACTCACAGCGGCCCAGCCGCTCGGCCGGGATGCCGATGCGCATGCAGTTGGCGGCGTCGGGGCTCTCGGGCAGGGGCAGCGCCTCGCAGCGCGGCAGCTGCAGCCGCATGAGGATGAGCGGGTTGGAGCGCGCGATGCTGTACTCCTGGCGGCACAGGTCGCTCTCCAGCACCTCGCACTCGTCCCGGCACAGCTCGCGCGGCTTGGGCGCCCGGGAGCGCGCGTCGCACAGCGGGAACACGAAGTGGCAGAAGGAGGGGATGGCGAACTGCGAGCACTGGTCCGACAGGTGCGTGGAGGTGCCGATCATGGTGAAGGCCGCTGCGGGCGGGCCGGCGTCAGCGCCCGCCCGCCCCGGCCCCTCCCCGCCCCCGCTCCCTCCCCCCTGCCACGGCCCCCTTCCCCCTCCCCCCTCCTGCCCCGGCCCCCTTCCCCCTCCCCTCCCCTGCCCCGGCCCCTCCCCCTCCTCCCCCTGCCCCGGCCCTCCCCCTCCCCCTCCCCCGGCCCCCTCCCCCTCCCTGCCACGACCCCTCCCCCTCCCCCAGCTCCTCCCCTTCCCCTCCCATGGACCTTTCCCTCACCCCTCCCCCACCCCACCTCCCTGCCACTGGCCCCTCCCTCCCCCTGCCACGGCCCCTCCCTCCCCCGCTCCCTCCCCCCTGCCGGCCCCCTTCCCCCCTGCCCCGGCCCCCACCCCCCTCTCCCCCCACCCACTGCCACGACCCCTCCCCCTCCCCCCAGCTCCTCCCTCCCCTCCATGGACCTTTCCCACCCACCCCTCCCCCATCCCTCCCCGCCACAGCCCCTCCCTCCCTGATCCCCCTCCCCCTGCCACGGCCCCTCTCCCGCTCCCATGGGCCTTCCCCTCCCCCTCCCTCCTGCCACGGCCCCTCTCCCTCCCTCCCCTGCCCGGCCCCTCCCCCTCCCGGTCGCTCCCTGCCACGGCCCTCCCTCCCCCAATCCCCCTCCACGGCCCCTCCTCCCCCTCCCCCGCCCAGCACACACTCAGAACTGACTCTCACCAGCAGCCCCCAGGCAGCACCAGAGCTGCCCGGGTTGGCACCAGACACAGCACGTCCCTGGTCACCGCCGGCCCCTTAACACCATCCAAGGTGCAACAAAAGGGAAACAGGGGCCTCGTCCCGCCGGATGCTTTTTCCATCAATGGGGGGTTCGGATTTTGACCCCAAGGCCACTCCCAGGGCCCTGCCGGGACCCGGGCCTGTGGGGCTGCAGGCAGGCGCCTGGGCCTGGGGAGGCCCCTGCGGCCCGGGGACAAAGGGGGGCGGACGACGGAGGGACGGCGCCAGCCCTGTGGGCTGCGCCGCAGGGCGAGGGGTAAGAAGGCCCTGGCGCAGGCAGGGGCGAGACGGAGGGCCGGACGCTGGTGACGCAGGGGGAGAGGCGGGGAGAGGCGGGCGGCTCCGGGGCCGGGCCGGGCTGGCGTGCGGTGTCACAGTCGGGATGACCCCGAGCCCTGGTGCGGGGAGAGGACACGGGTGGGAACTGCGGGTGAGCAGGGCTGTGGGGGGACCTTACTCGCCCTCTCTCGGCCATCGGGGCCCGAAAGAAGGCATCAGCCGGCATGCCCACTGCCAGGAGGCCCATCCCCTTTGGCCTGTGAAGGACCGGCTTGTAACAGAATTTGATCCGGGGCAGCCAGAAAAGAGGGGCCCCTTGGCCGGCACATTTAGGCCCTGGGAAGCCCCAGCTCTACCCAGGACTTGTGGTGCAGAACCCAGCGCGACCAGCAGGTGGCGCTGCGGGCACCCGTTATCCTGGGGGACCCGCTGGGCACCGGCAGTAGCCCCAGGGACACGAGCTGGGGTGGCAGCCCCCTGCCCTGTTGTTACTACAGGACAGCGGGTCACTCAGTCCCCTTCTGGTCCTGTGTCTTTATCTGTCAAGTGACTTGTTGAGACCGCACCCTGGACTGGAAGTCCCGCCTGGTCCCTTCCGGCCACAGCATTCTGCCGTGACGTACACCCTGACCACCAGGCAGAGACAGACGCTAGGAAGGCCAAACGTGGCATTTCTTCTGGGGTAATGCACCAACACGGTGTCACAGCTGACCCTCTAAGGGCCTCTCCTCGCCTCCCCTCAGAAGGTATCACTAGGGGCTGACGTACGATTCCGCACACCCGGAAGGTCCAACAACTCACTACTCGCCTTCGCCCGCGCCCCACGTTAGTCTGAAGACTCCTTGGGGCCCTTCCCTTGGAAGCTTCCAGACTCCTGGGACAAGCAATGCTCTCCACACAGAACGCCTCCACAACCATCACAGTGTCTACACAGCAAGCCAGCCAGTTGAAAGCCACTTCCACTTCACGCTCCCAAACATCCACAAATCGAGAGGTCTTCTTTTGAGACTTTTCCCAAGACTGCTGTGAAATCAGTTGGCTCAGATATCGGAGTCGTTTAACGCCTCACACGGTTCCTGAAGAGCTAACTGAGGGGCAACCTGTGCCTTGAATCAGGGTTTGCCAGTTAGCCGGATGTAAAATTCTAGAGTCTGTGGTTAGTGTTTGAAAAGATTAGAACCCAAGAGAGGATGTCAGACTGCAGGGTTCACCTTAAGGCTGTAACCCGCTTCTTTCCCTTAATGAAATAAAACTGAAGAGAAAAAGCACTGCTTTTGTTAAGGGTGCGTTTTGTGTCCCGTAACCCATTTCCTGTCTGTGAGATAAATGCATGTGGATACTAAGCCCTAACATAAAGCACAGATTTTACGGTGTGCGGTGGCCAAAAAAGGTTCGAGAAGTTTGGCTTCAAATGGCCTGAAAAGCTTTTCCAAGGAGAGATACCAGTGTTTTCTAGACATTCTCCTGCTGGGCCCCCACTGCCCTCTCCACTCCTCACTGGATGCCTGGCCCTGTCCTCAGGGCCTCAGTCCCCACGGGCCAGGCAGGTCTTTGCTTGACCGCGACTCTAGACCCTCCAGGCTGAGGTGAAAGGCAAGGTGGACCTGAATTGAGAAGGACGCCCCAATGACACCTCCAGGGGCGTCTGCCTAGGACCTCACTCTTGGCCCTCAGCAGGGCACCGCGTTCTCTGCATGCCCCCCGCGTCTCCTGGGCCACTCAGCCTCGGAGGCCTGCAAGTAGTGCCAGCGTGTGTTTGTGGGGACAGTAGAGACGGGGGAGCAGGGCTCTGGGGGGTTTGGTCTAATTCATTTTCTTCCTTCCCAAAGGACTTCCCCTAAGATGACCTTCACATCAACGAGTAGAAGTCAGCGCGCTGAGGACTAACAGTGACCAGAAACATTACTCCTAAGGAGACAGAGAGCCAGTCTCTTCCTGCTGAGTGACTGGCCGCACTGCCCGAACTGCGAAGGCCCCTGAAATCTCGACCGTTCCCTGGGGACTGACGGCTGATATGGTCTGACTGTGCGGTGTCCGCACCGCTGACCTGCAAACCTTCTTCCCGAATGGCAAAGGTGGGCCTGTGCCCCTAGTCACCAAGCACGAGTCTCAGACAGGAAAGACAGAACGAAGAAGTCAAGGGATCGAATGCCTTGGGCCCCGGTGCACGCCGCAGTGTGGCCAGCCTGGGGACAGAAGGCCCTGGCAACGTAGTGAGAACACGACAAGGCACGACTCCAGACCCGTTTGGTTGGCCTAACTAGGCATACCAGACGTATATTCTAAGCACTTGCTAATGTGAGCACGCCAATGGGAGCATTCTAGAATAAGCCACAGTGGCAATTCCAAATGCCTCTAATAAAGGTTTCCGCTGCAAGATCCACAGAACAGGGACTGACCGTCCAAGAGAGTAACTGGCAAACACAAGCGGGCGCTCACTCTCTCAGCACGAAGCTGTGGGGCTCCTACCTGTGATTCGATTTTCGATCTCTCCCTGCATCTGGAGGGAGTCCACATAAATGGTCCGGTTCCCGATGAAGCGCGCACAGGCGATCCCTCGGTAAGGCTGGCAGAATCCGTCCTCCTGGTAGTCGTCTCTGGGAAAGACACAGTCTGTGACCACAGCCGAACGAAGACCTCAGTACCCTTCATGATTCATTTTTTTCTTTAAAATATTCACCTTATGATCTAGCCGTCTCGTTCCCTGGTATTCACTCAAATGAATCGAAAAGGACCACACAAAACTCCACTCACAAGTGTGGACTGTAGTTTTATTTATAACTGCCCAAAACTCAGAAGCACCAAGCTGTCCTTCAGTAGGTGAACGATAAACAAACTGTGGTCTATCCAGACGGAGGAACGTTACTCAGTGCCAGGAACGAAAGAGCCACGAAAAGACACTGAGGAACCTTGCACGCAGGATACGAGGTGGAATACCAATGAAGGAGCCCACCTATGTGTGATTCTAACTCTGTGACATTCTGGAAAAGGCAAAATTGTGGAGACAGTAAAAGGATCAGTGGTTGCTGGGGGCTGGTGGAGGGGGTGGTACATGGGGTGAACGGGAAAAGAACTGGAGACTTTAGGGCAGTGAATCCACTCCGTGTGATACAATGGTGGCTAGAGGTCATTATCCATTTGTCCCCTGAAGAGCACAAGTTTGAACCTCATGAGTCCATTTACAGGAAACTTTTTTCAGTAAATACAATATAGTGTGGAAAATGTATTTTCTCTCCCTTACTAATTTTTAAAAGTTTATTTATTTTGAAAGAGGGTATGAGAGGGAGAAGGGCAGAGAAAGAGAGGGCGAGAGAATCCTAAGCAGACTCCATGCTGTCAGCACAGAGCCCGACTTGGGCTGGAACCCACAGACCGTGAGATCATGACCTGAGCCGAAATCAAGAGTTGGACACTCAACAGACTGAGTCACCCAGATGACCCTCCCTTAGGATTTTCTCAGTAACATTTTCTTTTCTGTAGCTTACCTTATTGGAAGAGTTCAGCATATAATACATACAAACTACATGTTTGTGGACTGTGTTATTGGTAAGGCTTCCAGTCAACAATGGGCTATTAGTAGTCAAGTTTTGGGGGGAGTCAGAAGTTATACACTGACTCTCAACCATGCAGGGGGTCAGCGTCCCAGTCCCCGTGTTGTTCAAGAGTCAACTGAACACTCTGGAAATCTGCAGAATGGACATCAGCAAGAGTGAATGCTCACATATACTACAGACTTGACTTGATCATTAATTAACGTATTGATACCAGCTCACTGCCTGTAACGAACGCACCACACTGATGCAAGGTGCTGCTCACGGGGAGACCGTGCATGTGTGTGTGCTGTAGGTGGCTCAGACCACACGTAGAAACATGGGGAACTGACGGGGTGCTGGCTAAACGCATGGCCCTCCTGCTGGGCCCCTCAGTCTGACTCCCTCCGCAGGGCCCAAGGGGAACAGCCCGCACATGCCCACTACTTGACCCCCCTACCCCCCCGGTGGAGTCTGGGTCACATTCTTCCCTGCAGAACCCGTCACTCCTGCCTTCAGCCGATGGATCAGATATTCTGAGGACCCAGACGCTTTTCCAAGGGCCCTCATGACGCTCTAAGGACATAGTAGAAGCCACCACACAGATGCATGAGGGCTCCCATCTGCTGGGGAGTAAAGGTGAGGGCCCAGGGCTCCCAGGACAAGCTTCTAGCAAGTGCCTTAGGCCTGTCATTAAGACTGTTTTTTCCAGCAAGTCTGTCACCTGCCCCTAAGCCTAACATTTGTCATCTCACCCTACACTAATGACCACGGCCCAATGAAATGCTGTGTTGTGTCCAATTCCGCCACATGGCCTTAAAAATCCCTACCTTAGCTCCCCTCCCCCTCAGACGTAAAATCTGGTCATGCCTAGCAGTGGAGACAAAGGACCTGGTGGGACACCCTCTCTTCAGCCGCTTCTGGCTCTGTCCCTCCTTGGCACCTGCAAGAGCTCTTTTTTTTTCTCAAAGAAAGGAACCTGGAACCATAAATAATCTAAACAAAGAGACTGTGGTGTCAACAAGGGCTAGACGCCCTTCCTTGTAAGCTCGCTTAGCCATTATTTCTTTGGGTCAAGGATTCCTTAAACATAGTTGAATTAGCCAAGCACATGTGCTAACAATACCCACCCAGCGCACCCCCCTTCACTCTCTGTGAGCTGAGCGAACTGCTGATTAAATGAAAGCCAATGCCCACGCTTGCCAAACACACCCAAGTGCAAGTCAACTCTGCCCCAGGGTGCGCGCTACACGTCGCTGTTTGCCGCGGAGTTCGGGTGTTCCCACGCTACACCAGGAAAATCACTGAGACTCACATACTCTGTTTACCGTCACCCACCCCAGGCATCGGTCCCTTGGGGTGACCCCACAAGGCTGAGCAATTTCTTTTCTCCACCTCAAGAGTCAAGGAACAGAGAGCCTGGTCCTCTGCTGTGGCCTTCGCCCTGGCCCCTGGTCAGGTGCCCCCAGAAGGAGGGAAGGAGCAGGGGGCGGGGAAGACACACCGAGGACGGGCTCGAGGCCATCGCGTCCACCGCTCACTCGGCTCGGGGGGCGTCTAATCGGAATTGTAGAGAATGTCCACAGACAAACGGAAGTGGGCTGAAACCCGACGTGCTTCGGGTTTCTGAATTTTGATAAAATAAATGGGAATTACTTTCTAGTTTCAAGCACAACTATGGTTTATCTTTATGGGGCATAGTTGGGGACCTCTGAGGAGTGACAGGGCTGGAGAAGTGTGTACACGGGGCCACTCAAAGACCAAAGAAAAGCACTGAGGCAGAAGCCGCCGTCCATAATATCCCTTAAACCACACAAGTGGAACAGACATGGGTACTGAATCACAGAATCTCAATGCCATGGACATTCAGTTTTGAGTATCTCCCACATTCCTAATGTCCCAGGCACTAATCAAAGGCCTAATGACACAGATGAAGAAGAAACTTACACACCAACAAATTAATGGTCAAGGGAGGGAGACATGAATAACTACAATATTGATTAAAAAAACCTAAAAAGCAAGAAGAGTAGGTGACTGAGAAGAGACAGAGGAAGGACAGAAAGTGTTTATCACAAAGGGCAGAGAAGACAGTGGGCACATGGGCAGGCACCTTCCCCTCAATGGTACACACATAAAATTAGTTTGAAGAAAAGTATAGAAAAATTCCTGGATATAAAGAATGAATGACTTTTTTTCCCCCAGTAAGCTGCATGCCTAACATGGAGCCCAATGCGGGGCTTGAACTCACAACCCTGAAATCAAGACCTGAACTGAGATCAAGAGTCAGATGCTTAACTGACTGAGCGACCCGGGTGCCCCTTTAAGGAATATATTTTTGAACTACTAAAACTAGCACAGATTTGGTAAAACCACAGGATTAAGTCAATACAATCATTTTTCTATATGTAACAATTAGCAAATGAAAGTTTTTAAAAGGTCATTTACAATCATGTTAAAAGTACACAAAGGAGTAGTCAAATTCATAGAGACAGAAAGTAGAATCATGGTTGCTAAGAATTAGGGGGAAGGGAAAAGGAGGAGTCATTGCTTAACGGATACAGAGTTTCAGTTTGGAAAGATGAGAAAGTTCTGAAAATGGATGGTGAGGATGGCTCCGAAACAGTGTGAAACGTACTTACCGCCACGGATTATACACTTAAACATGGTGGAAATACTTAGGAATAAACTTAATAAAGTACATGTAAGACCTGCACACTTAAAACTTCAAAACGCTGTAGAGAGAAAGAAAAGAAACAGAAATAGAAATATATACCATATTCATAGAGTGGACTATTCACTGGCTTTAAGGAGTCACTTCTCCCCAAGTACAATCCCACCCACCCATCAAAATTCTAACAGGATTTTCTCACAGATTATTTTCACATATAAAGAGAAAAATAACTATATAATGAGAATTTTTTTTAAAAGAAAGAAAGAGCCAAGTAAGCACAATTAACAGTACCAATAAGGGGCAGGCAGACATCATGTACTTCCACATGCAAGACCCTGAAAAGGAAGCATCATCTATCTACTTTTAAGTAAAAAATGCATAGCCAGAATCTAATAATGAACGTTATAACACCATAAACATCAAGCCAAATTCAAATCCTGGGACACTCTGTACAATAACTGCTTTGCATATATCAAGCATTTCAAGGTCATGAAAGGTGGAGGCACTGTTCGCACTAAGACAATACGGACAGCCTTCTGTCCCAGGGAGAAAGTCTCAATGGAATCACTCAGGCAATGAAGGGAACTGGACGATGATGCAATCTGACATACACCCTCAACTTGAAGCTGTCGTTCTGTAAGGAAATACGGTTGATCTTATGGAATATGCACTGAAGTATTAAGGGAAGAAAGAATCCCAGCACTACTTTTGTAGAAATTGACACATTCTAGAATTTACTTGCGAACACAAAGGTACTAAACCACCACAACAAACATGAAAGAGAGGAAGAATGAGGGTGAATTTACACCATCTGACTGTATGGTTTACCACACACAACACTACAATCATCAAGACAATGTCATATTGGGACATAAAGACGTGGCAATAGAACATGATACAGAATCACAAAACAGACCCTCACCTATGGTCAACTGATTTTCAGTAAAGGCACTAAGGCATTTGAGGAGGAGCATACAATCATTTGAAAGAACTGGATATTGTATGGAAAAGATAAACCTGAACCCATAACTCCTATAAAAAAATTGCTTTTGAGATGGATCACAGACCTAACCATAAAAGCTAAAACTATGGCATTTATAGAAGAAAACACCAGAGAATATCTTTATAGTACTGAGGTAAGCAAAGGCAAAGATTTCTCAGACATGATGCATAAAAGAAAAAAATGGTAAGTTAGACTTCCCAAAGTTAGGTTTTCCTGCTCATCAAAAGACAGCATTGTGAAAATAAAAAGGCAAACTACAGACTGGGAGAAAACAGTTTCCATATTTGACAAAGGAATCATATACAGAATATATAAAGAACTACTGTAACTCAATAGGAAGATACCACAGTAAAACTGAACAAAAGACTAACAGATACTTCGCAAAAGTGTGGCCTGAAAAGATGGCCCCACCTTTGGTGACGGGAAAATGTAAATCAAACCACCATGAACCATCACAGTGCAAGACAATGAACGGCTGAAATCGGATGAAGCCACATGTTGGTGTGGATGGGGAATAATTGGAATGTTCACACACTGCGAGTGGCAGTGTGGAATGGAAAGACCACTCTGGGGAAGAGTCTGGCAATTTCTTATGACTTATGTACGCATTACCATCTGACCCAGTAGTCGCACAGCCAGGATGCATTCTAGAGAAATGAAAACATGCTCATGAAAATACTTGAACACGAACATTCATAGCAGTCTTAATTGTAACTGCCTCGAACTGGAAACCCAAACTTTCATCAACAGGTGAATAAATGTACTGTAATATCTTCATGAATCAGAATACTTATCATCATGAAAAACAGGAATAAACCACAGGAAGAATCTTTCAGATTTCCCATTTCATGAAAGACGCCAGACCCAAGAGTCTCCCCAGGGGACGTAAGCACCCCGTGGCTGGAATTTTTAGTGTTTGGCTATTTCCTTCATTGTTGCATCCCCAACACCTTGAATAGGGCCTGGAACATAGTTGGCCCTCAATCTAAATCTGTTAAAAGAATGAATGATTTCCTTAAAAATGAAACACTGTGCTTTATATTTGTAATTCCAAGATGAAATGCTCCTAGCGTCTAATTATACCGATGTCATATTAGATGTGGCAAGTGTCCACGTGGTCCAAATGAACACACCCAACACCAACATCCATGTCATAAAACCCCAAGCCTGCAGCACCCTTAGAAATGCTCGTTTCTGCCATGGCCATCTCTAAGGCCAGGATCACACAAGGTGTCCAGAGGCAGAGAAATGGCGGCCCCGGCATTACCAGTTCACCAAGAAAGAAGTGTCATTCTCCTCCACCGTGTTCATGGGTGGGTCCCTCCTGGGCAAACCTTGTGAGGTTGGTATTTTCTTGGATGCCTTTGGAGGTTGGTGTGCAAAAAGCATTCATCCACGCATCATAGGGCCTACCAGCTAATGCATGGGCTCAACTGAAAATAAAAAGGCTAAGTGGAGGCATTAAATGTGTTACTACACGTCCAGCGCTAATACCGTCATTACTGCTAAAGTGCAAACATTTCTGCCTGTGTCGTCTGCGTGGTCTGAATGAAGGAGGGTGTGCAGGCTCTAATTACTTTACCCACGATTATCTCTTCAGTCACTTATTACCCACATCAGATCACCTTAAAATGAATTAACTTTCTATCTTTTATTCAAGGTCTGCACTGTGGGATTTAAGGAGTTACATTTTACAAGAAATGGAACCTATGGTTACCGAGAAGTTTTACAAGAAATGGAACCTATGGTTAACGAGAAGTCATGGAGAAGAAAACTTAGGCTGGTTTCTCTCCTCCCAACAACTCAGTTTGATTAGGTTGGTGGCTTAATGGCTTTAACATCAAATGCCCAATGGCAGCTTCTGCCAGAGCTGGTGGACCTACCAAGTGTAAGGCAGATTGCTTTCTCCTGAAGTCATGTTTAATCACTGGCAGTCTCAGATGTGTGTGGTTTTTTTTTTTATAGTGCTATTTTCCTGTAATTAAGATAAAGTTTGAGCTCGGTTATGACAGTTCCCTAAAAATAGCAGTGGAAGGAGCAGAGAGCCGAGTTCTGTTTAGACACGCCAACCATGGGGTGCCTCTGAGTCACCCGCCCAGAGATGCCCATTATGTGGCTGAGTTTGGGGGCATCGAGGTGGAGAGATAGCTCAGGATGCAGGTTTCCTGGGGGCCAATAAGTAACATAAAAGCTAATTGTCCAGAAGAACAGCACATCTTCCACTAAGCAGTGTTTGTTGAAGCACATTATGTGTAAACACGTGTGGCCCATGAACTTGGCCCAGGACAGCAATGCAGGAAACACAGAAGCTCTTACCCGCGGGTTGCAGGGACCATCGACCACCCCGCCACCACATGGCCATGCCACCAGGCTGCCCCGTGGTGTATGTATGGGTCTGTAATCATGAAAACAAGCCACTTTTTCAAAGAGCAGATAAAAAGGAAACCCACATAGGAAACGTGAGACACGTAGCGTCACATTAATCCCCTCCCGTTCCCCAGGCTGCTACCTGAGTAAGCTGTAATAACCTTGCCTTTGAACCCACGTCTGTGGGCTAGCAGTCTGTTCTAAAAGCCTTAGTTCCCCATATACACACCCTCCTCACCCTCCCTGCAAAAAGATGAAAGGAAGAGCAATGTAAACGGTAATAAATCCCTCTACCTCCCTCAGCACACGTGACCTGATGGGTGTTTAGCGAACCGCCAGTGTCTGGGCGTGTGGGTGTGTGATGGCAGCAGCTGGGGAGGCGAGCTCGGGCGGGAGTCACCGCGGCCAGCCCCACTCATGTTTCGGGGTGGCGGCACATCCCGGCGCGGGCCCGTGGCACTTGGGGACTGGCTGAGGCTCCTCTATTACTCGCTGCGCGGCTCCCCAATCGACGGCTCTAGCTCCCTGCCAGTCCAACAAGGAAAGAGCCTCAGGAAATGGCCCAAGGGAGGAGTCACAGGTGGGATGAGCAGGTGACACTCCACGGACAAAGATGGAGAACTTGTGGACACATATGTCTTTTTTTTTTTTTTTTTTGTGGACGCATATGTCTTAATGCCACCAATTTCCCCTCCTTCTGTCTTGGTTTTGGTTAACTTCCAGAGATGCCACAAGGAGGTGGCATCTATCGACACACAATCACAGTCAAGCGTGGGTACCCCAGACCACCAGGTGCCCGACGGCAGTGGTCATCCGCCACCACAACGCAGCACATCAATTCAGCAGCGCACTGAAAGAGTAACTCCCCCAACCGAGGGTTGTCTACTCAACTCCAGGAGATCTACTACGTGACACAATATTAGTATGTTCAAAGGAGAGAAACTACACAGTCACCTCTGTCTCTTAAAAAGTAACTGCAAAACTTGGATTTCTGTGCAACTCCCATAAAAATACAAGCTGACAAAAATCCAAATGGAAGAGTAAAAGACAATGGAAGGAGATAAAAAAAAAACTGGTACCGTAATAAGGTGGATGTAGGAGTCAGCTAAGGCTGCTGTGACAAATGGCCCAGATGGGGTAAGCTGACTTCTCATAGTTCTGGAGGCTGAGAAGTTCAGTATCAAAGGGCTGGCTGCATCAGCTCCTGGCTTGCAGATGGCTGTCTTCTCACTATGTCCTCACACAGCAGAGAGAGAGCTCTGATGTGTCTTTCTCTTCTTCTAAGGAGAAGTCTGGTATTTCTTACAAAATTCAGCACACACATACCCTGTAAGCCACACTACTCCTAGGTATTTACCTAACCGAAATGAAAATATATGTCCGCCAAAACATGGATGAAAATATCCTTAGGACCTTATTCGTAATAGTCAAAAGATGCAAACTACTTAGGCATCCATCAACAGAAGGGTGGCTAAATCAATTGGTACTATCATGCAGTGGAACAAACTTCAGCAGCACAAATGAATCTCAAAAACATTATGCTAAGTGAAAGACGCCAGGTTTAAGTGGCTATGTGCTGTAGGATTTCATTTCTATGAAGTTCCAGAACACATTAAACAAGTCCATGGTAGAAAAAAGAACAGAACAGAACAGTGGTTGCCCGAGGAGGAGAGGAGTTGCCTCAAAAGCTGCATGATGGAACTTTCTAGAGTGATAGGAATGTTCTGTGCCTGGTTTGCACTGCAGAGATTTTTTTGCATTCACTGGACCTTATTAAGGGGATACTTAGGATCTGTGTGTTTTACTGTACGTAAGTTTTAACTCAGAAAGGAGGAAGAAGATGAGGACCACAGATATTAAACTCTTGTTAGTAAGTTCCGGGCTGCAATACTGAAGTGCAGGTGCACAAATACCTGTAACTGATTGTGAAATACACTAAACCAATGAGATGGATTGATGGATGGGGAGACAGGCGGTACCGCTTGCACAGTGAGGTGTAAATGGCGGAGTCTAGTCGGTGGGTATATGGATCGGATGTTCATTGTCCGATTCTTTCTGCTTTTCCATTTTCCATATGCTTGAAATTTTTCCTAATGTTAGGGAGGAAAAGAGCACCTTAAAGCATGAAGAAAATGGTCCTTGACACGACAATTCAATTCAGATGTTAATTTTCACCCACTTTATCTTACAATTCGTTGTAATTCTAATCGAAAACACCACCAGAATTCTTCAAGGAAATCAGCGTGTCCTTTAAGACACGACACAAAAACCTTAAAACTGCTGGGGACTACTGATAAATGACAGAAAAATTTAAATTTCTATGTGGTCAAGAAATAAGACATAAATGATTACTAAAAATCACGACCGAACAATGTGACGGTGGGGGCCAAAGGACAAGACGGGACAGAAAGGAACCACGAGTGTCAAGAAGCACCTATCAGCGAGCACACATCACTGGTGGCAGAGAGAATAAAGTGGCCGATACCAGTTTTTCTCGAGAGTAGCGACAACGAAGAGATTTATGGGAACCACGCTGGAAGTGAGGGGGAAACGGGTCCTCACTTGGGTGACAGGGAAGGAACCGTGCACGGCTACTCAGCAAGGTCGCTGACAAAAGGTGATCCCGTCCCTTGCGTGTCTCGTTTCAGAATCTTCCCCAGAGAAACTCCAGCCTCGGGACACGCACAGGGAGGCCGTGGTGGCCTTGGGACAAGGGAGATTCTCATCGCAGTAGGAAGATCCCATGCTCCTCTGGGGACAGACACAGGGAGAAGACAATCAGGGAAATTTAAAATAGACATGCCCAGGGTAACATCCTTTAGGTACAAAAGTGCACGGCACTCAGAGGATGCCTCTCTCCAGATGCGCAAGTGTGCCAAATGCTCAGAGGCCCTGCTCGGGCACACACACCCAGCCGACGGTGGAGGCGATCCTGGGGGCGGGGCTGGGGGGGCCGGGAGAAACTTTCACTGGACCAAAACAGCCTGAATGGTTCACGGGAATGTGTTGATTTTATCCTTAATTAGGAACGAGGAAAAAAAAAAATAAATGCAAAAATATTGCTAGACTTTTCTATAAAATGTGACTATAGGGGCACCTGGGTGGCTCAGTTAGTTGGTTTTGTTCAACTTCAGCTCAGGTCATGATCTCATGGCTTATGAGTTCAAGCCCCACGTTGGGCTCTGTGATGACAGCTCAGAGCTTGGAGCTGCTTCAGATTCTGTGTCTCCCTCTCTCTCTGACCCGCCCCTGCTCATGCTGTCTCTTTCTCTCAGAAATAAATAAAACATAAAAAAATTTTAAAAAAAGAATAAAAAAAACTGTGACTATAGTGACTATGTGACTATAGTTGATATTTACATGTTTAGTGAATCACATAATTACATATAAATTATATTTATCTTATTTTCCAGCATTGTATGTTTGCCTTATAGAATGTTTATGTAAGTACGTAAGTATGAAAAAAATACAAGAAGTCAACTTTTGAAATCACTACACTTCCTCCAAACTCATGGCTGTGCCCTGGGCATTTCTTCTTGCCTCCCTCTACGAACGAATGATTGTTAAGGGCAAGTGCTCATCACTACCGCCCAGCACAGAATGTTCTCAATCATCTGCCTTCTGCGAACAGTGCCTCACGTGTGCTGCCAGGGGCCCTGCCGCCCACGCAGCCCCGTGGCCAGTGTGGCCGAGGCACCAGGGGGACATGGAGGAGTAACTCTAGCCAACACGTAGCTTCGGTGCTCCCTGTTCAGGGCACCTGGAGGTGAAGCGACGGCTCTCGGATGCGTCTGCACAGGAAATGAGCCCATCGGCCCCTGCTAAGCCCAAACACAGCCCTAAGGAGAGTGGTTCTCGTGCCCAGGATGACAGACCGTGTGGGGTCCAGAGGAGACTCTCCCAAGACGGCCAGGAACGAGGGAAAGATGCTACATCGAGGGACGAAGGGGCTGGGGTCACAGCAGAAGGCACCCACGGCTCCATAGAGACGCACGAGCCCGGCTCTGGGCCTCCGCGTCTTCACCTCTGGAGGCGGTCTGAGACCTGCCGACGTGGGCAGAGGCGCTGAGGCTCAAGGGCCACATGTGTGGAACACGACAGCAGGTGACGCCGTTGTGGGTGGGGCTGGGATTTCCGAGGGAACGGCCTCCCTGTTCCCCACGTGCTCCGGGCACCCGGGTCCTGGGTGGCCCCAGCAACCGGGCTGGATGCCTGCACCCGCCTTCCAGCCTCGCACGGTCACAGTCACTGAAAGGAACGAGCAACCGCTGCTCTTAGGCATTTCTCCCTCACTCGGAGCCATGGAAAACAGAGGAGTGTTCCAGCCCAGAGCCGGCCCCCCGTCGCCCTCGTGTGGATCCAGCCGGCGTCCGGCAAACACGTGTGTCTGCTGCATAGAAAACCCTGGATTCTCACATAACGGAAACCCTCGGGGAATGAGAAAATGGCTTGAGGGAAACAGATACTTACTGGAAGTTATGATTTGGGCTGTGTGTTGGACCTAAAAAGGAAAAAAAAAAAGATAGGCTATTAATACTTTATAATTTGGAATAAAACTTTGTTTCCAATCCAGCCGGTGGTAAAGGCGGCCGCACGCCCACTTGCGGCGAGCCGGCCTCGGGCCCTGGGCTCAGCGGCGAGCCGGCCTCGGGCCCCGGGCTCAGCGGCGGCCCGAGACTACACGGCAGGGACGGCGAAAGCCACAAAGTATGGAAGAGGCGCGCTCTGTGTGTGCAGAAGCATTTGGAGGGATTTTGGAGTTTTGCCGTCTTCCCTCTCTCTCGCAAGATCTAGTTTCTAACTGGGGCCCTAGATGGCAAGCACCACCTCACAGTCACAGCTGAGATAAGGGAGGAGGCCCCCTCCCGGGCCTGCGATTTCCTCGCCACCTCTGATGGGCACCAGTGTGTAGAACCAGCCATGCGCTCCGCTCTGGGCCCAGGCTTCTGCGGGCAGGAGACGCCCGCGTCCCCGACTTGGTCCGCGCAGCCTTCCCTCTACACCTCGAAGCCCACCTTTGTGTCTGGGGTTATTTTCTGTGCTCCAAGTTTACAGACCATCCCATCTGTGTCCGTTTTCTTTTATGACTAGCAAGTGGCTAACAGCGTGAGCCGGGGCCTCGTGCACGACGGGAAAGGCCCTGGGGCAACAGTTTTACTGGGTCCCCCTCTGCTGGCTCCTGCGCATTTGGTTCCGACCTGCACTGTCATCTCCCGCTGCGTGGCCATGAGCGTGGCCGGCGGACAACCCCGCGCCGGGGCCGCCCCAACTCACCGAGCCGCACAAACAGGACGCCGGTGGCGGTGATGGTCTTCACGCTGTTGGTGGCCACGCACTGGTAGTAGCCCGTGTCGGTGGTGTCCAGGTCTTGGATTCGCAGCCGAGAACCGTACTCCGTCTTGCGGATGATGACGCGCCGCGGCTCCTGCACGACCGGGGCGTCGTTCTTCAGCCACCGCACAGCGGGGGGCGGGTTTCCGGCCACCTTGCAGTGCAGGATGGCCGTCTGGCCCTGCACCACGGTGATGTTGTTCACCGGCTCCAGAAAATTCAGGAAGTAGCCTGCAGGGAGAGAGCGACCACACAAGAGGAAGGCTGAGGGACGGCTGCAAGGAAAGGCCGCCTGCTCAGGAAGCCTTCCGTTTTCCCTCACAGAAATACGGCCCATTCCTGCCACTGGCAGTGATTACATTCTAGAATGTTCCGAGAGACACTGCATTAGTGAACACTGAATGGCCGTTCCAGGGGAAATATGGCGTTAGGTTCCTTGGGGCCTCTGGTCACAGTGTCTTCACCAATCGTGGTGTTAATCTCATTTCGTGCGTCTTTCTGTTTAAAGACACCTTGTTAATACGTATTGTTGATTTGCTAACACTGACCCCAAGGCCAGCACTGCTGTTACCTCATGCCTTAAAGAAGCTTATCTAATGCGCGGCTTCTCCATGAGGCACATCACAGCCTCCTGGTGCTTAGGAACGCTACACAGCCCTTCAGCACTGTCCCCGGGGGTCAGGGGGTAAACTGTGAAACCACTAGGGCGCTGGGGGGCTCAGTCCATTGAGCATCCTATTTCGGCTCAGGTCATGATCTCTCAGTTCATGGGTTCAAGCCCCATATCGGGCTCTGTGCTGACAGCTCAGAGCCTGGAGCCTGCTTTGAATTTTGTGTCTCCCTCTTCTCTGCTCATCCCCTGCTCACACTCTCTCTCTCACTCTCTCAAAAAATGAATAAATATTGAACAAAAACCTAAACAGCAAAATTGCCAAAAAAGCACAAAAATGAAAAAAAAAAAAGAAAAAAAAGACTATATAGATCAAGAAAAGGACACGTGTTTACCCCATGAGCTGCAACAATTAGACAGGTGGCGCCCTGTTGGGCGTCAGCCAGGAACGTGTGCGTCAGGCAACTCTCAATCTTCACCGCCCTGGGCGTGCCTCAATGCCCCCGTGCACCAGCAGCACTGACTCTGGGGCCACACGTACACGTTAGGCAGGGGGTGAACTCGAAAATACAGAACCCGAAAATGAGAATCAGCTGTGGTTCTCTTTGCAATCCCTAGATCTAGTCTAACCTCAGGGACTCATGATGTGACTCACGGTCGGAAAGGCCACCCCTCTCCCGGCCACACCGCCTCAAAGCCTCGATGAGGAAAAACTCATCGCCAGACACATCCTGAAACATGAGCTAACCGCTGGCCGGGATGGAACAAAGATGTTCCGCTGACCGAGATGTCACGGCTGAGTGCTGCTAACGGCTCTGTCCCTCAGCGCCCGGGGCAGGAGCTGGGGACCCAGGCAGGGCCCCACACGGGAGCGACAGCAGGCCTGACGGTGCTGGGATACTGAGCGGGTGGGGCTGGAGAGTGGGGCCCGATCCCTCCTGGGGCGCAACTCTCAGGGGGTGAAGGAGAGGAAGTGAAACAGATGTGTGACTTAGTGCGATTATGTATGTATGTGGCATGTGTGTGTGTGTGTGTGTGTGTGTGTGTGTGTGTGTGTGGTGTGTGTGGTATGTGGGTGTCATGTGGTGTTTGTATTTGTGGGTGTGTGAGGAGTGTGTGGATGTGTTTGTGTGGGGTGTGTGGTATAGTGTGTGGTGTGTGGCATGTGGGTGTGATGCGGCATTTGTATTTGTGGTGTGGTCTGTGTGAAGAGTGTGTGTGTGTGTGTGCGCGTCTACATGCCTGGTGTAGGGTCAGGAACAGGGAGATTACTCAAGACAGACACGCTTCCTAAATTCCATTAACTAAGGCTAGACAGACAATCAGTCATGAGATGAACTCACTTCAGACGAAACTAATATAATTGAGCAATCTGAAAATGACCATAAAATATATTCATGTTCTGAATCTTTTGGTTCCTACACTTAAGTAGATGAACTTGAAAGATTGAAAGACAGCATATATCTGTTATCACTGCCTTAACTGGATGGAAAATTACAGGATTTCTAGTGGACCCTTGAGGAATGTTTCACAGGATGGACGATGGCCCCTAGATGTCATGTGGCAGGAGGCAGCAGGGGTGGGGAGGCTGTGGATTTTAAGATGAAGGGATGGTTCGACTTCACAAGGGACAGTGGGTGCATCGCAGTCTGGAAAGGTGTCAGTAATTAGCATGAATTATCATTAGCTGCATGTCCACCTCCATTCTCTCCCAGCCAACCCTTTCCTCCGTGCACTAAAATAAGCTATAAAAGAGAGTTTTGATGGAGGATACAGAGCCGGGGTGTGAGGGAAACGTCGAACAACCCCCTGAAAAGATGGGCTGAACCAAGTAGGGTGACATTCTGGATGTACACTCGTCATTAGCGCAACGGCACGGGCCAGGCTGGGGGCGCCCTGGTCCCTGCAGCCCCCACCCTAGACCTTGAGTCTTTGAACACTAAATCCAATGTGGTTTGACAGTCTGAAGCAGTTACTCTGATACAATCTGGACTGCCCTGACTGTGAGAGACACCCCATTTCACGGGGTTCTAGCCAGAGCCCAACTTCATCAGAGGGTTTCACAGAAAGCACTTCCAAGTTGCTTAATACTCAAATGCCTAAGTTTGCATGCCACGAATGCACCAGAAGGGCATATAAAACAGTCATCGGGACTGTACTGTAACACAGCACATGACACATTAAAATCACAATGCTCTCTCCTGGGCAGGAGCTGAACAGTAATCCCCATCTCCACACTGATGACAGTTTCTCCAAAGCCCTGTGACAAACCATAGCCTCCCAGCAGATACGGGCAGCAGCTTCGTATACAGGTAGAACGGAGGGATCTGTGTTTCCGGGGTGACCAGCAAAACATCTACAAGGAGCAGGCGCGGGGGTCTGGGGGCTGGGACATGGTGGTCACTGCCGTCTCTCGTCTCCTCCCTCTAGGGGACCGGCTAGCTCTAGTTCTGACACCCCCTCCCTCCACTTTTAGGACATCAATGTCCTAAAGCCAGCTGGGCTGCGTATCCTGAAAGATACAAAAGGGTCTTCTTCAACATGGAGGCATTTATCTAGAAAGGGAGGGAAGTGGGGGAGACGTCAGAGAGGAAAGTTAAGGGGATCGTTCCTTCTGTACAACTGAGGAGACTTGAGGAGAAGCCAGCCAGTAGCGACTGCACAATTACCACAAACAGACCCAGGATCTGCTTCTCCGGAATATCTTTCTTCCATCGACTAGGTACGTGGAAATGGAAACGTGGAAGAAGTCTTCACCATGCCCGTCGACAGCTTCCCCTGCAGCGCTGACTGACAAACGGACAAGTGGCAGACTTAGTCCTTCAGAATTCCCCAAGAAGGTTCCTTTCTGAGAAGCCAGGGAAGGGAACATGCACTCCTGCGTTTTCTGCCCCGTGCACGGACGCGGAGAACTTGGGGTTACCCCACCCCAAGCAAGATGCTGTGAAACCACGAACTGGAGTCCGAACGAGTCTTTGTTCAGACAGTGCCAGTATTCCCTTGTTAGATGCTTTAGTGCTAATAGCTAATGTGGCCTGAAGAAATATGCGTGTGCTGGTATCAAGCACTTTATGGCATTGGCTTAATCATTCAAGCACTCTTGGCTCTATCTGTTTACGCGAAATGTCCAGATCAGGTAAACCTATAGAAACAGAAAGCAGACTAAGGGTCGCCAGAGGCTGGGGACAGAAATTACAGAAGTGACTCTTAATGGGCGTGGGGTCTCCCTTTAGAGCTGAATATGTTTGGGGCTGGAGTGTGCTGATGGTCGCACAGCATTACAAGTGTAGTCCTGGGTCAGCGAGTGCCCCTGAGGAGGGATGGGGAAGTGAGCCCACTGGACAAACCAGGTAAAAGTCAGGGGTGGGATGGAGCTGATGGAGGCCGCAGGTGCGGGGGAGGGGCCCCTCTGGGGGCGGCCTTCCCTGGGTGCTGGCGGCCACCTTCAGCTTTGCTCGGATCCTGGGGTCAGGCCGCCACTGATTTCTTCTGAGCCTGAGATGCCCAGTTTTTCCAGATCCCCTTCACTCTCCACAGATGGACCCTCACCCCCGAGGCCACACCCTCCTCAGTTTGCAGAAAACAAAGGAGAGCCTGGTGCAGTGGTCTAGTCCACATGCGGAGCTCTTAACAAAGTCCTCCTGACCCTACACCGTCTAAACCAGGGGAGCTCAGCTCGGTCTTCACGTTGCAGCCACCTGGGAGCTTATATAAAAGACTCACCTGGACCTGGGAGGGGTCTGGGCAGTGGCGTTTGTCAAAAGCTCTAAGTGTGCAGCGGGAAACACCTGCTTTACATTGCGGAGGACAAAGAAAAGCTAGTTTCAGTGAACCAAGCCCATCCAAGAAGAAACTTAGAACAGACCTTCAGGGACTGTCAGGACTGGAAAGAATGTGCCTGTATGTCCAGCACCAACCCCAGGAGGTTCTAGAGAAAGCCTCCTCTCGCTGGGAATGCACAGGGCAGCATCTCCACCAACAGCACCCGTGCCTTGACTTAGGTCTCATATCCGCATCTACCGGAAGCTCAGAGAGGCCAAAACCAGAGAGGTAGGTGTCGTGGTAGCTTCATAAACTCAGAGTGCCTTCCCTAGAGGAGTGCCTAAAACTGAGCCTTTGAAAAGAAATTAAGACGTCATGGTGAACGGCTGATATCCATGGTATCAACGCTTCTGGAATGTTCTCTAACCTGCCCATACTCTTCCTCCACTGGAAGGGGGGGGGTCCCTTACTCTTTCAAAAACATACCCAGATGGTCCCTCACTGTGCAGTCAACCAGAACACCCAGTCCTCAGATCTTTGCTGTTTCTCCAAGATTAAGTCTCTGCCAAAAGTGTATGTTCTCAGAGGGTGTTGCCCTAGGTGCCCCATCTAAAAGAGCATCTATTCATTTCTAACCCTGCCCCTTGCACCACTGCTCTTGGGCTGTTGCCATAGCAGTTACATAACTGTTAAATTATGATAACTGAAATAAGTTGTAAGTTCTGACATCAAGAACAACAAATGTTACTTTTTGGGGCATGTTTCTCAATTTCGTGGCTCCTTCTTGTCCAGATTCCATTTAGAATCCTCCTGAGGAGTTTGATTTGAAACTGGGAGTGTGGATGGAGAAAGCCCCGCATTTATAGATGATCTGTCTGAAACCATCCTCTAGAGAAAAGGGAGGAAGCATGCTCTAGGCCTCCGTCTCAGACCTTCTTACTCATTTAGGAAATCTTTTTGTCATTTTCTTCACACAGACCTTCACTTGTATTTTTCGGTAGTTTTCTAGGTATCCTATAATTCTCATTACTAGAGTGTGAATTGTTTTTATTTCTATCTAAGCAGTTTAAGGAAAGGCTTAGTGGCTTAAGACGGCTTAGAGAACAGCTCTTAGATTTCTACATATGCACTCATTTCCTATCGGTGTTGTAACAAGTTAGCACAGACTTAGCGGTGTAAGCCAACACAAATTTATTGCTTCACAGTTCTGGAGGTCACAAGTCCTAACATCAAGGTAGTGACAGGGCTTCGTTCCTTCTGGAGGCTCTGGGAGTCTCCGTTCTTGCTTTTGCAGCGTCTGGAGGCCACACATGCCCAGGCTGGTGGCATTTCCCTTGCATTCAGCCTCACCTCTGCCTCCATGGGCACATCTCCAACTAGGAACTCTGACCCGCCTGCCTCCCTGTAGAAGGACGTGTGTGAATGTAATCACATGGGTCACCCGGGATCATTTCCCATCTCAAAATCCTTAACTTAATCCCATCTGCAAAATCCCTGCACCGTGAAAGGTGACGGCAGGTCACAGGTCCAGGGACATCTTTATAGTCTGTCCACTATGTATATTTTGCTTTTATCTTGCCACTTTACTGAACGCTCTTCCTGGTTATAACAGTTTCTGAGTTGGCTGTCCTGGATTTTCTGTGCAGATATCTTCTTCTTCAAATACCAATAGCGTGGCCTTTTTGCTTTCAAAATTCTTACCACTCACATCTCCTTTTGCCTAATTGTTTTGCTCAATATTATTTTTTTAAATATTTTTTTAAAGTTTATCTCTTTTGAGAGAGAGGAAAAATGAAGGAGAGAGAGAGCATGTTCGAGGGAGAGGCAGAGAGAGAGGGAGAGAGAGAGAATCCCAAGCAGACTCCATACTATTAGCACAGGGCCCAATCAGGGCTCGAACTTCGGAACCCATGAGGTCATGACCTGAGCCGAAACCAGGAGTCGAGTGCTTAACTGACTGATTCACCCAGGCACCCCCAATATTAGTTCTTTTTAGGTTAACAATTTTAAATACTGAAATGGTACAAACATACAAAAATATAAGTATTAATGTAATAGATACCTGTGTATACAACACCAACATTTTATGCTAACATTTTACCATATCTGATTTAGAACACTTTTTTTAAAAATTAAACATTCCAGAATGCATCTAAAATCCACACTTCCTTGTTTCTCCCTCCCTCTCCTCAAAACTGGTTATGTACCATGTCAATGCACATTTCTACTGTTTTATATTTTTAGAAAATTTCCCTGAAAGATCACTTTGTTGGGATTTTTTCCCCCTGAAAGTCAGCTTGGGATTTATCTTTGTTGCTGCTCATTTATTTTAATGACTATGCAATATTTCACTGTACAAACCAACCGTGGTTTCTTTGTCCTTTTCCCAAACGAAGGGCAGGAAATTGTTCCCACATTTTTGCTAGGGTTTAATCACAGCCTGCACACATGTCTCATCCTGCACACATACAAGAATTCCTTGAAAGTGTCCATCTGGATGCAAAACTGATGCCATAGGGCCTTGAAATCTCTCGTTTACATAGGTCTGAAGAGAGCCTGAAACCAGGGTGGTTATCGTCAATGCCAATCAAATTGTTTCCCCTTCAACTATGTCAACCTTTGGTGTTTAGGGGCTTAAAAATGTTTGCCAACTTGATGAATGTGACACAGAGACGTTTCACTCTGCATCCTAAGACTGTGTCATGGGACAGGACGCCTGAGTTGCTCTTGGGTCATGATCTCACAGCTCAGGAGGTCGAGCCCTGGCTGGGCTCTCTTGTGGTCCGTGCCAAGTCTTCGTGTTAACTCTCGGGCCTGGAATTTCCCCCACAACATTCCCGGCACATACACTGGGTTTCCTGGGGTGTGGGTCCAAGCCTCGTTTCTCATGGCAGCGCTTTCTGTGCCCGCCCCCTCGGACCATAGCCCCTCGGACCGTAGCCCCTAGGCCCCCTTACGCTTACCTACCACACTCGGCTCTCTGGACCCCCAGCTTCCTTCCTGGTTTGACGTTGAAACCCAAGGCCCCTGCCGCGGCTGATGATCGTTCAGAGGCCTCGCTTAGGGTACAAGAATACTATTTCATGTTCCTGAAGCCAGATTTGATTTCTGTGTCAACCTCTTATTTTCCCCGATTGAAGGAAATGTAAAACCTCCAATTCCAAGTGACATCAGTAACGCTAAGGTGTTTATTCACGTAATCCCAATCGCCATTTTCCCCCTTCTGGGTATTCTCTCTTGTGTAGCATTTGTGTCTGGAGAGAATCCTCCAGCCTCAGTGCTCGGAGGATTCAACGCATCTGCAGAAGCCCTTCGCCCGTCCCCAGCTGTTGCCAAGGTGTGCACACCTTACTAGTGTTACCCTGGGGCCCACGGAGGCAACCACAGCCACAGGGACACCATCTTTCACCACGGGGAGCCCGTGTCCTAAGTACATGACTCCTGCAACACACTCTTTGGGGGCACCACAACTGGGTAGCTCAGTCGGTTAAGCCCATACTTCGGCTCAGGTCATGATCTCACGGTTCATGGGTTCGAGCCCTGCGTCGGGCCCTGTGCTGACAGCTCGGAGCCTGGAGCTGCTTCAGATTCTGTGTCTCCATCTCTCTCTGCCCCTCCCCTGCTCATACTGCCTGTCTTTCAGAAATAAATAAAACATTAAAAAAAACCCCACAACTCTTTGTTTCAGATAAACTAAACCATGGGGACATTCTCCAAGGCTGCAAACAGAGTAGGACCCGCAAGTGGCTTGTGCCCTGGCCGCCCAGGGCCGTCACAGCCCTGCCTCCTCCCTGTTCCTGGATCCTGGCCATGTCTCCATCTCTCTCTGCAAGCTCATGTGATGACATCTTCTACTAACTTCTATTGCACACTTGCATGTAATTTAAGCAGGAGGGGGGCCAAGTTAGTTTGGTCCACCATTGTAACCATCATTAATTCTCTGAAGGCCAAAATGAAAGCCAGGAAGAAAGTTCTCTGAGGAGGCAGCGCAGTGTTGTGTTGGCCGTTGGGGTTTGTTCACGGCTCCCATTTAAACCCCTGGCTGCATTTCCCTTTTGCGCAAAATATGGGGTTTGTACTAACCTTTCCTAAGCTCTCTCCTAGCTCACGAGGCTCCCCTTACGGCCACTCCAAACCCATCCAGACACGACCGAGCAGGCCAGGAGGGGCCAGACCCAGGCGACTGAGAACCTGGCTGGCTTGGATCAGTCAGCACCCACAGTGTTAGAGGTGGGACAGAGGTCCTCCCTTCTAATCATCCAAGAGGGTTTGTCCCTCTGCGCAGCGGGGGAATTTAACAACGCTAATGGATTCTGTGCCCCTGGTCCCCGGGGCTAGGTCTCTGCTCACCCCTAACTCTGGACACTGGAGCTGAGTCCAAGCACCAACAACCCGCCAAAGACAGAGGGAGCAGGAGAGCCCGTTACTATGGGGACGCCACTCCCGCCGCACACGGGTCGTCTCTTTCTCCCAACTGACCGCCCACATGTTCTCCAACTCGGTCAAATTACTTAGGTGTTTGAGAAGCGTCTTGTTTGCCGTCTGGGAAGGAGATAAGGGAAGCCTTATGCACCAGCGCTCCCAGGGTCACAGGGCTTTGACTGGCAGGAAATAAAACAGACAAGCTGCCTGGCCGGGCAGGTGAGGAGGGGACCCTGGGAAGCACACGGAGGACACAAAGCTGCTCTTCTGTCCGGGAAGTATTTACAGCTCAATAAATCAGCCGGAGGCAGGGGCGAGGGGTCACTTGGGCTCAGATGCTCCCGCTGGGCTGGCTGTGGTCTGTGCAGAGGCAGCTACAGGGGGGTGGGGGGACGGGCTGGCTGAGCAGGGGAGCCACAGGGATGGGGGAGGAGGGTGTGAGGTTGGCAAAGGTGGGGGCAGGGAACACGGGAAGCAGGAAGGGCCTAGAAATGCAGAGAAGCGCGTGGGTGTTTCGCACATCTGGAGGAAGATCTTCCCTGTGGGGTGAACTCGGCCCCAACCACGTGGGCTGGGATCTGTGAACGCGCCCTTATTTGGAAACAAGGTGATGCCCTCATGTCAAGATGAGGTCACGTGGCTGGGCCCTAATTCAATGGCTCCTGTCCTTATCAGGAGAGGGACACCTGGACACGGAAGACCAGAGAAGGCCTCGCCACAGCAGAGGCAGGGGCAGGAGCCGCGTGCCACGAGCCTAGGCCTCAGGCCACCAGCGGCTGGGAGAGGGGACGGCCACCTTCTTCCTCGGAGATCCCGGGAAGCAGCCCCGCCCCCGACGCCCTGACTTGGGACACGTGACTCCAGGACTGCGTGACGGTGGGTGTCTAGTCTGCAGCACCAAGCCTGTGGTCCTTGGGGAGGACAGCCCCCCGAGGCTGCTGCGGAGGGACGGCGGGACTCAGGAAGGAAGGAGCTGGCCCCGCCAACCTACACCCCTGCACCGGGTGACACCCCCAGACTCACAAAGGGTCAGGGGCGCGCACGCGTGTACACACACACACACACACACACACACACACACACACACACAGGACAAGCATACACAAGCGGCCCACCGCAGTGTGGCAGTCAAAGCCGATGAGCGGAGGAAGAACGACCTTCCTCGTCTCCTTCAGCAGGTGGCTGCCGGACCCAGGGACCCCTTCCCGGCTGCAGGGCAGGCTGGCGGGGGCTCTGGGAAGAAGGGGAGGTTTAAAGGAAGGCGTGGGGACAGAAGCCAGCCTCGCCACCCGCGGAGCTGCGTCCCAGCTGCGTGTTCAGCCCTGGACAGCACGGCGCACGCTCGAGATCTCTCCTCCGTGGGCTGGGGTTCCTCCCAACACCTCTCCGTCCGTCCCGGTCCTGGGCGGTCCCACGGGCGCTGCAAACTGGCGGTGGGGAGAGGGAGGGGGCAGGGGTGTCCCATCAAAGCCTCCCCCAACCAGCCCCCCAGGGAGGAAGTACCCGGCTCAGAGCCCTTCACATCGCGTCTGCAATGGGGGTGAGGTTTCCAACTTCACCTTTCAGCCTTGGGGCCTGGACGCTTGCAGCAAACTCCAGGAAACAGTCGTGCACGCACACGCACACACCACACACACACACACACACACACACACCCTAGAAGTTCCAGAAACGCACACAACATGTACACTAATCAGTCCACGTGTCCTGTATGACTCGGGAGCCCAAGGCTCCGGGGACAGAGACAACGGAGCCCGAGTCCAGGCCACACTGCGATCTCCACTGATCTGTTTCCTCTGTCCAAGGAGACTGCAGGTCAGCCCTGCGTCCACAGCCGGCACATGCGCGGGCAGCCCCGACCCCTGCCCTGTGATTTACACCGCCCTCCAGATCACCTACAACTGGAGCGTATCCTCAAGTGGGGAGAGCTTGGAATTCCCCTCCTGGGCCCTCAGGAATGATCCACTTCCCACACACATTCCAAAGTACTGATTTTACAAAACCCCAGAGCGCTACATCTGCACTTCAAACGCAGCCCTGGAGCAGAGGAGCAAATGGGTTCTAGAGGAACGTATGCTTTTGTAAATGTCACGACAGTAACGGTGACAGTGACAAAAACATCAGTGACCTCGCCGGTAATAAGTAGTGTGTGGCAAGATGTTGCACATCCTGGTGTGGACCTGCTCCGGGTAATTCCCAGGCCGGCTTCAGTCCGAACCCCGACGCCGTTTGGCATACGGGAATTTCAGGCAAACTTTCCAGCTCTAAATCACGTCTCCTGTGTTCACCTTCTCTCCGACGTGGGCTTGTGGCTGCGCGGCTGTCCTCGGTCGATACCAACCCCCAACTATGTATCGGTGAGGTGCCCACAGCTGGCAGACGGCGGAGAACATCAGAGCCAAGGTGCCGTCCGCACCTGTGCCCGGTCCCCAGCGCCCGGTGTGCTCGGAAGAGACCAAGCGCTTCTCCCCCAGGGCCTGGCCTGCTGCCCATCCCATCCTGCGCCTCAACGTCACTGGACTGAAGACATAGCTCCTACGGTCCGTTCAGCTACTAGTACTTTTCTCGTATGATTTAAGCCAAACGTGGCCAAATGGTGACACTCCCTGGAGTTCAGCAAAAAAGCACACGGAATAACACGTGCGGCACGGCCAGGCCAAGTCCTTCTGTCACCAGAGCAAGAGGAGAAGGCCGTGGGGACAGAACGAAAGGGCAGAGCGCGTCCCCTTTTGTGCAAGAGCCGCAAGAAAGAAGGCAGGCCGCCCCACAGAAGGCCCACTGTCCCCCGAGGGCCGCCCGCTGCCGCGGGCCTCAGCACGCGGACGGGAGTGCGCACCGTTTCCGCACCGACACGCGGTTAGCAAACAGCTGGAGGCCATGAACCCCACTAAGCAGGGCTGCCTACGAGGCGTGGCGCCGTGGGCTTGGGAAACCGCGCTAACACCAAGGAGGGGCCGGGGTCCCACCCAAGGCGCGGGGTGGGACTATCCACGTTTGGAGCTTGTGGCTGGAAGGAAAGAAACATTTCCGCGAACGTTCGGCCTCCGGTCCCTTCCGAGCCTCGGTCAGCAGGCCCTGCGTCCAGGCGGGCCCAAGGGCCTCCCATCTCGCAGCTGTTTGCCGCACGGCTGTGACAGGCCCTCGGGCCCTGGAGACCCAGCCAGGCACCCTGGGGTCCTGCACCCGCACCTGGGGGGACAGGCGCTGCAGACACATTCCCCTGGGGGGGGGGCTGGAGTCTACAGGGGAGCTCATTTTGTCTACTCCTGGGCCAGCCCACCTCTCACCCAACCCTCGCACCTCCCTCCCACCTCCCCTCACTTCCCTCCCACCGCCCCTCCCACGTCCTCTCCATCACCCTCCGCCACCAGAGCAATCTCTGCAGTGATCAGGCCACACCGGGTCCCAGGCCAGAACCTTGTGCAGTGGAGGACGGCACTCAGAATAAAACAGAACATTCTTCTGCCACCTAAAGAGCTGTGTACGTTCTATGCAGGGCTTCCTGACAGAACTTTTCGTGGTGATGGAATGTTCTAGGTCTGTGCTGTCCATCATGATGGCCTTTAGCCTCACATGACCACTGAACACTTCACATGTAGCTCAGAGGACTAAGGAACTGGATTCTTAATTTTATTTAATTTTAATTGATTTAAATTTGAAGACCCACACATGGTGGTGGCCTTGATATTGGGCCATGCTGATCCAGTCCCCTGACCCTTCTGACCTCAGCTGCCCGAGCCCTTCTCTCAGCTGCCTCAGGGCCTTTGCACGGGCACTGCCACGTCCCAGGACAGCCCCTTCTCTGACTGTCAGCTCTTCAGATCTCAGTGTGACATCCCATCCTATGCCGAGACGCCCGTTCCACCCTTTCAGCTGAGCACAGCCCTGGTCTTCACTCTGTCGGGGATTCAGGATTCTGACCCCCCAGCAACACTTTAGATCGCCTGCTTCCAAGAGCTCCTCACGCCTTACCTTTCAGAGTCGGAATAGGGCCGTCCTGTCCATCCAGCTCTCCCAGAGGGTCATTCGGGTCGGCGGCCTCCACTTCCCCTGGATGAAAGAGCACAGCACACACATTCGTGAGATTTTACTGCAAGCCCTCTATTTTGCTTCTCGTGCGAAAACAATAGTATCCTAGCAAAATGGATAGAGAACCTAGGCTGACAAGGCATGGGGTAGCTTCCGGAGCACTCCGATTTGGTGCCGCGGCAAAAGTGGTTTTCACGTTGATCCCCAGCGCGGCAGAGCGCATGGACGAAGCAAACGTGGGGCTGAAGCGCCGAGCGCTGTTCAGGGAGGGACAGAGATTGAAACGCCGGCGGCAGAAGAAAACACCTGTGTCTCCAGGGTCTGCAGGTCGCCCGCCTCTGCGATTCTGAGTGTTTTCGGCCGCGCGTTCCCCTCCCGGTCCCCCCGGGTCTCCTGGCGGCCAGCAGCCAAGGGCAGATCCACCCACAGCCATGAGGACAGTGGTGTCTTCTCCTGCAGCACGAGCAGCCGCCCTTTAGGGATGAGGTCACAGCAGGTGCAGCCTCCCCGAAACTGACCCCCACCCAGCGCGAGAGCAGATCTGGTCCGCTTAACCAGGAGTGCCACCCAGAGCCGTGGGCCCACCAGTCAGGGGCGGGCGAGGGGCGGGTAGAATTGGCCCTGAGAACACATCTGGATGGGTGTGGGTTTGTGACATCAAAGCCCCTACCACGGAGTGCAATACACACGCCAACGCCACGCGCCTTGGAAGGAAATGCTGCCCTGCCACACAGGGGCGGACCTGGGGGACATCACGCTGTCCCTCTGCTGAGGGAAAGAGCCCGGCACAGAAAAACAAATAGCATATGGCCGATGAGGTCCCGACTCCTCTAATTTGTGAGCAGAAAGCAGACGGTGGGCCCCAGGGCTGGGGGAGGGGGGCCCAGGACTTAGCGGTTAATGGGGACAGTTTCATCTGGGGAAGATGAAAAGTGCATAGTGATGGCAGGTGTACACTGAACCTGCCTCTGAACCCCGCACTTAAAAATGGCTAAGACGGCAAACATTTAGGTTATGTGCATTTACTGCATTTTTGTAAGTCCACGGAAGACAGTTTATAACTCAGTTATAACTCGGTTATAAACCGGGACACCCCACGTGTCTCTCTTACACAGGAAACAGGAACCAGCAAAGCAGCCAGACACCAGAGGCCGCTCTCACGGTGGGAAGCCTTGCTGAGGAAGTTGAAAGTACAGTACAAGCGGGTTTCACACAGAGCCAGGCGCACAGGAGTCTTCAAATTGTTTCGCTAAATAAACACTGGCCAGTTGATCCTTAAGGGCAGCAGTGTCTCTGAGCTAAATCTGTCCACACTGCCAGGTCCTAAGTCACCGGATGCGCCAGGTAACACATGAGCCTTGGGTGCCCTTGGAATCCAGCCTCAGCTCCCAGACGGCCCACAGGAGGATGTTTCTGCCTGGACGCGGCTTCTCACACCCAGTTAAGGAAGGTCCCCTCTTTCTGTAACTTCTTTTTTTTTTTTAATTTTTTTTTTTTTTTAATTTCTAGGAGAGAGACAGAGACAGCGTGAGCAGGGGAGGGTCAGAGAGAGAGGGAGTCACAGACTGAAACAGGCTCCAGGCTCCGAGCTGGCAGTCAGCACAGAGCCCGACGGGGGCTCGAACCCACGAACCGCGAGATCATGACCTAAGCGAAAGTCGGACGCTTAACCGACTAAGCCACCCAGGCGCCCCTCTTTCTGTAACTTCTAGCCCAAACTCAACCACACAACAGAAGCCACACTCCATGTCAGCTTCGTAAAGTGTCCCCGATGGATCACACATCCTTATTCTCCGATCACGCATCCTTATTCTCCAAGACGACGCGCCGCACTGTACGTCTCTCCTGCAGCCAGCACATCGTCCCCTCAGCTATTAGCTGCATATTGTCCAACGATCCCCAGGGGACTGGAAACAGCTTTGGCCATCCGAGCATTAAGCCCGAGACGGAATCCGGGGCTACCACAGCCAGAGACAGGCAGAAACCAGGCAAGGCGGGCCACGGCTTTGCTCAAGAATTAAACTTGAGTTGGCCTTGAAATTTTGAATTGGCGTGTTACACATGCCATCACTCATCACTGTGTAAATGCAGAGAGACCACAGGAAATCAAATACACTCGTACTGTATACACACATCTGAAAGAGGCATAAAAATTATTAACTGCTCAGAAATTGACAAATGGTGTGAAACAGTCAAATAAATATACACCCTGAAGAAAAATAAGCACTGTTCGCCCACCTCCACCGTGGGACAGATTTCCACTCTTGCAAGACAGGTCTCTGCTCTGAAGTGCCAGGTTTCCCTGTGCATCGGAGTCACGGGGGCCCCTGTGCAAGGGAGCGGGGGGCCACCTGACGCTTCTGCTCACTCGCGGGCAGACCTCACTCACCCACCCACCCACCCACCCCGACCCGCCAAGTCGCTG
Source organism: Proteles cristata cristata (assembly GCA_017311185.1). Taxonomy (NCBI): domain Eukaryota; kingdom Metazoa; phylum Chordata; class Mammalia; order Carnivora; family Hyaenidae; genus Proteles; species Proteles cristata. The sequence goes on from JAESUZ010003370.1 coordinate 187,248, forward strand.
TTCACCTTCGGAATGCGAAGATTCTCTTTGAATAGGTGGTGCTGCTCAGCATGTAGGCTGGGATTTAATTTTTTGTTTCTTTCAGCCCCAGCTTTGCCTTAAAAAATAATGGAGTAAAATTGAGTTTGGGCACTTGCACACAAGAGTGTCATCCACATGTTTGGAAACATGGGTCAAATTTCAAGTAGCCCCCAGGCTGATAGCAAGTGTCACATATGTGAATAAACGCAGAATGGCCCACTGCCATGGTCCTTAGAGCGGACACCCTAAGTTTCCATATAATGGGACCCCATTGTTGCTTCCTGAGACAGGAGGACCCCACCGACAGCCTGATATTAGGAAGTATCATTTTCCTACATGAAGTCAGACACAGAATGGCTGTCCTTACTCAAGATTCTGGACCCCCTAAAATTGAAAAGCCAAAGGTAACAGGTGCAAATATGAACTTGGGGTTGGAGACAAGTAGGTCCAATATTTCAGCAGATGCCAACAGAGTCTCTCCTGGCCCCCAAAGGGCTGGAAACATCCGAAAGAAAAAACATAAAACACAAGCCCAAACCAACAAAACAACCACAAAAACTATCACACACATACACACCAACATGTGTGCATATCCATAATTACGAAGATAATTTAAAATTTCTTCTTTTATTTTTAAACACCTCTATAATGAAAATAGCATTGAATTATTAATCGATGTAATTCACATACCACAGAATTTGCCATTTTAAAGTCTACAGTCCGGGGCGCCTGGGTGGCCCAATTGGTTAAGTGTCAGGCTCTTGATTTCTGCTCGGGTCATGATCTCACGCTTTGGGAGTTCCATCCCCACATCGGGCTCTGCGCTGTCAGCACCAAGATTTTGTCTCCCTCCCTCTCTGCCCCTCCCCTGCGTATGCTTGCTCTCTCTCAAAAAATAAACTTTTTTAAAAAAAAATCTAAAAAGTAAATAAAAAATAAAGTCTCCAGCCTAGCGGGTTTGGAGTTATGCACAAGGTTGTGCAACTGTCTCCATTATGTACTTCCAGAATATTCTATAACACCCAAAAGAAATCTGGTTCCCATCGGTGGTCCTCCCCATTCCCACCTCCCCCAGTCCCTGCGACCACCAGTCTGGCTCTAGGGATTTATGTTTTGGACACGTTATTTAAATGAAATCATACAGTATATGGCCTTTTGAACAAACACCAGTTGTAAGATTCATTTTGTTTTAATTTTATGGGCAGTAGTAACAAGAAAAAAAAAATAAGGAGGAAGAGGCTGGATGAAGCCGGAGCAAGTGATCAGCAGAGGAGACCGTTAACTCCTCCTCCTCCTGCAGCCTGAGCCCGGGGCTCCCCGAGCAGACCCGGACGTGGATGTGCAGGCAAGGCCCGCGGTGAGTACGGGACGGGAGGCCGGAGCCACTGATGTGGATTACTGATGCCAACCCGGGTCTGAAAGGCACCCGCCAGGAGCCCCCGCATGTCCACATGTCCACATGCTGCCGCGGGAAAGGGGGGCTCTCGGAGCCGGGACATGGTGGCCGGGTGGGGTTCAGCACTGCCAGCACTGGAGCTGGCATCACCTGCTTGCGCCCCGATGAGGGTGTTCTCCTGCAGGTCACTGGTGCTGCAGACCGACCTCCACCCACCCTGCCAGCCCTGCTGGCCGGCACAGTCCCTGGCGGTGTGAGCCCCGGGACATGTCCCTGATGGCCTGCCCGATGCCTCCGCTGGCCCAGCGACCGACAGACAGGGGACCTGAGCAGGGGACAGCCTTGGGGAGGAACCCCGATGGCTTGAAACTTAATCCTCTTCTTCTGAGATGGAGGAAATGACGTGTCTTTCATTTTGGTAGGAGAGTAGGAGGCATGTGTCCACATGTGTCCATTAGGGGCGTGGAATTTCTGATGCTCTAACTCACCTGCACCACACCTGGGGGCTTTTCACTGTGAAAACTCACACGGGGAGATGACGTAAGGTCACCAAACACTCAAACCATTGGTGGCATCCATCAAGCAGGTGGGATTGATTAGCTCCTTAATTGTTTGTTTGATGTTTAAGGAAAAGAAAACATTTAATTTGAAACCAGTTTAAATGCGGCTGCTTTAGTGCAAAGACACATTAAAGGTATAAATTTGATCCACATCAAAATCACACTTCAATGCCTAGAAGCAAAGACTGAATACAACGTGCTAACCCATGTGGGGTTCTGGAAAAGAAAAAGTACATCAGGCCAAGTCTAAGGAAATAGGGAACAGCCGGATGCTGATTAAGAATAACGAGTCGCTGGGGCACCTGGGTGGCTCAGTCGGTTGAGTGTCTGACTTTCGATTTAAGCTCAGGTCGTGATCTCGAGCCTCATGTAGGGGTCTGTGCTGACAGCGTGCAGCCTGCTTAGGATTCTCTCCCTCTCTCTTTCCCTCCCCCCACCGCACACCCTCTCTTTTAAAATAAATAAGTTAACATTTTTAAAAATATTTTTATTTATTTCTAGGAGAGAGAGAGAGAGAGAGACAGCGTGAGCAGGAGAGGGTCAGAGAGAGGAGGAGTCACAGACTCCGAAACAGGCTCCAGGCTCTGAGCTGGCAGTCAGCACAGAGCCCGACGCAGGGCTCGAACCCACAAACCGCGAGATCATGACCCAAGCGAAAGTCAGACGCTTAACCGACTAAGCCACCCAGGCGCCCCAGTAAACATTTTTTTTAAAGAATAATTCAATCGAGGCACATTTGCTGTGACAAATGTACCACAGTGATGTAAGATTTAACATTAGGGGAAACAACGGGCGCCTGGGTGGCTCAGTCGGTTAAGCACCCGACTTCGGCTCAGGTCACGATCTCGTGGTTCACAGGTTTGAGCTCTGTGTCCGGCTCTGTGCTGACAGCTCAGAGCCTGGAGCTTGCTTCCTGAATCCTGTCTCCCTCTCTCTCTTCCCCTCCCCTGATTGTGCTCTGTCTCTCTCAAAAATAAGTAAAGCATTAGAAAAAATTTTTTTAAAGAAAACATTAGGGGAAACAGGTGTGCAGCACAAAGAAACTTGATAGGACCTTCCGATGTTTCTACGGATCTAAGACTATCCTAAGTGAACAGCTTACTGAAAAGTGATTACACATTCCGTCACATGGCTGAAGCCCGTAACCAAGGCTCACAGGTAAAGAAGGGCTGTAGGAAGGATCTTATCTCCAAACACCTCACATTCCTGATCCCTGGATACAGCCCCAAAGCCAGGCATGAACGGCAGATTCAGTATCAGGTGGTCAAAGACTCAACAGCAGGCCAGTGACTACTCAGAAGTGAAGTGAGCTTGGAGGATGTTGGGTTTGGACCTGAATCTTACGTTACTTGTCAGGCGGGGTGATACCAGCTCTTAATCAGGAACTCGGGGCATATTCTTGGCAGCATTTGTCAGTGTCCTGCACGTTCAGGGCGAACTAACTGGTGTCGGCAGAGAGGCCTGATGAAAAGAGTTGCTGATGCTGTTTGAGGGTGCACACCCTGCCCAAATGTGGAGAAAGGCGGACTGATTAGACACCAGACACACACACAAAATCTTCTGTAGACCTTCTCTCAACATGAGCCCCCAATGCGATGTCTGGATTTATGGTGTCGGTAAGAGAAATTTACATCTGCAAAGCAGCAAATGGGTCTGTTCTGATTTCCAAGCTCTTTCTGTCCTATTAAAATCCTAGCTCTCATTAACAGCGGAGACACTATTAAGCAAGAATTTTCTAATGAAGTTCAACCCACGCCCTTGGATTTGGGTTCATGGTGCTATTTTGTTTTTGATTTGCGTCTCTTAAAACGTTTTGTTATTCATACTTTTTCATCCGTTAATCTCTACCTGTTGATCTGATTTAATTAGAGGTAGTCTCTGGTATATCTGGACAACTTCAAAGAGGGCTCCTTTTAATTAGTGAGGCTCCTGATCCATCACAGCTCGCCATTCCTGGATCTGGCCGTCCTTGTGAAAGGGTAAAATTTCCAGGGTATGAGAAAGAACAGCAGTGAGGGAGGGCCCAGAGAAAGCACACAGCCTGGAAGGTGATTGTGTAGCAGGCCTGGAGCCTCTATCTAGAAGGGCAGGCACGGATTTTACAATGAAAACTCGGACAGCACATCCGCTCGACATGGGAAATGGTGGCCATGTCCCCAGAGCAATCGCTCAGCTCGGCAACACGTGCAACCAAAATCACCCATGATGCTGGAAATGTAAGAAAGAGGAAAAGAAATTAACTGAGACAGGGGCGCCTGGGTGGCTTAGTCGGTTAAGCGTCCGACTTTCACTTAGGTCATGATCTCGCAGTTCGCGGGTTTGAGCCCCACATCAGGCTCTGTGCTGACTGCCAGCTCGGAGCCTGGAGCCTATTTCAGAGTCTATCTCCCTCTCTCTTTGACCCTCCCCTGCTCACGCTCTCTCTCTCTCTCTCTCTCTCCTAGAAATAAATAAAAATATTTTAAAAATATATTAAAAAAAGAAAAGAAATGAAATGAGACAGAGCATGGCATAAGTCCTAAAAGGTGCATCCACTAGTCTGGGCATTAGGCCAGAGGAGGTATGGCAATAGTCAAGAGGCTCCGTAACGTCCCTGGGAACACGCTGGTTAAAACGTTGCACGGTGCATGCCAGCCAGAAGACCCCATGGCAGTCAGGGCGAGTGGCCTGTGCCTCATTGCCGCCATCTTCACAGTCTGTAAGTTTTCATTTTGACTACTGCTAAGTCTGGGTTGAGTCGATATTGGTGCCGTTCTCCTTCAAAGGCTGGCCTAAGACTACTTTGCAAATGCCAAGTAAAACCCAACAACCTGAAACGGAGTCCCCAGGGCCCCTCACCAATTTAAACTCCGCTTTGATTCCACTTCTGCAGCTAAGAAAAAGCCCATCAAAGCCCAGGTGAGTCCCAGCGCGGGCCCAGCTCCTCCCCGGCAACCCCCGAAGTGAGGGCTTTTTCCACGCTGTGTCCCTGATGGGTCCCCCGGGCCCCCCGCAGAGGCCCCACTGAGGATCAGGCTGACGATGGGGGAGGCTACTTGGGAGGCTGAACTGGGGTCTTTCATGGACCTTCTGTCTTTCCCAACAGCTAGAGCCCCGGCAGAAAAGGAGCAAACAGAACTGCCGGGTATGTGCCGTTTCCACTCGGTTTCGTGCAAGAGCCTTGAATCTTGGTTGTTCCCCTTGGACATAAGGAGTCACTTTTTACCTGAATCCCTAGATTTCATTAAAGGTAAGAGGAAAAGATATCTTAAAAAGAAAACAACCCTTACTGGGAAAAGAATGCAGGTGTGTACTAGCAACAGTGGAAGTGACCTTCTAATTGTTTAAGAGGGATTTAAATTGTTTTTAATGTTTTTTATTTATTTCTGAGAGAGAGAGAGAGACAGCATGAGCAGGGGAGGGTCAGAGAGAGAGGGAGTCACAGAATCTGAAGCAGGCTCCAGGCTCTGAGCTGGCAGTCAGCACAGAGCCCGATGCGGGGCTCGAACCCATGAACCGTGAGGTCATGACCTGAGCTGACGCTGGATGCTTAACCGACTGAGCCCCCCAGGCGCCCCTGAAGGAGGGACTTAAAGGCCTCGGCCACACGCACCCCAGCCTTAGGACCCAGGCCTGCAGGACCACAGGCTGGCATGAACGGGATCGGAGAGGACGGGTTCTGAGCATCCGGGGAGGCTGCGTCAACCAGGAATCTTCGTCTGGTCTACGTGGCCAGATGTGCTCTCGTCCCCAGAGATGTCGTCCAATTGCTCTTTGGAAAGCGGGACATTCGTCAGCAGCGACTGCCTCAAGTTCATGGAAATAAGCAACCAAACGGGATAAACATCTGCTATAATCAAGGTGGCGACAGTGATTTTTTTTTTCTTTTAAGGTGCCTTCTGTGTGAGTTTGCTGGCAACAGCGTGCTCCAGCCTGGATGGCTGAATTTTGGAGGCGGAGTTTGGAGACCTGGATGTGGGCAGGGCTGGTTTCTCCCTGCCCCTCTCCCACGCGTGCAGGTCCCCTCTGCGGGTCTGTGTCCTAATCTCGCCTCATAAGGACGCCAGTCGCGTTGGATAGGAGCCCACCCTAGTGACGGCATTGAAACTTAATTCCTTCTGTAAATTACGCTACGTCCAGACAAGGTCCCACTCGGAGATCCTGGGGAGCTAGGACAGCAACACATCTACTTTGGGGAGCACGATTCAACCCGTAACAGGTCGTGTTCGTTTGCCTTCACTGCCTCTTTAGAATGAATGCTGACGTGAAAGCGGCTTTTGCAAGATGGACGGACAGACAGACCTCAACGAGACAGGAGGCAGGGGTTTGGACCGGGCACAGAGGTGCGTCTGGGTGAACCGCCCACAGCCGCTAACGCCTCTAGTGCCCTGGCTGCTGCCTTCACACAACGCCTTTCTTGTACGAAACACACCCGAGGCTGCGCCCCCACAGATGAGTCGGGACCGCCGTCCTCCGGGCTCCGCGTGCCCGAGGGTTCCAGAAGCAGCTGTGACACCTTCCCAGCCCGCGCCTGCAAGGTCACTCTGCTCACGACGCTCACTTACATCAGCGCCACCGTCCCGGGGAAGGACCCGCAGGGAGGGGCGCCGGTCAACGGTTACATGGTGCCTCAGTTTACCCACGTCGTCCTCACAGCCCCTTCCGGTGACCGCGTCTGGATCTTCTCCTGCATCTTCCGTGCATGTCCCCCCCTCCTCTGAAGGCTGTATCTGCACAGCTCCTCCCTCTGTCCGCCCTCGAGGGGAGAGAGGGCTTGGCTTTAAAAGAGTGAACTAGGGGCGCCTGGGCGGCTCAGTTGGTTAAGCGTCCGACCTCAGCTCAGATCATGATCACACAATTCCTGAGTTCGAGCCCCACGTCAGGCTCCATGCTGGCCGTTCAGAGCCTGGAGCCTGCGTCGACACTAGGTCTCTCTCTATGTCTGTCTCTCTCTCTCTCAAAAATAAATGTTAAAAAAAAAATGCACAGAGCCCCCACAGGTACCTTTTCTGGTCAGGCTCCTCCCCGGGAAGCCAGTGTCAGAGAGCGAGGCCCTGTCACATCCGATAGGCACATCACACTCGACGTGTCCGAGAGGGAGCCCGGCTTCCTCCACAGACCGCTGCCCTGCAGCCGCCCCCACCTCCTGAATTCTGACCCCGTGGATCCACAGGCCAAGGCCCCAGGCCCGGTTGTGTCTGACCCCCCCTTGCAGCCACATTCTGCATCCCTGCATCCAACCCGTCATGAAATGGCACTCACTCTGTCTTCAAGATGCATCAGAATCCGGTGCCGCCAGCCACCCGCCTCCCCCCTCCCCCGAGGCTGCTCACGCCCCGGGCTCCCCCTCCGGGCTCTGCTGGGTCACATGACAGCCCCAGCGCACGCCTCCGAGGGCCCACCTCCCCATGGCGACAAGTCCGGCCCCTTCTCCCTCTAGAGTTTACGCCTGCTCCCCCTCAGCTGGAGAAGGCCGCCTGAGACCTCTCCGCTCCGTTGTTAGCTTGTAAGCGCGGCCTCTCCTGACACCTTCGCTGAGGCCGCCCTCCCTGTCCCTAGCTGCAGGTCTCTCCAGAGCGACGTATCCGTCCCACGTCAGCAGAGGGTGGTCCATGGAGGCAAGGCAACGGGGGACGGTCACAGGCGTTACCTCGAACCCCGGCTTGTGGGAAGCACCCACGACTGCGTGAGGAGAAAGCAAGTGCTGGCGGTGTCGTGGGGCCATCGCGCTCGTGCTTTGGACACCCCGAACCCCGAGGTCCAGCTCCCAGTGTGAAGGGTGGGGCTCGCACCTGCCCCAGGTAAGCTCGGGGCCCACTGCGCCCGCGCCCCTTTGCTGCACCCCTCTTCTCAGGGCGGATCAGGGCACCTCCCTGCCCCCCTGCCCTCAGACCTGACCTTCCTCCCAGAGCCCCGGGGACCCGCCGGGCCCGCGATCACCTGCTCTCCCACAGCAGCCCCTCTAGACGCGTGTGTGCATCTTCACCACCTCAAACGGCCAGGAGGATGGTCACAACGGTAAAGCAGCACCCCTGCAGCCCACCGCCGACACCCCCCGGCAGGTGCCCCTGAGGTGCGTTCTGCAGAGCCACAGACGCCAGGTGACAGACCCCATGGTGCAGAACTGGCTCGCAGAAGGGTGGCCTGAGGATCCTGACGAGCTCACTCTGCCTCCCAAAACAACAGAATTCTGGGCAACGCAATGAGAACGAAGTACGTCGGAACTCCCAGAATTCACCAGGGCCACAGAACGAACTGGAAACAAATCACCTGTGTGAAAGGAAGGACGGGGAATGGGTCTCGGAGGGATGGGGGTCTGTGCCAGTCGGGAGAGCTGGCGCCCTGAGGCGCTGTTGACAGCGCTGGGACACAGACTTGCAGCACGGGGTGGGGGGGGCTGGGGGTCGCCCCTGGGGCGTTGTCAAACGGCCAGCAACACCTCAGGTGCCTCATGCCGACCCCACTGCAGTAAACACGAGGCGGCCCAGAATTTAAAAGCGAGTTCAGACCCAGTGGACCACAGGAAACTTGCGGAAGGCCGTGCACATGCCGGGGGAAGGCCTGGAGGAAGACGACACTGGCCCGTCGTCTCGGGCACCGTCAGGAAGAGGCAGCGAAGGCTGAAGTTTGCTGGATGCCCACTCACAAGATCCCCCCGGCAAAAGGTTCAAGACATGCAGCGAGGTGTGTACGTCTCCTGACTGGGTGACCACACAACAGTACTGACTGAGACATGACCCTTAGGAATCCAAACCTGAAAACGGAGAGGACCTTGCGGTGTCTTCGTGGCTCAGTCGGATGGGCATCTGACTTCGGTTCAGGTCACGAGCTCACAGCCCATGGGTTTGAGCCCCTCGTCGGGCTCTGTGCTGACAGCTCAGAGCCTGGAGGCTGCTTTGGACTCTGTGTCTCCCTCTCTCTACCCCTCTCCTGCTCACACTCTGTGTGTGTGTGTCTCTCCCTCTCAAAAAATAAACATTTAAAAAAATTTAAAAAAAAGAAAGTGTAGAGGACTTCATGTTAAGTGTTCTTATCACACAGAAAATAAAAACAATAAAAACAACAGTAATGAAGAGGGGAGGAGGGGACTTTTGGAGGCCAAGGGTATGTTTATAGCACGGACTGTGGTGATGGTTTCATGAGCATATACTTATCTCCAAACCTACCAAGTTGTGTACATGAAATCTGTGACGCCTTTTGAATGCCAATCAAACCTCAATAGAGTGCTTTAAAAATAAAACAAAGAGAACTTAAGAATAGCCAACAACTCAGCGGTCACACATCACAGGAAACAGAGAACCCGCAGAATTAGTAAAGGAAAGCCACTAAACAAACAAGCAGTAACGAGAAAAACACCCCCCAAAACCAAAATGAAAAACAAAAACAAAACCACAGCAGCAAAAACAAACCTTGATGGGTAGAGGGGTTTGCTACTAGAGTTGCTAAAATACTATTTAAAAGGTCCAATTTTGGGGGCACTTGGGTGGCTCAGTCAGTAAGCATCTGACTCCTGATCTCAGCTCAGGTCATGATCTCAAGATGTGTGAGTCTGAGCCCCACATCGGGCTCTGGGCTGATGGCACAGACCTTGCTGGGGATCTGTCTCTCCTTCTGTCTGCCCCTTCTCAGCTTGTGTGTGCACTCTCTCTCTCTCAAAATAAATAAATAAACTTAAAAAGCTTTTTTTAATAAAAAAAATAAAATGTCCACTTTGTAACAAAGAATACAAAGACATGCAAAAAAAAAAAAAATCAGACAGTACGCCACATGCACAGGAAGGAAAAAAAACACCCAACAGAAAATGTCTGAGGAGACTGAGGCTATTATAAATATGCTTAAAAAAGGAAAGGAAACCACATCTAAAGAATCAGAGGGGCTTCTGGGTGGCTCGGTTGGTTAAGCCCCTGACCTCAACTCAGGTCATGATCTCACGGTTTGTGGGTTCAAGCCCCAGGTCAGGCTCCGTGCTGACACCTCAGAGCCTGGAGCCTGCTTCAGATTCTGTCTCCTTCTCTCTGCCCCTCCCCTGCTCACACCCTGTCTCTCTTTCTCCTACAAAAATAAATAAACATTCAAAAAAATTTAAAGAATCAGAGGAAATTATAACAACTTTTTTCTCACCAAATAGGGAATATCAATAAAGTGGTAGAAATTAAAAGAATCAGACAGAAATTCTACAGTGGAAAGAACAGCTGAAAACCACCAGGCAGGCTCCATAGCAGATGTGAGCTGGCAGAAGATCGGTGACCTGAAGGACACTTTACTGTCTTTACTGGAATAGAGATGATCTACCCTGAAGAGAAGAAGAATGAAGAAAAACAGCAGAATCTAAGGCACTTGTGGGACATGACCAAGAGCACAAACATGCATATCATGGGGGTCCAGAAAGAGAAGAAAAAGGTGGAAAAAAGTTTCTGAAAAAATGACGACCAAAACCTTACCACACTTGGTAAAAAGTATTCAAGTACACACTTAAGAAAATCAAGAAACTCCAAGCAGGACAACCTCTAAGAGACCTGTAACGGGATGCACCCTAAATAAACTTGAAAAACCAAAGCAGAATCTTAAAAGCAGCAAGAGAAGGGATGCTCATCATGTAGGAAGGGTCCTCAGTAAGATTAAGAGCAGGTTTCTCATCAGAAACCAAGTAGGATGACGTATAAAATTTGGGGGTGGGGGGAGATGAAGACTAGCATCCAAGAATTCTATACCCAGCTAAACTGTTTTCCAGAAATGGGTAAGTTAGGCCACTTCCAGATGAACAAAAAAGTGGGGAAAACCTGTCACTGGCAAACCTCTCTACAAGGCATAGTAAAGGGAGTTATTTGAAGGAAAATGAAAGGACATTGGAAGGAATCCTAATCCACAAAATGAAATAAAGTCGTACCAGTAAAGTGCCTCCATAGGTGCTATGAAAGATGACATGAACAGATTTCTTTCTGTAACTCTTTTTTTCTATTTGTTTTAAAAGTCCACTGCATAAAACTATGACTGTAAGATTGTGTTGATGGGCTTAAAACCTAGAAAGACATACATAATTTGTATGGCACTAAGACTTCAAAGGGGAGGGGAAGGAATGGCAACATACTGGAGCAAAGAATTTACTATTAATAGTAAGTCAGTATTAATCTGAACTAGATTTTTTTAAATGTTCATTTACTTATTAGGGAAGAGGGGCAGAGAGAGAGGGAGAGAGAGAATCCCAATCAGCCTCCACACTGTCAGTGCAGAGCAACATGGGGCTCAATCCCACAAACTAGATTTTTTTAAAGATGATAATAGTAGTCTTCATGCAACCACTGAGAAAATAATTTTCAAAAATGAAATACATGAGACAAAATAAAGAAATTTTAAAATCATATCAGGAACTATATACTACAAAAAATGCAGGAATCAAAGGATGGAGGAACAAAAAATAAGATACATAGAAAACAAGTAGCAAAATGACAGAAGTAAAACCTATCTTATAATTAATTAATTAATTAAATGCAAGTGGGTTGAAAGGACAAATCAAAACAGCAGAAGTTGGCTAAAAAGATTTTTTAAATTATCCAACATATCATGTGTGGGTATCATGCACACAACACTGGTAAGAAAACTGTAAAGGCTATATTAGTATCTAACAAAATAAACTGCAGGATATAAATCATTGCTAGAAACAAAGGACATTTTATAATGACAAGATGATCAATCCAATCTATTTTAAACATATATGCGCCTGAAAACAAAGCCCCCAAAACACAAAGCAAAAACTTACAGAAATGAAGGCAAAAATAGCTACGTCAGTAATAATAACTCGGTATTTCAATACCCAATTTCAGTAATGGATATAAGTACTAGGCATCAACAGGGGAACAGAAACTTAAACAACACTATACACTATGCCTAATACTACAGAACATTCCACCTTAACCACAAGATACACATTCTTCTGAAACTTACACAGAAAGTATTCCAGGACAGACAATATTCCAGGCAATAAAATAAAATTTAATACATTTAAAAGGAATAAAGCCATGCAAAGTACAAAAGAATCGGATTAGAAATCAGTAACAGGAGAAAATTTGGGAAATTCACAAATATGCGGAAATGAAACACAACATTTCTAAAAAACCAGTGAGCCACAGGAAAAAGAAAATCACAGGAAGATTATAAAATACTCTGAGAGGTTGGGGCGCCTGGGTGGCTTAGTCGGTTGAGCGTCCGACTTTCGCTTGACTCATGATCTCGCGGTTCGTGGGGCTCGAGCCCCGCTTCGGGCTCTGTGCTGACTGCCAGCTCAGAGCCTGGAGCCTGTTTCAGTCTGTGACTCCCTCTCTCTCTGACCCTCCCCTGCTCACGCTGTCTCTCTCTCTCTCTCCTAGAAATAAATAAAACATTAAAAAAAAAAAAACTCTGAGAGGAATGAAAGTGATGCCCCAAATAGCAAAACTTAAGTGTGCACCCAAAATAATGCTTAGAGGGAAAGTTGCAACAGTGTTAAGTGTTCATATTAAAAAAGATCTCAAATCAATAACTTCCCTTTACACCTTAAGGACTTATAAAAAGAAGAGCAACTTAACCCAAAGCTGACAGAAGAAAGAAAAGAATAAAGATAACAGAGGAAATCAATGATACCAAAAGCTGGTTCTTTGAAACGGGATCAACCAGACTGAGAAAGCTTTGGCTGGAGTCGCCAAGATAAAAAGAGAGGAAACTCAAATTATTAAAATCAGAAATGAAAATATGGGGGCATTGAATTAAAAGAAATTAGAAGGACTAGAAGAGAAATCTATGGATAATCGCGTGCCAACAAGTGAACAATTTGGATGAAATGGACGCATTGCTACAGTAACATAGCGACTGACATTGATGCCAGAAGAAACAGAAGATCTGAACAGGTCTAGGACAGGTGAAGACATTGAATTAACAAGAAAACTTCACAGAAAGAAAAGCCCCGAGCCAGATGGTTTCTCTGGTAAATTCTACCAAATGTTTAGAGGAGAATCAACACCAATAACTTCACAGACACTTCAAAAAATAATAAATAAATAAATAAGGGAATACTTTCCAACCTATTCAATGAGGCCAGTCTTGCCCTGATGCCAAAAGCACTTCACGGTAAATCTGTACAAAGTAAATCTGTTCACAAAGGGCGGAAAGGTGCGAAGACGGCCTCCTGAGTGAGCGAAGGCGAGGGCCAAGTGTACCCTGTGTCCCCCGAGGCCACCCCGGGCACACGAAGGCAGGCACTCTACAACACATCCACGCAGAGACTTACGCAGGAAACAGGGTGACCCATGTCTGAGTCGTTTTAGCAAATCCAGACATGTCCTTTTCCATTCAAAAAAAAACAACAACAAAAAAAAACTAGCTCAATTTCTTAGGTAGCACGGAATAACTCATCTCGGAAATTCTAGAACTAATGAGATTCTCCAGTTTTTTTAAGAATGCTAACAATGTAATGAAACCACGTACCTTAAAATATCTACTGCACAACGCAAGATGTAGCCGTACTGAGGGTTCCCTGCACACCCCATGAGTTTCAAACAACCTGAAAACAGTCTTTATATTGTTTCCCCAACATCTGATCCACTGGAGAGTATCTTATCCGTTCAATATAAAGAGCAAGGATTTCCGGGGCGCCTGGGTGGCTTAGTCGGTTAAGCGTCCGACTTTCGCTTAGGTCACAATCTCACGGTTCGTGGGTTCGAGCCCCACGTTGGGTTCTGTGCTGACAGCTCGGAGCCTGGAGCCTGTTTCAGAGTCTGTGTCTCCCTCTATCTCTGACCCTCCCCTGTTCACGCTGTCTCTCTCTATCCTAGAAATAAAATAAAAATATTAAAAAATTTTTTTTAAAAAAAAGAGCAAGGATTTCCAACAGCGACACGAAAAGAATATTTGCACTTTATACTTATGCATTTTGGACCATTAATACTGACTATATTAAAGCAATACAAGCCAGTGCTAGTGGTCACCATAAAAGTGCACGTAATTGCCCATTATCTTTTTCTTTCTATAAATGAATGTCTTTACCTCTTCTAAGCTTCTCCCTTTAACTACTTTACTGGAAGCATGAGGTTGGCAAGCCTATCACCGGACACTGCCTATTCCCTCGTGCTCCAATAAAAAAGGACATTTTTCAATACATTGTTTTACCTAAGTGAGACTCTCAAACTCATAAATCATGGTTGTTTCAAGATTTTCTTTGAGGCTTATTTCTTTTCACAGCCAGAAGCCCTAAACTAATCAATCACGGAGTCATGTCATGGGTAATTTCCATGGCTGGACCGGCCTGCTCTGCCTCTCGAGGCTGCAGGTGTGTTCTCGGCTTCGCATTTTAAAGCACTTTTGGTTTGACAACCAAGGGGCACGCGGAGACCTCTCTCTCAGTTGTGGGGACACCCAGGAAACCCCCAAACCCACACACGTGCACGCGCGTGCCTGTGACTCAGGGGGTCCCTGCAGCTTCTTCCTCATGACTTTAAGCTTTCAGCAAACTTGGGGCACCTGAGTCGCTGAGTTGGTTGGGTGCCTGACTTCGGCTCAGGTCATGATCTCGCAGTTTGTGAGTTCAAGCCCCACGTCGGGCTCTGTGCTGACAGCTCAGAGCCTGGAGCTTGCTTCAGATTCTGTGTCTCCCCCTCTCTCTGACCCACTCCTGCTCGCACTCTGTCTCTCTCTCCTTTAAAAATAAATATTAAAACAAACTAAAAACAAAATAAAATAAAAAAGTTTTCAGCAATCTTAAGCAGTTGGAAGGAAGATTTGGAAGGAAATGCAACCAGATAAGAACAAGACGGGCTGGCATCCCTGGGGACGGGGACAGGAAGCTGGCATCCCTGGGCACAGGAGCAGGGCCTGGCATCCCCAGCCTCTCCTTCCTTGCCCGTGAAAACGGTAGCATCAGATGCCTCCCATCCAATCCTTCAGCACCGCATTCTACTTTCCAGAAACCTTCCTTCCTCAGAGAAGTCTGAGAGAACCCCATTTCTGCCCCTGATACATCTGTGAGGCTGGGCGGACCTTGGGGTGAAGGAAGCACGAGAGAGAGAAAACGGCCACCAGCCACAGAAATCCCCCCCCCTGTTCATCTGCAGGCAATTTTACGAGGACAAAACAGCCATTCTGGAGAGCTCCTTGTAGAGAATTTTCAAAGAGATCAAACAGGATAATGGAGATGAATCTCTCCCCTCCCTCCTTCCCTTCCTCTCCTCCCCCTCCCGTTTTCACTCTGAATTTTTTCCTTTTCATTTGGGGGGTCTGTACGTGTAGGGGTGGAGGAGGCAGTAAGGACCTGCCTCTGTTTCTTAGTCCGATCCCCATCCCAGCCTCCCAGACGGCACCCCTCCTTCGCTCCCCTGCATCTCCGCGGGCAGGGGGATTCTGCAGCCTGCCCACCCCCACCCCCGCGTCCAGCAATGCCTGGAGACGTTTCTGATTGTCCTGACCGTGGCACCTCGCGGGCCGAGGCCAGGGATGCCCTCCTGCACGCCCGCCATGCAGAACAGCTCCCGTGGCGCAGAATTATGGGGCCCAAATGCCAACACCCTGAGGTTCAGAAACTGCTCGGCTGTCTTCTGCCTTCTCCTCGCCTGCATGCTCTTAGTTGGGAGTCAGCAAGCCTAAGAGTCGGAATAAAACTCCGATATAATCTCATCCAGCCGTCGGGGCTCGGGGCTCGTCCTTCTCCAACGTCACCCGATAACTGGGCCCCGGAAGGCTCTGGCACGTGGCCGAGCCCAAGCTCTACAGTCAGACAGATGTCCCTGCTTCCGCCTCTTACAAGCTCTGAACCGATCAAGAGAAGAAGGGGCCTCCCGGCCTCCCTGCCTCCTTACCGGGAGAGGGGCCTGTCCCAGGGGCAGCGGGACGGCTGCGGAATCACGGGGAACCCGGGCTGTGCTCTGCATCCCTTCCACCGGAGCCGCAGGTGTGTGCCCTCGCCCCTCTGTCCCCTCTAGGCGTTCCTTCTCTCCCGCCACGGCTGCCCGGGAGGCACAGGGGCCCCTGTGAACGCTGGCCCGGGGCAGTGGCCGCAGCTCAGATGCGAAGGACCGGACAGGACCCGCGGCCACACCGGCCACACCTGTGTTTGCTGCTCAGAGGGCGGCATCGCCGTGGACGTCCTGGCTGTGTCCCAGGGCGCCCGCGGGCCAGCCGCCGGTGGGGCCGCACGCAAGGTGTCCTGCTGCCTGTGGCCGACGAGAGACTGGGGTCACCCAGACACTGAACTACTGGGGGAAGCACGTGCCCTTTGACGAGGGAGGGGCTCGGGCTCTCACCTCCCTGTGGTTTCTCACCGTAAGAAAAGTGCCAGCAGGGCAGGGGAGGGAGGCCAGCATCCCCGGCCGGCTCGGGAAGGGGACAGGGAAGGAGGCCAGGGGCTGGGGACCTCCAGCGGCCGCGTGGACACACAGCTCCGGGCCCGCACACCCTCTCGCACCTGGCTCCGTGCTTAGTGACCAGGCCACAGTAAAGTTCACGGCCGCGCTTCCAGAGAGACTCGTTATTTCTGCAGAGAGGCCATTCTCCGTGTGCGCCAGCTCACAGGCAGCCAGGAGCTCACGGCGGGCCACAGCCCTGCTTCAAATATTTACCAACACGAATGCCAAGTCCAACACCACGTCAAGGTCGAGGGGGGCGAGGCCTGGAGAACCTCCACCCTCGAGGGGCTAGCGTTGCAGAAATGGGGAGGTCAGACCCAGGCACGGTAGCGGCGCGTAGCTCCTACAGAGGCGGCTGGCTTGAACCCCACGCCACCTCGCCTTCCTTCCCACCATGGTCTTTATGTGCGAGGAGTGTGCCGCATAGGGGTCCCTGGGCGGCTCCGTCGGTTACACCTCCGACTCTTGGTTTCGGCTCACGTCATTACCTTGCAGTTGGTGGGTTTGAGCCCCGTGTTGGGCTCTGTGCCGACAGGGTGGCACCTGCTTGGGATTCTCTCTCTGCCCCTCCCCACCTAATACATTTTAAAAACTTAAAAAAAAAAAAAAAAAAGAGTTTACAGCACAGACCCCAACATGTCCGTAACAGGAGGCTGAGCTGTCCTCTGATCTCGGGAACTGGCCGAGACCTAAGATCTGCAGGCAGGGTGCCAGGCGTGGTTATTCTCTTCCAGGGCTACTGTTGGGGGTTATTCGACCCCCAGGCTTTGGGCTAAAGGCAGGGAGTCAAAAGGGAAGACCCCAAAGATACCTCGGGGGCAGTTTTCAAGAGGGTAAAAGGACAAAGGAGCACCTGTACCGGGTAAACTGTCCTCAAGGAAGCGGGTGCCCTGAGCGCCTCACGCTGCAGCCCAGCACGGTGGCGAGAGGCAGCGTCTGCGCAGGGACGCCCTTGACACCGGAGGAGCCTGTCACCGTTGAGGGTCCCTGAGGGCCCGAGAGAGCAGCTGTGCACGCTAAGACTGGAAAACAGTGGGCTCTAAAACGAACTAGAACTCGGTGGCTGCCATGATCTCTCCAATGTCCCTGAGGCCACCTTACCTGTCGACAGGCAGGCTGCAGCCAGGTCCTGATTAAGACGCTGCCCATCCCCAAGTCCTCAGTGACAAGCTCACACATGGAACAAAACCACCCCCTGGCAGGCTACCAAAAAGAGTCTATGCTTCCAATGCAACAAGGGAGGCAGGCAAATCTGTGCCGGTGGAAAACCACCCCATGTGTGGGGGCCCACTTGTGGGACGCTGGCCTGTGAGCTGCCCCGGGCCGAGTGTACCTGGCATTTTAAAACTGCAGTGGTTTCCCCCCATCAGCGGGCCAAGTCCTCCAGGCCGGGCTGAGGAAGGTGAGGACACGGTGATGGGCGTGTGTCCGGGAAAAGGCCACGCAAGATGGCCACCCACTCGCTCCACCTCCAGGAAATGCATCTTGCAAAAGGAACTCACACACACATGCAATGATACATGCACACAGCAGCTGAAGCATTTGCGTTTCTGCTTTTATTTGCATTTTCACTGGCTTTTATTTTGTCTTTCAATGCCCAGACCTACGAATTTTCACACAGGAATAAACTCATTTTGCCACAACCACCACCAATGTGTACAACGGTCTCTTCACCCAAAAAACTCTTCTCATATTCTCCCTTTATGTACACACACACATAACCTCCCCCAAACTCACACACTCACACATTTTTTTCTCCATCACTATAATTTTGGCATTTTTGAGAAAAATGGAAGCACATAAAATGTAACTGACGGGAATCAGATCACGCCACCCCAAGACAGGCCACTGTGGCAGAAGCATTATTTGAATTGACAGACAACTAAGAAACAGCAGAGAGAGGGGAGCTCTCTGCCCTCTGCATCTATCGAAAAGCAGGGCGTGAATCTCCCTTTGTGAAGCCCCCCTAGTTTGGACCAGGAGGGAAGAATAATCCTTATTGCGGCAGGTGGAAGAGCACCAAGATGAGTCTGCCTAAGGAAATCCCGCGAAATCACCCTTACCTGCCACTGCTCTCCCACACATACTTCCTCGTCACTCTGTCACAGCCCACTGCCCTGGGAAGCCCAAGCTTTTCCCCGTTGCTTCATCTTGTCTCTGACTTACCATCCTTTGTTTATACGGTATAAAGCACCCAAGCCTAACCAGTTTCTTGGGTGTTCGCAATTTTTTTCCATGAAGCTTTCATCCAAATGAAAATATCAACATCAAAAAAATGTGTGTCTTTCCTACTGTGAAGCTATCTCTGTCCATTTAATTCCCAGGTCTTAGTTACAGAACCTAAGAGGGTAGAGGAAGTTTTTTCCTCCCCTACATGAACTTTTGATATTGGCTATTTTCCCTCAACAGAATGTCTTTGAGAGACCATCTAATCTGGTGTCTGGGGAATGCAAGGGCCATGGTTTACTTATCTATTTATTCACGGAAGGATGTCTTTGCTGTTTCTAGTTTGGGGCCATTCTAAATAAAGCTGCTAAGAATATCTGTGGATAGGTTTTTGTGTGAAGAAGTTTCCACTCTCTGGGTACAGGCCACGAGCTGGGAGTACCTGCTTTGAGGTGATCCCTTTGGATTCTGACTCTGCTGGGAGGGCCTGGGAGTCTGCATTCCTAGTGGCCCCCAAGCAATGCATGCTGCTGGTCTGTGGACCACTGAGACCGGACTTGACTTCTGGGCAGACAGGTGGCCCCCTTCCAAGTTTGGGTGTGTTAAGACTGGCAGCCATCACCAGGCCCTTTGATTGGTCAATGAAGCTCATCACAAATAAACCTTTTCTTAATTTGGAAGGTTTTAGGGGAAGGATGCCCTTGGCGTTTGTAGTAACCAGCAGAGCCCTGCAGGCACCTGGGTTTGAGACCCTGCTGAGTCCCGTCTGTGAGCAGACGACACTGAGCACGGCTGCTGGTAGAGCCTGTCGTCTGCCCAGTACAGCATCGTGCAAGGCCACTGACGCAGCGCCAGGCGTACCTGCAGCGCCCAGCAAGCAGAGACAAAGCAGAGTTGGGGGCAGTGGGGCAGGGCGCCCATTAAAGGCCCCGGCTCACCTCCCCCTTTCGCCCGCGGGAAATGGGCTGAATCGAGCCCCGCTGGGCCATGTACCTGAGGAGCCAAGGCTTCCCGGCTTGCCAGCCACCGGGGAGGGGCAGGGGCCACCACACCATCACTCGGGGGAAAGTGCAAGGCAGGGACGGCCACGCAGGGATGCCGCCTTCGTGCAGAGCTGAGGGGACTGACCAGAAAACGGGCAAAGGGCCCCAACAGACATTCCTCTGAAGAGGAAATACAAATGTCCAACAGGCAGGCACATGGAAAGGGGCACTTGGGTGGCTCAGTGAGTCACCTGGGTGACTCTGGGTTTTGGCTCCGGTCATGGCTCGTGAGATCGGGCCCTGCATAGGGCTCTGCGCTGACAACACGGAGCCTGCCTGGGATTCTCTCTCTCCTTCTCTCTGTCCCCGTTCATGCCTCCCCCCCAAAATAAACAGACTTAAAAAAAAAATCACATGAGGGGCCCTGGGTGGCTTAGTCGGTTAAGTGTCCGACTTTCGCTTAGGTCATGATCTCGCGGTTCGTGGGTTCGAGCCCCGCGTCGGGCTCTGTGCTGACTGCTGGCTCAGAGCCTGGAGCCTGTTTCAATCTGTGACTCCCTCTCTCTCTGACCCTCCCCTGCTCATGCTGTCTCTCTCTCTCCTAGAAATAAATAAAACATTAAAAAAAAAAAAAAAAAAAAATCACATGAGAAGATCACTGATCCTTAGAGAGATTACAAAATCATCAGCAATCACTTGCAAAACAAATGAGACACCACAATGAAATACTTCACATCTGTTAACAGAAAATAATGAGTGTGGGAGAGGATGTGGCCAAACTAGAGCCCTTGCGTGCTTCTGGTCGCAATGTAGGATGGTGCACCTGCTAGGAAATGGTACGGTGGTCCTCCCCCCGCCCAAATTAAGACTCTAATTACCACATGACCCAGCAACTGCACTTCCGAGTATGCACCCAAGAAACTTGAAGGAAGGGTCCTGAAGAGATGGCTGCACGCTCATGTTTGTAGCAGCGTTAAGTCACAGCCGCTGAAACATGGGTGCAGCCCACGTGTCCACGGAGGCACGACACACGACACAATGGTGTTCAGTCTTAGCACAGAAATTCTAACACGTGCTACAGCATGGATGAACCTAAAGATATCATGCTAAGTGACACACGCCAGTCACCAAAAAACAAATGCTCTAGGATTCATTTGAAGCATCTAGAGCAGTCAACCCCAAGGACACAGAATGAAGAATGGCGGTGGCCAGCGGCCAGGGCAGGAAGTAGTGGTTCAGTGGTATAAAGTTTCAGTTCTGCACAATGGGAAAGTTCTGGAGATTGCGCAACACTGTAAATGTCCCTAACACTACTGAACTGTACACTTAGAAATGGCTAAGATGGCAAATTTTATGTGGTTGTGGTTTTTTTTTTTTTTTTTAAACCACAACTGAAAAATGAATCTGTGCACACTGGATGGATGCACAGAAGAACACACAGGTTGGGCCCGTGGGTGGCTCAGTTGGTCGAAGGTCCGACTCTTGATTTCAGCTCAGGCCATGATTGTGGTTCATAGGATCGAGTCCTGCATCAGGCTCTGCGCTGACGACACGGAGCCTGCCTGGGATTCTCTCTCTTGATCCTGCTTTCTCTGCTTCTCCCCCACAAAAATAAATAAATCAACTTAAAAAAAACAAGGACACACAGATTGGAATGAAGACACCGTGTAGAATGTTCCAAGCAGAGAGGAGCCCAATGGTTTCATGCAGAACCACGAACACGCCCCCAGTGGGACCGCAGCCACACGTGGACGAACACAGACACGCATCTTCTCAGGAAATTCTGGAGCCCTGTACCCAAAACGGCGTGGCCTATGCTTTCCGTGGGGCCTCAGTCACTGCCAGGAACTCTCCTCCCTCCACAGTTTCTGCCTGGCGATGGCCACCTTAGAATCTCATGGAGCCAGGGTGTGGACGTCAAGGCTCCCGTCACATGGGCTCATGTCATCTCTTCTCTGGGTGAAAACATTCTACATTTCTCATGTACTAGGACTCCGTGGAGGCTATCATCACCAGAAACACACTCATTTCTAAATGTCTGACACAGTGAGAACAATTTGTGGCTCTGTCTTAGGGCACCTGGGTTGCTCAGTCAGTTAGGCGTCCGTGGGTTTGTGGGCTCAAGCCCGCATCGGGTTCTGTGCTCAGAGCCTGGAGCTGCTTCAGATTCTGTGTCTCCCTCTCTCTCTGCCCCTCCCCTGCTCGTGCTCTGTCTCTCTCTCAAAAATAAATAAATATTTAAAAAAAAACGTGTGGCTCTGTCTCCCATCTGGAAATGGGAAAGATACTAATGACATCCACCCACGAGAGCTGCCTATCAGCACAGGGCCGGGCACACAGGGCCGGGGGCTGGCCCCCTGCAGCGGCACCCAGCACGGAGCGCACGGTGGACGCATCTCATGCCACCTTGTCTCTGCTCACTCTCCCTGCTCCGCTCCAGCAGCCCGACTTGACACACCGATCCAATGTACCCATCACTAGATCCTGTGCCTGTCCCCACAGCGGCAAGGTCACCTGGCAACCTCTTAACCTGAGGCCCTGTCCAGCTGTGGGCCTCCCAGGGCGGGGGCTCACTCCCTGGCATCCTGGCCCACGAGCTCGGCGTGGTGGCCAGAAAGTAAGAGGCACAGAGGACCAGCCTGGGCATGCCCACTTCCCCGGGCCAGGGCTTGGCAGGCTGGCGGCCGACTGCCAGCGCACAGCAGCCCAGCATGCCCTTGCACTGCGGCCACTTCTTGCCTGGAGCTGATACCCTGAGACACCACCGATATCCTCAGGCCACCTGGGCTCTGGAATCCATCAAGAGCAAATCCTTTTTTTTTTTTTTTTAACGTTTACTTAACTTTGAGGGAGAGACAGTGCGAGCAGGGGGAGGGCAGAGAGAGAGAGACAAGGGGACAGAGGATTCCAAGCAGGCTCTGCACTAACAGCACAGAGCCCAACGTGGGGCTCGAACCCATGATCCATGAGATGCTGACCTGAGCTGAAGCTGGGCACTCAAAGAACTGAGCCACCCAGGCGCCCCCAAGAGCAAAATCTTTAGGGACAAAGTATGGCAGCAGTCCTGAGCTCTGCAGACTAGACGTATGAACGCAGATCGGTGGGACATTCCTTCAGCACACGGCTTTTGGGTCATTTTCCTCTATTTTAATTAACTGGATCAACTGAAAACTTCGTTTGCCTTATTCAGCCATCTCTGTTAGTATTTTCCCCCCAGGAAAATTCCTTCTCCTTTTTATTATGGTTTAAAAGCTTCAAGCAAGACGCTCAGTGGGAATACGGCACAGCCCCTTAATCCTCCGGACGTACCCAAAGCACCTCCCGTTAACACTCCCGTACTACGTAGTTAGTGAGCACAACTCTGTTCAACAGCTCTGGCCTTCCAAAGCCACACGACTGTCCTCGGGTCTCCCATCTCCTCCGTCTCCCCCTCCGTGCCTCAGTACCCCTCGCACACACACAGAGAGCAACAAGGATCGTCAGCCGGGGCCGACACGGGCCTGTGGACACCCACACTCGGCCAACAACCGTCACGGACCACTTGCTTTACCCACTCCCTTCCCAGGCGTTGAGTTCAGGGAGGAAGGGGGAACCCGAGAGCCCCTCAAATGCGTTCGCTGCCCGACTGGGGACCCAGTTACCCAGGCAAGGATCCAAAGTCAGCCCCGGAGCGGCCGGCAGCAGAGCCAGAGCTGCCCCGCGGTCCCTGCCTCCTCCCACCCGCCCCTCCCCTCCCAGCACACGTGGCCCCGTCTCTCACGCTCGCCTGGAGCAAGAAGCCTAGAGAAGAGGCCCCTCGCGGCTAAACACTCACACTCCTGGCACAGGATGCGTACAAGCACAGGGAGAAATGCCAGCGTGCTCTGGGTGTGTTCTAGGGAGAAGCAGCACTCACATGTGTGTGTGCACACACGTGTGCACGCACACAACACACGTAGGCGCACACACGTGTGTGTGCACACACGACACGTGTGCACGCACACGCACGCACACGTGCCCGACACACGTGTGCACACAATGCCATAGTGTGCACACGCACCCATGCAGGCACACACATGATGCAGACCCACACACACGTGCACACGGTCACTCACATGCTGTTATGTGCACACACACACATGCACACACATACATGTGCACACGTGCAGATCGCCGCGGGCGCGCCCGTGTTCACTGAATGCATGAATTCATACACAGATGCACGCGCACACACATATGCACACACATTCGCACACATGTGTGCAACACACACACACGCACAAATGTGGATTCCCACATGCACAGTCATTCACATGTGCACACAATGCATCTACACACAGATGCGCACACATCCATGCACACACGTGCACGTGCACACACATATTGGCAACACATGCACACACGACTACACTTTTCACACCTCGCCAGGGAGCACCTCACGAGACACCCTGGGTTGAACGAACGAAGAACACGGATGGGAGGGGCGCCTGGGTGCCTCAGTCCGTGAGGCGACATCTCTAGATCTGGGCTCAGGTCAGGATCTCAGTTCACAGGATCGAGCCCCGTGTCGGGCTCTGTGCTGACAGTGAGGAGCCTGCTGGGGATTTTCAGTCTAGCCCCCTTCCTTCCCCAATCTCCCCTCCTTCTTTCTCTCAGAAGTAAATAAATGGACATGTTATCCTCAGCCTGCATCCTTCCGGGAGAGCACACCACGTGTGCACGGTGGGCGGGTGCACATCACCCCACCAAGCGGACACTGAACTCAGCGTCAAGTTCAACTTTGCTTGGATGTACATGCGACGCGCACTTCAGCGGTAGGGCCGGCTGCTCTGACCTCGGGGCGGGGGGTGGGGGGAAGGGAGGGAAAGGGGCCCAGGGCAGATTATTAACAGAACCGGGGAAACACGTAAATGGTGGTTTGGAGACGGGAAAAGACATTCCATTTGGGGCCCACTGGGGGATGTGGATGAGAGAACTAAATTCCGGGAAGAGGACAGACCGTTTTCAAACCAGCTGGCGGACCTGCCAGCACAGATCAGTGCGGGCCGGATGGCCGCCCCTGGCCCCGCACGGCCAAGCCCCGTGGCTCCGAGGCAGCCGTCGTCCCAAACCCGCTCACGGCAGCGCTGTGCTGCCTGCTCAGGGGCGCCGGCGAGGGGGACGTTACCGCTAGGGAAGCTAAGGTGAATGCTTCGGGAAGAGAAATAAAAGTGGGTTCTTTGAAAACACTCAGCTCTGTGTGCACACGACAGCAGTAAACATGCAGGGGAGGGGGGGAGCTTGCATGTTACAAGTGTCTCAGCTTTCTTTTTTTTTAAGTTTTTATTTATTTTTTATTTTTTTAAAATATTTATTTTTGAGAGACTGAGACAGAGCGTAAGCAAGGGAGGAGCAGAAAGAGAGGGAGACAGAGTCTGTCAGCACCGAGCCCGACGCGGGACTTGAACCCACAAATTCTGAGATCATGACCTGAGCCCAAGTTGGACGGTTAACCGATTGAGACACCCAGGCGCCCCAGGTATTTATTTATTTTGAGACAGAGAGGGAGCGAGCAGGGAAGGGGCAGAGAGAGAAGGAGAGAGAGCATCCCAAGCAGCACTGCACTGTCAGCACAGGGCCGGTCGCGGGGCTCCAACTCATGAACTCTGAGATCACGACCTGAGCCGAAATCAAGAGTCAGACACTTGACCCACTGAGCCCCCAGGTGTCCCCCCACCCCGGAGAGGTTTCTTTCCATTTTAAAGAAGTGGAAGCATGCAGGTGTCTGGACGGTGTGGCTCTAACGCCTTGGCTAAAATCCCAGCACCACAACGCACGCTGGGAGTTGCCATAACGCGTGGAGCGCTGAACATCTTGGTGCTTTGCACTCCAGGCCCTCCAGCTGCCAGCCTCTCTGCACCAAACGTGGGGACCGTTAACGCCATCAGCAGCCTCCAGTGTCCCTTCGCTGAACCTTTTATCCACACTGACGATTTTGCAATCTTATCTCCCACATTCCTTTCAATGACCCAGTGAAGGAGTCACTATCATACCCATCCTGTGGATGCGTAAACTGAGAAGAGCAGCTAAGTGGCTTAACCAAATGCACACAGGGCCGTGCAGGGGTCTCGCGCTGTCTTCCCGCCCGAGACGGCCGCTGTGGAGACCCCGCTGGCCTGCGGGGCCCCGCACAGAGGTGTCCGCAAGGTCTACTGACACCATTCTCAACAGAGAAGGTGAGCGGGGAAATCTACACTAAGCCACGGCAACATTTTACAAGCAATTCTCTTTTAAAAACTGGAAACTTCCACACACACCTGATGCGTGGATTCAACACTGGACCCCATACTTTTGGGCACTTCACCCCCGGCAACCAGCTCGTGGCCAGACGTGGCAGCCGCTTCAGAAACACCAAAAGTGCGCACACCGGCCTCCGGACCGACAGGGAGAACAGGACAGAGCCTGGGCCGGGCCACACTGTACCCGCACGTTTAGGGGGCAGTGCAACGGAAATGAAACACAACTCCACGCCAAAAAGAAGACAGGACACAGCCCGTGGCCTCAGTGGTCAGGCACCACGTCGGGGGCCCACGAAGGCCTCTCTTCCGGCTGCCCCTGACACGACACAAGCGGACGGAGCACCTCGGGGTCGCCCGTCCCGGAACCCGCTCGCCCCGCTGGCCATGCGTGTCCCCTTCCCCGCGTCACAGGCAGAGAGCGGAGCCTGGGAAACAGCCGGGAAGACCACCCGCCCGCGGCCACTTCACATTCTGACCGGCGCATCTTCAGGGGAGACCCCCGCAGTCAGAGGGCCCAGGCCGGGAAGAGCTGGCTCCCGCCCTGGGTGCACAGCGGGGCCCCGAGGGCTTGGCAGACCCCGTGCCCGGGCTGCGCCCACACTGCCGAGCCCCCGGGCTGACTCCCGTGGCAGCCGGGAGCACCGGGCTCTGAAGGCCGCCGGGAGCCCGCGGACGAGCGCTGCTCCTCCGGCGTGGGGTGCGGCCCAGGCGGAGCTGAGGCCCAGGGACCTGGACGGGCCGCCCCATCGCATCAGGTGAGCCTCGCCAAGGCGGGTGTGCGGCCCCCGTGCCCGCTGACCTTGCAGCAAGGGGCTCGTAGCCTCGCGCGGCTCCCTGCGGCCCCTGCGTCGCTGCAGGTAAGCACGTGCCCTTCCACCCTCTGCTGGCAAAGCGGTGGTTTCGCTCCACAATTGTCTGCATCCCTCTGGGTAACCCACCGGCTCTCCCTGCCGTGTACATACACCTGAGAGACGGGGGGCGGGGGAGACAGGGAAGGAGGAAGGAGGGGGTGAGGGGAGAGAAGGTTGGAGAGGAGGGGGAGGGCACGAGGGGACGGGGAAGGAGGGGGCAGAGAGGAGAGAGAGAGGAGGGGGAGGGGAGGAGGAGAGCAGAGGGAGACAGAGATGGAGGAGGAGTAGGGGAGGGAGGAGAAGGGGAGGAGGAGCAGGCAGGAAGGCGAGGGGGAAGGGGAAGGGAGAGGCCAAAGGGAGAGGGAAGGGGAAAGGAAGGGGGGAAGGGGAGGAGGGAGGGAGAAGGGGAAGACAGAGAGGGAGGAGGGACAGGGAGGGGGAAGAAGGGACAGGGAGGGGAAGAGGGGAGGAGGGACCGGAGGAGGGAGGAGGGACAGGGAGGGGGAGGAGGGACAGGGAGGAGGGGAGGGAGGGACAGGGAAGGGGAGGAGGGAGGAGGGACAGGGAGGGGAGGAGGGACAGGGAGGGGGAGGAGGGACAGGGAGGGGAGGGGAGAAGAGAGGGACAGGGGGGGAGGAGGGACAGGGAGGGAGAGGAGGGACAGGGAGGAGGAGAAGGAGGGAGGGACAGGGAGGGGGAGGAGGGACAGGGAGGGGGGAGGAGGGACAGGGAGGGGGGAGGAGGAGGCGGGGAAGGACCGCGGCCGATGTGCAGCGGTCGCAACGGAAGGAGCTGGGCCAGAAGCAAACCCGCCGGCAGGCGGCCAGCACTCCCACCAGCAAGACTCGCGTTCAGCAAGTCACTCCCATGTGGCCACATTTCGTGGCTTTCGGGGCCTGGGGGGCAGCAAGGGAGGGAGCCGGTAGTGGGCGCCCTGACTACCGTGGGTGTCGGAGCGCCCACGCGCCCACGGTCCAGGCCGGGAGCCCACGCACCCCCCGTGGGCGCCGCTACCGGATGGGACCCGCCTCCGGGAACGGCGGAAACGCGCCTGCACCGGGAAGAGCATCTCGCACAGCCGCCGCCGCCCACGGCGAGGGCCTCTCAGACACGCGGTTTGTGGCAGTTTGGCGGAACGGACGATGTCCGCCCAGAGGGGCAAAGCTGGCCGAGCCGTGCCGGGGGTGGGGGGCCGGCACCCCCAGCTACGAAGGCAGCGGGCCGCCCGCGGCAAGCACCCAGCAGGGGCGAGCTGCGCGGGGAGAGCCCCACAGCACCCAGAGGTGCCGGAGCCCACACGCTGGCCTGGCACACCTGCCCCAGCCCCGGACCCCGGACCGGCCGCCGCGATTTGCGCTCGTCCGTGAGGGTTGCGGCCCCGCGCCGGCGGGAACGCCCTCCCGGCCATCCCGGCCGTGGCACAGCTCGTTCCAAGCGTTCCCGGGCGCGGGTGTGGAGCACCGACGCGGGAGCGGCCCGGAAGCGGCGCCCGCGGACTGACGGGGCTGGCGCGGCGGGACGCGTCCGCGGGGGCGCTCCCACCTGCCGTGCCCCACCTGCCGTGCGCCCGCGGCCGGCCCGCGTGAGTGCGGCGGCGCCCGCTGCGTCGCCCAGCTCTGTGCGCCGCGCTCCGTGCGGCCACCCGGCTCCGTGCGCCCCGCTCCGTGCGCCCCGCTGCGTGCGCCCCGCTCCGCCACCCCTGCTCTGTCACCAGGCTCCGTGCGCCCCGCTGCGCCACCCTGCTCTGTCACCAGGCTCCATGCGCCCCGCTCGCCACACCCTGCTCTGTCACCGGAAGCTCCGTGCGCCGCTACGTCGCCCCGCTGCGCCACCCTGCTCTGTCACCCAGGCTCCGTGCGCCCCGCTTCGCGCCCCTGCTCTGTGCGGCCACCCTGCTCTGTCACCAGGCTCCGTGCGCCCCGCTGCGTGCGCCCTGCTCTGTGCGGCCACCCTGCTCTGTCACCAGGCTCCATGCGCCCCGCTCCGCCACCCTGCTCTGTCACCAGGCTCCGTGCGCCCCGCTGCGTGCGCCCTGCTCTGTGCGGCCACCCTGCTCTGTCACCAGGCTCCATGCGCCCCGCTGCGTGCGCCCCGCTCTGCGCGCCCCATCCGCCTCCCGGGCGGACTAGGGACACCCCGCAGCCCACCTGCCTCTAACGCTGGGGTAAACTGGGCCTCAAACGGTGTGAACGCAGGGCGCCTCCAGACTCTCCCCACAGAAGCCCGGGGCTCAGGAATCCAGGCTGCGCGTGGTTCTCGCGGTGGGCAGGGGCCGGCTGTCTGCGCTCACAGCCCTGGCGTAGAGGGACAGAGGGCGCAGGATGCCCAAGAAGGCTGGGCTCACCTGACCGGGCACTGAGGCTGGGCCTCGCGGGTGACCGCAGGCTCCTCCAAGGACAGGGGGCCCCGCGGGGCTGTGGCCGAGCTGCACTGGGGCTACACCTCCAGGGGCCCGGGCGCTTTGCGCGGCGAGGAGGGCAGCCCCCCACCTCGGCCGGAGCCCCCGCCAGGGTGCCGGTGATGGGGGAGCAGGAGACGAAGCAGAGGGACCCGCTGAAGGTTGACAGCGGGCTGCCCTGTCCTGCTTTCTGGGGCGGGCACATCTGTTAGGGGCTGACGGTCGCCCCCCAGCCCCATGTGCCGGAGTCCCAGCCCCGCACCTCCGAATGGCACCTTACTTGGAGACGGAGCTCGACAGAGGCCGTGGAAATACGAGGTCACTGGGGTGGGGCCGGGTCCCATAGGACCGGGGTCCTCGTAAGAAGGGGTGAGCAGGACCCAGGCACGAACGGAGGGGTGACCCTGTGAGGACCCGGGGAAGGCAGGTCTGCACAGCAGGAGGCAGGCCGCAGGGGAAGCACCCGTGTCCCCCGGGGCCCACAGACAGTACGCGTCCGTTGCCTTAGCCTCTGGGGCTGTGGCGCCCTGCGGCCCCGGCAAACAAACACAGCATCTTCTAGAAAGAGCAGCCACTGGGTCCTCACTGGGTGCAGGCTGGCACAGGAGGCCGGCTGGGGGTCTCCCGCCTGGGCAGCCCCAGCTCGGGCTGCTGTTTCTCTTACCATTTACAATCTGCTCTTGGTCCTTACTCCAGATACAAAGGGGGCACTCAGAGCAGAGGAAGAAAGCCAATGGGGGGTCCTTATGCCCCAGCTGCAGGGCCTCAGGGCGGGACCTCCAGCCGCCTGCTGGGAGGGGTGTGGCCATCTGCACAGACACAGTGCCCCCCTCCCCCCCACACACACACGGGAGGAGACTCATGGGAACCTCCGAGGACAGGCTCCAAGCAGTCACACGAGACCCCACATGCAATGACAGGAGCGTGTGTTCCATGGTTCACTCAGCAAATCCCCAGTGCCTGTGCCACCTGGGGCCTCAGACACCCCTGTGTCCCCACGAGCCCCTGGCCCCTGCAGCTCACACCTGCCACCAAGAAGCCACAACCGTGTCCGTGAAGCTGGCCAGCCTTCTGCGGGGTGGGCAGGGCTGAGGGGAAGAACCTGAGGTTGGGGGGGTGCCCAGGAGCAGCGAGGTGAGGGGCCAGCCCGGGAGGTGAGGCCGTGGCGGGCTGCAGGTGTGGGTGCGGAGGGTAGGAGGCCGGCGGGGAGGCCGGGGCTTGCAGAGCCCGCGTGGATGCGGAGGAAGTTCACAGTGAAGGCCGCAGGCGGAGGGGCTGCCACGCACCACGGCTGTTTGAAGAAGTCGACCCGCAGCAGGGTCTGTGCCAGTCTGCAGTCTGCTCAGCGGCAGAACCGGAGCCCAACTTTCCAACGCCACGCCCGCAGCTCCTTCTTGAGACGAGGCTGGGTGCCAGTGATTGAACGGTGAGGCCCCGCTGGGCATACATTTCTGAGGTCCAGTTAGAACCCCTATGTGTCCCTGAAGGAAGCAATGGAAGAAATCCAGGGACTTTAATGAGAACAGCATCGAAACTATTTGTGCGGCGGAACATGAATTGCGAAGCGCGGTTCCAAACGGGATCAGCGTACTCAGTTCTAACCAGCCTGGAGGGCCATCAAGTGTGCCCCTCGGGCCGCAAATGGCAAAGCACGATCAGGTCTGCCCCAAGAGGGGGGAAGAGAGAGGGCCTAGGCCCGCCTTCAAACGGCGCTGGATTCCAGCACAGGGAAACGTGAGCCCATCGCACCTCAGGGTCAAGAGGAGAAACGAGAAAGCACGGCGTGCCCGGATGACTTACTTTTCCAGAACCACATTAGTGGAAACGGTAAGATGATACGCAAAGACCATGGAAAAACACGCAGGAAAGAGCCACTGCAACCCAACTATTAGCTGGGACATCTCTCGGCCTTGTTTAGGCACACGCGTGAGGCCTCAAATTCTTCTTGTGGCTTCTTGTGAGGATTTAGATTGTTTTTCCTTCATGTAAATATCATAGGCTTATAAAGTAAATGAACTGATGCCCAGTACGATAATACATTTCTGTGATCCAATGAAAAGAACCCAATAAATCCAATAAATAAATCCAAAAGATCCAAACAAAACGAATTCCCACGATAATATATACATTTTGAGACGTAGATAGTCAAAAACATGTTTAGAACGTCTCCCTCTGCACACATCCCCTTGGCTGGTCCCTGGAGCACGTCTTCATTCCAGATAATCTGGGGAGCATCCTTCCGTCCTCTTCTCCACAAGAAGTGCTCCTGGGTGTGGCTGGGGCCCCGCTGAGGCCTCCCTGAGGGAGGGGTTAAAGTAACCACTCTTTTGTATGTTCTGACATCCGTGGCCTTGTGGACCCTGGAGAGATGGCCCCGCCCCCGGGGCTAGGCAAGACGGCACCAACCACATTCTCGGACCAGCACCCTCAGCCTCATCACCCCCAGGGCCAGGTACCACACCCCTGGGCCAGTGGCCACCCCGACCTGCTTGGCCTGCTCACGCTGCCTCTCCCATTTGTTCCCGCGGAAGCCACAGTCAAGGCTCCTGGCCCAGAGTCGCCTCTGCCTCCCGCGTGGCCCTCCGTGCATCCTGGGATCCGCGAGGGTAAAGCTTCTCCCTTCAGGAAAGTCATTTCCATCATTTCCATGTCTGTGCGTTTCTCACACCTGATCAAAGCAAATCCCAGGCACATTCTGGAGCGGAGCTTTGCCAGGGGTGTGGGGGTGGGGGATTCCCTCACGCTTCCAGCACCTGCCTGCCTCTCACTCGGGGCTCTGGTGAGGCCCAGCCTCTGGTTCCGTTCACTAGATGCTGGTTCCGTTCACTAGATGCTGCACTTGTGCTCAAGCACACACAATCCCTCCTTCAGCTCCTGTGTGTGTGGTGTGTGGTGTGTGTGTGTGTGTGTGTGTGTGTGTGTGTGTGTGACCAGTAGCTTACAACTCTTGGAAGAGGAGACAGGGAAGAATATACACAGATTTAGCAAGCAGCTAGTCAAATGAGTGATGCACACATTTTCCCAAGGTAGGTAATCTTTTTTTTAAAATTATTTTTTAGTATTTATTTATTTATTTATTTATTTATTTTTAATTTATTTCTAGGAGAGAGAGGGAGACAGAACGAGCAGGGGAGGGTCAGAGAGAGAGGGAGTCACAGACTGAAACAGGCTCCAGGCTCTGAGCTGGCAGTCAGCACAGAGCCCGACGCGGGCCCGAACCCACAAACCGCGAGATCATGACCTAAGCGAAAGTCGGACACTTAACCGACTAAGCCACCCAGGTGCCCCTATTTATTTTGAGAGTATGAACGGGGGAGGAGCAGAGAGAGAAGGACACACAGAATCCGAAGCCGGCTCCAGGCTCCCATATGTCAGCACAGAGCCCAATGCGGGTCTCGAACCCAAGAACCATGAGATCATGACCTGAGCTGAAGCCAGACGTTCACCTGACTGTGCCCCCCAGGCGCCCTCCGAATAGCTAATCTGATAGCAAGTATGGCCTCAGACCTCCAGGCTGGGCTGAGCTTTTGGGGAGGAGGGGGCATCAGGGAAGCCTCAGAAGCTGACCCAGGAGTCACAATGACTGAAAATCGGCACAAATGTGACCTCCAAACATGAGGCAGGATCAGCACGGCCAAGGGTCAGGCACCCCCATGTGTGTGGCCGCCTGGCACCCCGGGGACCCTCTCCAACAGCCCTTGGATGGGGGCTGGGGTTGCGGGAACCCCCCTGTCGCTGGGGAGAGACCCCAGTAGCCCCTCACCCCCAGGCGGCTCTCTGCCTCTCCTGTTTCTCCTTGTAAAGAAAACTACTTAATTTTATTGGACCTCATGTAGTTCCCCCCCTTGGCCAAAAAATAAAGAGGGAGCCTCTGCTCTATCCTTCCGCAGAGAAGCCCGCCAAGGCTGTGCTGACTCAGCCGGCACCCCCTTCCGGGCTCCCGACGCGGCGAAGCAGGAGGCTCCGTACCTGCAGGCAACGTCGTGGCTCTTTTTCGGTGTATTTCTGTCTACTTAGTGTCGGATTCACCTCAATCACAGGTCTCTGTGGTTTGTCTGGAGTTCTGTTTCAGAGCCAGGGAAAGAGCAGCTCGGGCTGACTGCAGCCCCCGGCATGGAGTTCACGGTCAGCCCGTCCGAGCCAGCCTCGCCAGGGCGCTCGTTAACACCGGCCACCTATACGAAGTCCAGTTTTGCCAAAGACCTTTTTTTTTTTCCCGGCAGGTGCTGCCTGCCCCCTCGTGATTAATTCCCAGCGAAGGAAAGGGGCCGACGCTGGTCTCCTGGCACAGGGACAACACTCAGAGGCGGAAGGGTGGGCTTTCTCCAGCTTACATCACTCACACCCCTCCGTCTCCGCGGCCCACAAATTACAGCTGTGGAAGTTTTCGCATAATCTAAACTTTCACTCGGCAGACCTCTTACTTGTCGAAATGTATTTATACTCTCGGTAATGGAGGGGCTCATTATTTACACCGGTTGTTTAAACAGTAACCAGATTGTTTGGGGCCTGGCGCGTCTGGGGCGGGCGGGTCTGCCGTCTGGGGGAGGCCGCTCAGGACCCGCGTGCTTACGGGAGCCACAGAAGTGGGCAGAGGGGAGATGATGACGTGAGAAGCCATCACTGTGGGTTGTAAACAGGCGTACGTTGTAGGGCCTGCTTTCTGCATCCTCGACGAAACACACGGCGAGAGACCTTCAGCCACAGAAAACCAATCGGTCCCTGTCCCTGAGCCCCGCACAGCCTTCTAGAAGATTCTGTCGTGCTCTGTCCCCTTGGCTGCATGTGTCACTCAGGATGAAGTCAGGGCCCAGTCTAGAAAGTTCTCCAAAGAGGCCTTTCCAGCTCTCCCTTCACAGACGCCCCATGGTAATCACAAAGCCCATGGAAGAGAAGAGGAGGCCTTCAGACGCTGGAAATGAGCAAAATCTGTGGGGAAAACTTAAAGATGGCAGAACAAGGGAGTTGAGGACCCTCTGGGCACCGCGGGGGGGTTGTGACGAATGCTCCTGCGTTTTCTCTCCAGAAGGAGGAATTGCAAAATCAGGTGTTCTGCCAAGAAAAGGGGAAAAAGCCCAAGCAAAATCAAGTCTGGCATATTCTTCCAGGCGTCCTCCATCTCCGAGGGGTCTGCAGCCTGGCTTTGTCAGAAGCCTGGAGAGCAGAAAACCACACCCCAGGCACGCGCGCACGTCTCCGGCCTTTAGAGCAGCCCCGTGCACGCTCTGGTCAGGACAGGGGACCCTCAGTGTGGAGATAAGACCAGCTCTGGGGTGCAGGGGGACAGTATGTCACAGCGCCCTAGATCGTGGTCGCTGGCTGGGTCCTTGCTCAGTGACTGCAGGGTTGCCACCGAGCCGTGACTTCTGAAAACAAGACAAAAACACAACATTGCTATAAACAATACTGCTGAAGCAGACCAGCTGCTCAGCACCACACTTTGGACCAAACTAAAAAAAAGAAACCAAGTTGGGGCGCCCGGGGGGCTCAGTCGGTTGAGTGTCCGACTCTTGATTTCAGCTCCGGTAGTGATGTCGTGGTTTGTGAGTTCGAGCCCTGTGTTGGGTTCTTCACCAACAGCACGGAGTCCGTTGGGGATTCTCTCTCTCTCTGCCTCTCCAGTGCTTGTTCTCTCTCTCTCTCTCTTTCTAAAATAAATAAACTTAAAAAAAAGTTAACTTCCGTTCCCTGAGGTTTAGGATCTCTGCTGGTGCTCCCTTCCCTGCGAGAGAAAAGTGCCTTTCAAGGGTCTGGACGATGGTGGGACAGACAGCCTCCCAGAAAAGGAGACGGGTATGTACTGATTAATATTTTGGAACAGGAACATAGGCTTTGTCATTTAAAAAGCCAAATAAAGAAAACAGAGTTCAAACTCCCTAGCTGCACTCACCAGGCACCCCTCTGCCCCCTCAGTCACATAGTCAGACACAACCCAAGACAATCACAGGCAAAAGTGGGAAATAAACCATTCCTGCAAAGTGCCTGTCAAGGGTCTGTGGTCCAGCAAAGTGTGCGCTCACTTTCCACTCAAAACTCAGGGCCCAGAACATGGTAACGCTTCAAGTCAGGATCTGTGAGTGCAAGCAATTTAATCCTCCTACTGAATTGGGAAGATGTGTAATAGGTTTAAGAAAAAGTTCACGGTTACGTAGATTATGTTTCAAGAAGGAAATCCAATAATGTCAACCACCCTTTCCCATAATAAATGATACGCGATACATTTTTAAAATGATCTACGGCTTCCAACGTGCCGTATTATGGACTCATGGCATATATAAAATGAGTTTTCTCTGATGAGCCGTGATTAGAGAGAACTCTAGCTCCCTCTCAGAAGCAAAGAAACTACCAGCATTTTCACTCATAAGAAAAGTTATCACATGGTTTGAAAAATAAACCTTAAGGCAATTAGAATACATGGGTCAGAAAAGGTACTTAAAAGAGAACATTAAAAATTATGCAAGTAAAATTATTGCATTTTACTCAAGACTGAGGCATTAAATCAAGCTCCTCTTGCATTTGACAGGCTCCTAGAGAATTACAGGATTTTCACTAATCCTCCAATGAACAGTGTAAATACTGTTCTTAGCTCGGAAATTGCCAGCTGGCCTTCGAGGAGTATTCTTGATGGAAGATGTGACGGCACCTTCACTGTCAACCTTCCAGAAACTGATGGTCTTCCTGTAAATTCCCTACAAACCAAAACTATCTGACGGAATGCCGAAGGAATCAAAAAGGACCACCTGGCAACACCAGGTAGCTCTGGGGGGCCTTTGTAATTGAGGAGGAGGAAAGCATGAAATCACTAGGCAACACCCGGGTGTCCGGAAGGCGGGTGTGCTTCCAACACCCAACAGCAACAACAATGCAAAAGCAACAGTCACCAAGGGGGACCTGCCCTGGAATCTGCTTTCCGTAGCTGGCTCTCTGAGTACGCTCACCGTCACGGGCAACGGACAGCCTTGTAGAACTCCCAGAACGCCCTTCTCCATCAACGGTAAACACCTCTGCCTTTGGTCTGGTTGCTCAAGGCAAACACCATCTGCCATTTTGCTTCTGGGAGCCAGTGGGTCAGGAGCCAGTTCTACCCCAGGGCAGGTCCCAAAGCAAGCTCCGTCTCTCCGCCTACCCTGGCCCAACACCAGCCTCCACCATTTTTATTCTGGTGTCTTCCGTCAGGCTCTGTACTTCCACACTCCCCCATCACAGTCCATGTGCTTGCACACAGCCCCAGGGCCCTTCAAAGGATGAGTCCCGTCACCCTAGCATGTCCCATCCTTGCTGCAAACCTTCCAAGGAACAGCCTATCCCACTTCGGCTAAAGCCCCAAATCCCCCTGCCCCCCGTGGAGGCAGGTCCCCGCTCTGGCAGGCCTTGCCTTCGCCCACAGCGGCCGGCCCACCTCCCTGCTGGTCTTCGACCACTCAAGCTCTTTCCTACCACATGTGGGCCTTGTGTTTTGCTGGCCCAGTTTCCACCAAACCCCTTTCTCAGACAGGCCTCCCGCACCTCCTCCTTGAAGGCCCCCCTGCTTCCCATGCCTCATCGCTCAGCCACACCCCCCACATCCCTTCACGCTACCGGCTCCACGGCCGTTACCTCTACCAGCAATCCCTCGGTTCAGTCTTTAGCTGTTTACTCCCTCCTCCTTCTCCAGAACGGGTGGGCTCTGCGTGTTTCAGGGGAAATTATATGATAATCCACAGAGGGTTTAAACATGAGATAATGAATCAAGGGCACAGGCCAGTAGGGGAAAGACCTTCATTTACCACGCATTACTGGTTTTGAGCCCAACTTCAAAAAGAAAGGACACTTATAAATGTGATTTGAGAAAGACTTATAAGCAGTCACTAGCAAGCTGTATTACTTTAAGGTGACATTATCTCAACTCTCCTAAAATTGTGACAAAGTGCATTCGAACTGACTACCCCCGCTTCGAAGACTTCCGGCAACACGTTCTCGAAGCTCGGTGCTGGGGAGGACCTTGGCTTCAGTCTTGGCCAACATCACATCCGGGGTAGAGCCTGGGGGGTGGAAAGTTTGCACCCAGCTGTGGGACAGACCTGGGTGGATATGTCCCCCCAACCTCCCCAAGTTCATTCCGGAAGAGTGACCTGCTTCCAAATGGTGGGAGGCTTTCCATGGCGTCCAGGGCTCCTGGTGGCCGCCCAGACCCACAGGACCACGGCTGCCCTGAGGGCCAACCACTGGATCACACGGTCACAATAAATGAGCGAGGCCATGCGAGGGGCTCATGTCTGTAGCCTCAGGATGCATATGCATCTGAGAAGAGAATGAGGAGCCAGGGAGGGGGTCTGTGTCCAGAAGGCTGTCACCTCGTCTTCCCACACCTTGCAGACCCCAGCCTGGCCCCAAGAAGGGGCCTCCCTTGGTGCCCACTGGTCCAGGAGATGATGCCCGGGAACACAGCGCCATGGTCCCTCTGCAGCCAGGCAGTCCCACGTCCATCTCGCCCGCCGAGGCCCCATCTGGTATCCATGGGAACGGGAGAAGTCAAGGCTGGGCTTAACTACCAAGATGCAGAGGCACTTAGCGAGTCAAAGCAGGAAGAAACCACAAGCCCAGCGGGTTGTTAACGGGAGAGGGGAGAGGGCAGGGGGAAGGCGTGGAGGGAGGAGGGGCCCGTCAGGCCTCGCAGGGTCTCCGGCGTTCGGCGTTCGTCGTTCGTCTATGGCTGTTCCAGACGATCTGAAACTATCAGGCGGGGGAGAGGGAGCCTCGGTGCGCGGGTCCACGGGGCGATTTGTGAAGCGTTTTCTCTTCTCTGAGGCCGAGCTAGGATCGCACGGGCCTCCGCTTTCCTAAACTCCATGTTTGTTTTTATAGTTTCTGCCAAACTAAATCAATCCAGCCTGTGGCAGCCTTTAAAGAGACATGACTCGCTGCAGCAGCCTGCAAGTCTGACTTCCTTCCAGGACCGTCGACCAACATGTGTCCAGGCTTCACATGCCTGGTGATCAAACCCTCTAATTACTCAAATCTGTGTCACATAACTGTACATTAGTGACTTCAGAGATGACAGATTTCTACTCTTTGATGTGCACAGCTGGGCATCTTTCATTCCCGCCGGCAGACACCCAACCTCTCCTCACGGCACCCACCCGGCAGCCGCTGGTCTGTCTTGTAACATCTGTAGTGGGAACGGAAGGCCACACGTCCCCGGGAGCCCCCTGCCTCTGCCCCGTCACGGCCACTAACCCCCACGTGGCCCTGTCAACCTTCCGCGGCGCCACCCCCAGCTGCATGGACACCGGGTCTCTGGAAACCTGAATCGGCCCTAACAGAGGCCTCTGGCGTGGAGAGAGGAGGAATCTGTCACAAAGGGAGCCCCTGGGGCTTTCTGGCGGAGGAATGGGGACAGATGCTCCAGGCCGTGGGGAAGTCTAACCCTTTCCTACAGGAGAAAACAGAAAAGAACGGACAGAGCTCGGGGGGCGCCCAGCCGCTGGCCCAGGACACTTGTGCCATGGTCTGGACGGCCGCAGCTTCGAAACCCACGTGCGGTGGCCTTAGCAGGAGAGGCCTTTGGGAGGTGAGCAGGTCCTGGTGGCCGGGCCCTCATGAATGGGACCAGCACTCTGATGCGAGGCCTCAGAGGGCTCCTGCACCCCTTCCTCCATGGAGGACACAGGGAGCAGGCGGCCGTCGGTCCCCGGGACGAGGGCCCTCAGAGGACCCCACCGGCACCCTGGTCCCACACTCGTGGTCTCCAGAACTGTGAGAAGCCTTGTTGGTGGAGGTGAGGAGGGGCCGGTGCGCCATCGGAAAGAGCACATGTGATATCCTGAAGGTCGTGGGCCTCACACTCTTCCCCGGGCTGTACTGCAGGGTGGTGGGGGGAGGGTGTCCAGCATCCACCACACTCGGTAGGAAGGACAGAGCAAACGTGGACAAATTCCAGCACTAATAGCTGATGGGGGCGCCTTCCCTCCCCCCAGAAACGTGGGCTTCTCTAAGGGGCCGGGAGTAGAAACGGGTGGAGAAACATCGTGCGAATGGTGCCCGTGGCCAGGTCCTAGGCTCTCCGTGTCCGGGGCGCGTCACATAAAATTGGTACCTAAGATACACCCGGTGAAGGGTGAGCACCGGCAAAGACGACGCGGAAGGAAGACCGCGTTGCAAAGTCACCACCAAACAAAGACCAAGAAAAGACCCTGCGAGGAACAGCAGACAGACAGCTAATGGGGGTTGGGATGTGGGGAATTCAGGAAGGGGACAGAAACAGAGAGGCATCCATTCTGATTCTAATTTGAATTACACCTATCTGGGCACAGTCCTAATTTTTTTTTGAGAGAGAGACAGAGATAGAGAGCTGGGGAGAGGAGCAGAGGGAGAAAGAGAGAGTCTTAAGCAGGTTCCACACTTAGTGCAGACCCCAAAGCAGGGCTCGATCCAACAACCCCGGGATCATGACCTGAGCTGAAATCAGGAGTTGAGCGCTCAACGGACTGAGCCACCCAGCACCCCGAAGTCATGCTTGTTAAAAACATGGCGGAAGCCCTGGAAAGGGCCGGAAGCAATGAGGGCCCAGGAAGCAGAAGGACAGCAGCACCCACCCCTGGGGTCTCCACAGCACTAGTGAGGCCCAGCCTCCCTGGGAAAAGGGTGCTCGTGGGTCTGCGTCAGGGGGACGCTAAGGGAAGCCGGGCACAAAGAACACACCCAACACTAATGCGGGTGAGTAGAAAGGACACAGGTGCCAGCCTACAGCACCACAGTGACCAAGTGTGGGGACCAGCAAGGATGAAGATGCCTTTAATTAGGACACATTGAGGTTAAAAAAATTTTTTTTAGATGTTTATTTAATTTTGAAGGACAGAGAGAGAGAGACAGAGCATGAGCAGGGGAGGGGAAGAGAGAGAGAGAGGAAGACACAGAATCGGAAACAGGCTCCAGGCTCCTAGCCATCAGCACAGAGCCTGACGCGGGGCTTGAACTCACCGACCTCAAGATCACGGCCTTAGCTGAAGTCTGACTTTGAACCGACCGAGCCACCCAGGTGCTCTGAGTTTTTATTTTTAAAAATATCCGCAGTCCCAATGATTCCCAAAAGTTGAGGTGGGGAGAAACCTTGCAGTAGTAACGCCTAAGTGAGAACCTCATCACTTCGCACCCTGCCCCGTCATGACTGGTTCAGACAAGGCTCTTGAAGCAGAGACAAGGCTCTTGTGCTTCAAGGACCAGGAAGCACACAGCTCACCCATCCAGCGCTCGGGCCACAAATGCTCAGACACCATCCCAAGAGCGTGCACGGGGGACGGGGCGCCAGCACAGCCACCAGCGGGGAGAAGGAGTCCGGCATTCGGGGTATGTGACCCCCCACAGCCTAACGGCCCGCTGCACCACATCGCCAATGTCACAGCGATGGGAAGAAAGGGGGAGGAGATTTTCTGGATAGAAAGACACCAACTGGTTATAACCACCAAGCTGATGAGGGCACCTTGGCCAGGCCCCGGTTTGGGGAGGAGACAGGAAGGATGCACGCTCCGGGAGCCCAGCGAGGCGAGCATCCAGCCAACAGATGAGCAGCCGCTGACGTCCCGGGACAGGGGCTCCTTTCCCTCCGGGTAAGAACAGCATCCCTGGGACGTACGAGGAAGCCGTTGTTCTTAGGAGACACTCAAGTGCAAGGTCAGGGGAAGTGTTAGGATGTCAACAGCTCAGTTTCAAACAGCTCAGCCAACAGGGTTTACAAAACCTGAGTGTGGCTGCTGGGCCCAGACGGAGAGTCTGCCGTACCAATATATTTTCTTTACTTTTTTAAGTTTATTTATTTATCTTGAGAAAGAGAGAGTGAGGACGTGCAGGGGAGGGACTTGACAAGAGAGGGAGAAAGAGAATCCCAAGCAGGCTCTGCACCACCAGCGCAGAGCCCAGTGTGGGGCCGGAACTCATTAACTTGGAGACCATGACATGAGCCAAAGTCAAGACACTTAACCGACTGAGCCGCCCAGGCGCCCCCTGCTGTACTACCTTTCCACGCTTCTGCGCACTGGAGAAGGTGCATCGTAGGGACGTGAGGGACATAAAGAGGCGCACTGGCAGGGTGACGACGAATCCGCAGGGTTGATAGTTAGGTTCTGGGGCAGCCCAATATGCCGC
The DNA here is from genome assembly GCA_017311185.1 of Proteles cristata cristata. Taxonomy (NCBI): domain Eukaryota; kingdom Metazoa; phylum Chordata; class Mammalia; order Carnivora; family Hyaenidae; genus Proteles; species Proteles cristata. The sequence goes on from JAESUZ010003370.1 coordinate 228,345, forward strand.
ACTCGAAGTCCTCCATGCACGCGGCTTCTCAATGTCCCAAGTGCCCGTGAAACCGAGGTCTTGCTGGATTCAGGGGGCTCCTCTGAGATCCCAAATTGGTAGCCACTCTTCCCCACTGTCCTGAGGCTCACGGGCCCTGAGAAAGCAGGCTCTGTACAACACACTCGGTCTGTCAGGAGGAAAGAGTGAGGTCTGCTGACCGTGCATCTGCAGGACACCACTTCCTGCGTCCCTGGTGCTCATCATGACCAGCCGGCAGGGGAGAGATGGCTGCCGGACCCTCTACATCAAGAACAGACTTCAGGGGCGCCTGGGTGGCTCGGTCGGTTAAGTGTCCAACTTAGGTTGGGTCATGGTCTCACATTTTGTGGGTTTAGGCCCCGTGTTGGGCTCAGTGCTGACAGCTCGGAGCCTGGAGCTGCTTCAGGTTCTGTGTCTCCCTCTCTGTCGGCCCCTCCCCTGCTGGTGCTCTGTCTCTCTCAAAAATAAATAAACATTAAAAAAAAAAAACCCTTAATGTGTTCTAATTAAAAGCATCTTTAATTAGAGCCCCTCCCCTGCTCATGCTCTGTCTGTGTTTCAAAAATAAACATAAAATTTTTTTTAAAAGAATAAAAAGAACGGATTTCAGTAAGGTCACCGGATGCTCAGGGCCACACAGAAGTGGCCAGTGGGACAGAAGCCCGTGACGCACTCACCCGCTGGGCACTCCCTGCCCCCAGGTCAGGCCCCTCGGGCAGCATCGGCATCCCCTATGCAGACACAAGACAGACACATTCACAGGAAGAGAAAGGAGAGGGAGAAAGACTTGGAACCATCTTCCAGAGCTGCGGAAGGTGGCCCAGGTGCAGCCAAATCCCAGTGCTCAGCACCCTGTCCCAGAATGCTTGTGACGGGTGTGTCCGGGAGGCGCACCTGAGCTGAGGCGGGCGTCCTCTGTCCCTGGGAAGGCATGGCCCTGCTTCCTCCAGAAAAACGGCCTCAGGGGTGAGACACGCAGCTCTCAGCGGGCAGGACGCACGACGGTCCCCGGGTTCTGGAACTCAGCACGTGTTTGCAATCAGGAGGCGGCCTGGCAGGAGAGCAGGGCCCAGCTAAGCCTCCTCCCAGCTGCCCAAACAATGCCCCTAAGCCCAGCGAACGGCACTGCTCACGGGGCACCCCAGGTCTCTGGCCTCCGGGAAACGAAGGGCAGGGAGCTCTGGGCTTCAGATGTGTGCCCAAGTCCGACAGGCCACATGGCCGAGGCCCTGAGTATTTCTTTCTGGCCGGGAAGCCAGCACCGAATAACATGTGTCTCTCAGACTCAGGGGACAATCAGAAATACACACACATCTTTTCCACCACTGGCACCGAGTCCGTGATCCACACGAGCCCTGAACACGAGGCCCTCTCCTGGATGTGGAAGGTGCCCTGCAGTCATCCCGCGGAGCTGTGGCTTGTAGGGAGGGAGGGTGTGCTCCGGACACGGGGGCCGGTGCTGCCTGGTGGGGGACAGCCAGCTGGGAGCGGGGGCCGGGCCTGGGGACACTCCCTCCCAGTGCGTCCTGCTCGTGGTTTAATGCATCTGTAATCTCTCTGGGGTGAAAAGTGAAACAGAGCAAAACATCTGAGGAACCATCCTGAGATCCCACCCTTGGGAGACCTGGAGAACTACCGCATTGCGCCAACTACTTACAATGATTTCTAGAGGAATATCCAGCCTGGGGCGCCTGGAGGGCTCAGCTGGTCTGACTTCGGCTCAGGTCGTGATCTCACGACTCATGGGTTCGAGCCCCGCGTCGGGCTCTGTGCTGACAGCTCGGAGCCTGGAGCTGCTTCAGATTCTGTGTCTCCCTCTCTCTGCCCCTCCCCCACTTGTCCTCTGTCTCTCTCTCTCTCAAAAATAAATATTAAAACTTTTTAAAAAAAATATCCAGCCTGACAGCCGGGAGGGGAGAAGGCAGCTCTGAGGACGCGTGAAGACTTCCATCTTCTGGGATACCCCAAGGGACGGAGGCACCTCCAAAGGACAGGGCACCAGTCACATGTTGTGTTTTTATAAATCACAGGACTTTTGAATCAGCTCAGAATTGAGCCATCCAAGGAAAAGCATCAATTTAGCAAAGCCGCAGAGAGAATCCTCAGATTTTCTCCGTGGCCACAAACTGCTGACTCGGGCAAACACTATGATTTTCAGCAAGACAAAGTCCTCCTGAATTCAGCAAAGGCACCAACGAAAGGCATCACGGCTCGTCAAGTCGGCCGTGATCCACAGGCCTGAGGGACACAGCCTTTCGGGGCCACACCTTCCTGGCTTCTATGAAAATCTAACCAGGTGGGAAGGGTAAGGGCCCGCGTCATGGTTCTGACTCCTGGGGGAATAACCACTTTTCCAGGGGTCAGTGTGGACAGCACGGCAGTAGATGCCTTATGGTTTTGCTCCCGGGGCTCAAAGCTCAGCTCGGCCGAGTCCCAGCCAGGCCAAGGATGTCGCCAAGAGGGATGCTCTCCCAGGTCACAGGATGAAATATACAGAAGTGTAGACAGAGCAGGACGCATCGAGCACCCTCCCGTGCTTACGGTCATAATTCAATTTTATATGTATGTCTCTTTTTTCAATTTTTTTAGATGTTTACGAGAGAGAGAAAGAGCAGGGGAGGGGCAGAGAGAGAGGGAGACACAGAATTTGAAGCATGCCGTCAGCACAGAGCCTGAGGTGGGGCTTGAGCCCACGGACCGCAAGATCATGACCTGAGCAGAAGTCAGACGCTTAACCAACTGAGCCCTCCAGGCGCCCCGACGCGTGTGTCTTCTCACACACTGCAGGTCTTGCTTCTTCTGCATGGTCCTTTTATCCCTGACACACCTACCTCTTTGTGTTATAACCAAGGTGCTCCTAAAAACCCCACGTGTGTCGTGGTTAAATTCCATGACCCTGCAATTGTACAAGGTAACTACAAATTCAGCAGTTAATTCATGGGTTAAGCAGATGATCTTTTGTCAATGTGAACAGGCAACAATTACCGTGTGTATAAATGACTGTGTGTTTAGTTACTCTTTTGTGTAACATTTTGAGAAGGGAACACTGTGAGGTTCCCTTTATTTCTTAACTTTGTTGTTAACTTTATTCTGATTACTAAAATAGAAGTCAGATTTTACAGAAAATTCAGAAAGTGCTGGAAAGCGTAAAGAAGAAACAGAAACAAAACAAAAACCTGTCAGACTTTGAGCCAAACAAAACCTGTATTAACATTTTTTGTGCATTTTCCCCCCAGACTATACACGCTTACATGTTGATAAAACACTTTTTGTTGCAAGAGGAGAGTCATTTCATAAATTGAGCTTTTTATTATTATATGATCATTAATAGTACATTGATAATTCCTCCGTGGGTTCTATGTGCCATAAGGAAGGGAATTCTTCATAGTTCAAACAGATCCTGGGAGTCTGGGGCACTGTCTGGGGTAAGTTAAGCACTCAATATGTCTTAATTTAACAAATAAATATTATATTGTAACATTTCTCCCCATATCATTACAGGTATCACTATGTTATGAAGATGTTGCTGTGTTGTCAATTATTCTTTGAAAATGTAACTTTTTTAATGCCTACGAAATACCTCTGTTCAAGTTCACTTAACTAATACCTGCTGCTGGACACTCAGGCTCTTTCTAATAACTAGCTGTACCAAATGAAACTGCAATACTCATCGCTGTCTATAATTCTTTCTCTCTCCCTATATTCCCAAGATGGATTCTTTAAAGTGAAAGTAATGGACACAAGATCTGGTCCTATTCACACATTTGCTTATGATATATATATGAATATAAGCATCAGTTAAGGGTCTGACTTTGGCTCAGGTCATGATCTCACGGTTCGTGGGTTTGAGACCCGCGTCGGGCTCTGTGCTGACAGCTCTCAGCCTGGAGCTGCTTCAGATTCTGTGTCTCCCTCTCTCTCTGCCCCTCCCCTGCTTGTGTGTGTGTCTTCTCCCTCTCTCTCTCAGAAATAACAAATGCATAAACTTTAAAAAACTATATAATTTTCTGGGCACCTGGGTGGCTTCGTCAGTTGAACATCCGACTCTTGATTTTGGCTCAGCTCACAATCCCAGGGTTGCAGGATTGGGCCCCGAGTTGGGCTCTGCAATGGGTGTGGAGCCTGCTTGAGATTCTCTCTCTCTCCCTCTGCCCCTTCTCTACTCATGTGCAAGCATGCACTCTCTCTCTCTCTCTCTTGCTTGCTCTCTCTCAAAAAAAAAAAAATAATATAGTTTTTGAAAACTTCATGATTCAATAGCCATAAAGTAGTCCATCATTAAGGTTAATTTCTACTTGCATATTTAGAAACAATCTGAGGCTTTTTTACATTTCTGTGACGCCCATTAGTATTTTCCTTCTGCAAAGTTACTTGCAGAAGTAACTTTTTGTCTGTTCTCCTATCACTAGTCATTATTTGGGGCAGAATCATACTCTGTGAGAGACTATAGTTTTATACTGTCTTTTAAAACACAGCGATGATCTGGTTTAACCACTTTTCTCATTCAAAATGTTTTGTAGCCACTTAACCAATTTTTTATTCTTCAAGATGGGCTGTCAGGTCATCTTGTCCAGTGTCGCCCAAAAGTCCTCCTGGGATAGGGATTGAGATTATTTCTAATGTTTGTTACCCTGGGGGGAAGGGACATCTTTACAACATTTGGCCTTCCTGGGGCAGCCGGCTCGCTCATTCGGGAAGAGCATGTGACTCTTGGGTCTCAGGGTCTTGAGTTTGAACCCCACGTTAGGTGTAGAGATTATTGGAAGATTGAATCCAGGGGCGCCTGGATGGCTCAGTCAGTTGAGTGTCCAACTTCTGCTCAGGTCATGATCTCACGGCTCATGGGTTCAAGTCCTGAATTGGGCTCTGTGCTGACAGCTCAGAGCCTGGAGCCTGTTTCGGATTCTGGGTCTCCCTCTCTCTCTGCCCCTCCCCTGCCCATGCTCTGTCTGTCCCTCTCAAAATAAATAAAATAAACATTACAAAAAGAAAGAAAATAGAATCTAGACCATGCACCATTATTGTCCTTTTAAAAATTTTCATCATTCTAGCATGCTTTCATATCCTTTGGTAAAAGTGTGGTTTATCTGGTTTTGCTTTGTGCAATGAAATCTTCCCCCTAGACTCTTCTGATTATTAATGAGATATAGAAAAATTTTTCCAATAGATTTTCCCCAAATATATTAATGATTTCACTAAAGTTTTTAGTCTATTTACATAGGTTTCTAAAGGACACAGTCTCTACAAACTGTATCTTACACAATCCATTCAAACTCCCTTTACAGAACATCACATAAGGCTTTCTTTCTTTTTTTTTTTTTAATGTTTTACTTATTTCTAGGGAAGAGAGAGAGACAGCGTGAGCAGGGAAGGGTCAGAGAGAGAGGAAGACACAGACTCTGAAACAGGCTCCAGGCTTGAGCTGGCAGTCAGCACAGAGCCCGATGCGGGGCATGAACCCACGAACCGCGAGATCATGACCTAAGCAAAAGTCGGACGCTCAACCGACTAAGCCACCCAGGTGCCCCTCATATAAGACTTTCTTAATTGGCCTGGTATTAATTGGATTATCTGGGCTACACCATTCATGTTTGTTTTTACTTTGGCATAGATATTAATTGACATTATAAAAAGTTATCTTTTCTATCTCTAGTTCCCTATAGTGCTTAAAAATGAGAAATGTGTGATTCTCTTAAAAGCCTTTTTGGGGATCTCATAATCTCCCTGTTTATTTATTTATTTTTTTTTAATGTTTTATTTATTTCTAGGAGATAGAGACAGCGTAAGCAGGGGAGGGTCAGAGAGAGAGGGAGTCACAGACTGAAACAGGCTCCAGGCTCCGAGCTGGCAGTCAGCACAGAGCCCCACGCGGGGCTTGAACCCACGAACCGTGAGATCATGACCTAAGCGAAAGTCGGAAAGTCGGACGCTTAACCGACTAAGCCACCCAGGTGCCTCATAATCTCCCTGTTTATAACATCTAAATGATTACAGACACCAGAAAGTAAAGACCAGCTGAGAATGAGGGAGAATTCCATTTTCAAATGCCTCCAGGTCGAGCTTCAACACACATGGGTGTCACCGTCGCTCTGCCTCACACTGACACAGCACAAGCAGCCGCCTCTCCGGAGTGCACTCAGACACACAGAATGCATGGGCACTGCACCGCTCTCCCCTAAGCATGGGGCCACACTTTGTTGCCCGTCGGTGTTTAACCGCGGACATCTCAGGGCAGGCAGTGAGCACAGATATATTCTGTATTTTTTGCATATCCCTGCAATCACGAGAGAGAAGAATTTTAAACAATCCAAACAGGGAGGGATAAAATGAAGGCACGGCCATGTTCTGGAACGTAAGCCAGACAGACACCTTCGTCCCAATGTGACTGGGATTACCAAATGGGTGATTAACAGACGCCAGTCACACCGAGTGGGGAAGTTGTAAAAGAAATCATGTACACCTACGATAAATATTTTATTTTAATCTAAAACACACAGATGGATCATCATTAGTCAATCTACCAATGGAGATGGAGGCCAGGACCTTTGAGTCAAAATCTGCTGATTTCTCTTTACAGTGATTTCTTCACAAAGCACGCACACTCAGTGGATCCTTGAACAACATGGGTTTGAACGGCCATAGACGGGTCCAATTTACACGGATTTGTTTCCATACAGTATTATAAATGCGTTTTCTCTTCCTTATGATTTTCTTATGCATTTTTTTAGTGTTTATTTATTTTGGGGGGAGAGAGAGACAGAGAGACAGAGGATGAGCAGGGGAGGGTCAGAGAGAGAGAGGGAGACAGAATCCAAAGCAGCCTCCAGGCTCTGAGCTGTCAGCACAGAGCTCAACGTGAGGCTTGAACACACGAGCTGTGAGATCATGACCTGAGTGGAAGTCGGACACTCAACCGACTGAGCCACCCAGGCGCCCCTTCCTTATCTTAAGAACATTTTTCCTGTAGCTTACTTTATTGTAAGAATACAGTGTACAATAGGTATAACATACAAAATATGTGTCAAATGATTATGCTGTGAGGCTCCCAGTCAACAGTAGACTATGAGTAGTTAATCTTGGGGAGTTAAAAATTATACACAGATTTTCAACTTTGAGGGGGGGGTCGGCGCCCCAACTCCTCCATTGTTCAAGGGTCAACGAAGTGTATATTATATCATCTGTTTCCTGGTTTGGTTTTCTCACAAAGACATGTTTCCATACACCATAGACCTGAACACAAACTCTTGATTGATTTTCATTAGGACGTATTAAAATTGACCGTCAACATTTGAACATGCTGTTCTCATTCTCTACTTTCTTCTTTCTCTAAATACTTTTTATTTTTGAGAGGGAGGGGGGCAGAGAGGGAGGGGGACAGATAATCCCACCAGGCCCCGCACTGGCAGCGCAGAGCCCAATGCGGGGCTCGAACTCACAAATGATGAGATCATGACCTGCGCAGAAAGAAACCTAGACTCTGACGCTCAATAGACTGAGCCACCCCGGCGTGCCCTCAGTCTGCATTTCCAAAGCATTCAGCTTGAGTTTCCCTTTCTTGCTCTGCTGTGTCCCACCGGACTTCTTTTCCATGAGGGAGTCACGCATGTACGATGCCAGGCAGGTTGGGGCAGACGCACGCTAACACCACGCGGCCCCACTGGGGACGTGGAATCACGGAGACGCAGGGGAGACAAAGCAGCAGGTTCCTCGCCCATGACACGGGCAGCCGTCTGTCTGCTTCCGGGGGATGGAGACACTGGCTCATTCTGCCGTCGTTAGAAAGACTAGGAAAGACTGACACGTCCAATCCTTGAAGTAAACAATGTCTGTGTTACGACACAGAGAGAAAACAGGAATGCTTTTTGCCCTATCCTTCCCCAAATTTTTTTTTGCTTTTATGTGCAGAAAAAGAAGGTTGGAAAGAGAGACACCAGACTATTACCAATAACTACATATGGCCTTTGAGAGATGGGAAAGTAGGAATCGGCATCTTATACTGTTTATGATTGGAGTTAGTTACAAAGTTCACATTATCATAACTTTGTTGTTTAAAAAAAAAAAAAAAAAAGAGGAGCCCCTGGGTGGCTCAGTTGGTTAAGCATCCGACTTTGGCTCAGGTCATGATCTTACTGACCGCGAGTTCGAGTTCCCCATCGGGCTCTGTGCTGACAGCTCAGAGGCTGGAGCTGCTTCAGATTCTGTGTCTCCCTCTCTCTCTTTACCTCTCCCCCACTCACGCTCTGTCTCTGTCTCTCAAAAATGAATAAATGTTTTAAAAAAATGCAGGGCGCCTGGGTGGCTCAGTCAGTTAAGCATCTGACTCTTGATCTTTGCTCAGGTCATGATCTCAGGGTTATGAGTTCAGGACCCGCGTTGGGCTCTGTGCTGGGCTTGGAGCCTACTTAAAAAAAAAAAAGTATACGAGCAGGAAGTCACTTTTGGGGTCAGATGAATCAAATGACCCTCTGAAAGGGACCAGTAGAGTTTGGATTTCACTGCCCTTACTTGTTAGAGGGAGCTGTGTGCATAACCTCGTTCCCTGCAAGGAGAGCAGCACAGAGACTTCGGAGGTCAGCTGGCACCACCTGGGGAGGCCAGTCATCTCCACGCCTGTAACAGGGGCCTCTATGTGAGGCCAGGTGATCCCTGAGACTGTCCCGGAGCCAAGAAGGGGAGTCCTCACTGCGGCTCCTCCCCACAGACGCCGCACATCAGGCAGGACACGGGTCTCCTGCCCTGCTGGGCCTCACCGGCCGGCCATCTGGTGGCCCTGGCAGGTCACCGCAGAGCTGACCTCGCAGAACAGCTTCAAGGAACAGAGGGAGCCCAAACGAGGCACAGGGGAGGCGGGCCAGGGCATCGAGGCGCCCCAGCCCTGCCCCAGCCACGTCCTCCAGGTACCCGGCCCCATTGGCCCCCCCACGGCACCCCCAGACCCCAGCTCTGTGCGCCCCCTCCCAGTGCCTTCCACTCACTGGAACCCCCTAAGACCCGCCCCAGCATGTAGACCCTCACGTGACTTGACCAGCAACCACCCAAGCACCCTCGGTGACCCGTGTCCTGCGGGCTTCCCAGGGTCCACCTTGCGTTCCCTCCTCCCCACGCAGGAGAACCAGCTCCCCGGGCCCTTAACGCTAAAGGCACCGATGGGAAGGGCTCCTCCCGAGCCCAGCCTCCGGGTGAAAACCCACGGCACCCGTAAGCCACAGGACACCTTCCGGAGGTCTGGCCCCCCAGCCTCCAGGATGTCGGCCGAGGTCAGGGGAGGTGCAAGAGGGCAAGGAGAGGGCTGGCCCTCCCCCCTTCCCCCCAAAGGCTGGGCTGTAAAGCTCACCCAGGCTCCCTGCCAGCTGTTGAAGGCAAAGCAAAACTGGCTCAGGTTGCAAATTGATTTCCATGACAAAGAGCAGTAAATCCTGTTCCCAGGAGAGAAAGGTGCACCACAGGCGGGGAAGGCGAGGGAGCAGGGCAAGCCTGGCCTCTCGGAAATCGCCCGGACCAGCTGCCCACCGAGCGGCCTGTGGCCGCCCACGGGTGCCGGCTCTTACCAGTCCCGCCTGCAGGGCCACTGCGCTCGTGGGTTCTTTTCTCAATCCAGCACCGAGCCACCGTCAATTCTGGACTTGGCCCGGCGTGTGCTGTGTGAATTCTCAGTACTTCTAACTCCAGCCGAGGCAGGACACGCGCTCCAGCAGCCTCCCAGAGGAGTGACCGGGAGAAAATAGCCCCCAGCGCACAGTCAGCCCACCCAGGGCCACTCAAAGCCAAGGGCAGCAGGATGTACATTCTGCCAACATCACCGGGTAACGGACCCACCTGCCCAAACGCTTAAAATTCCAAAATTAAAAACCCGACCTGGAATCGAGATTTTAAAGCCTTTCTCAAAAGGGACAGGTTCCCCCCCCTCCCCCCCGCCCCATGGGGGCCCTGGCGATTCTGAAGCAGAGAAAACCTTCTGTGGAATCCTGAGTGGAAGCAAGGTGTGGTTCCCAAACATGGCTCCGAGGTTTGCCTGAAGGTTCCACGTGAGTCCCCGCTCCGACTCCCGCGGGGCTCAGGGCGCAGGGCCCTCACAACCGGACAGCGGGGCTGGGCTCCGGGGAGGCCACTGGACGACCTGGCCGCGGCCTCGGGGAGGGGCGGGGGGGCTGATGGCTTCTCCAGCCCAGGAATGCGCTCCGCCTAACGTCTCACGGCAGACGCGCGGGGCGAACGGGAGGGCCGGGGGCCGAGGCCGCTGGGGCGAAGGCGTCGGGACACCGGGCGGGGGCCCTCGGGTCTGGGGGCCGCGAACCACCGCCCCCCTCCCTGCCCGGCCCGCCGCGCGCTCACACACCGGGGCTGCGGCTCGCGTGCCCTCTCCACGCACCCCAGCCCTGCCCCCACCCCCTTTTCCAAAACAGCAGCAGCCAAATAAGCAGATGGAGAGCCCTGGGCGCCCTGGCCCGCTTTGGGTTCCACGCGCGTCTGAACGGGTCTCTCCAGGACCCCGGCCTCTTTCCTGGCCCCCCATCACCCACTAGCGAAGATGCCCCCTCTCTTCCTGTACTGCACCTGTGACAGCGGCGCTGGACGTTCTTTCCAGAAGATTCCTGAAACACCAGTGCACAGAGTCCCTGCAGAGAGGCCAGGAAAAGCCTGCACACAGGGGTACTTCTGACCGTGGGAGGCAAAGCCGCCCCAACCCGGGCGAGGAAAGGTCCCCTCGTGAGGTCTTCCTCAGACACTGAAAAATACTCTCTGGCCACGTCTCTGTGCGTCCTTCCCACGGGGGGTCCCGGCTGCCTCCGAACGCAACCACGTCCCCACCTGCCGGACTACACAACGCTCCCGCGGTCACCGCCTCCCCACGTCTCTACACGGCTGGGAAGCGGTTCCGCGGGTTGGAACCCGGCTCCCGGGCCGCCTGCGGTCTTGGGTTGGACACCCGTGGGCGGGATTCGCCCACGACGCGACGGGAGCACTCCCGCTGCACCGGGTGTGAACAGGTCCCCGCCCACGGACCCAGGGCTATTTTCGTGGACCAGGTCCCCTGTGCCCAGCGGCAGTGACGATGGGGGACAGCACCCTGACTCGCCCCCAGGCCCAGGATCTGGGGGCCACCCAGCTCACAGAGAGAGCCGGCCCTTCTGGGGGCGGGGCTTACGCAGCCCGCCCCAGGAGGACTCAAGGTCAAGGCCAGGGATAAGCCTCGTGCGCATCTACCACACGCTCAGTGCGCACAGGCAGCAGAGCCCTGCGGCACGGCCCCTGGACCGACGTCCCTCTGCAGCCCCTGTTGCATACAGATCACCTGGGTCTCAAGGTCATCACCAGCAATTCGGCCCTGACCCAGCGGGTGGCTCCCCACCAAGGGCTTACAGACGCCATACCATGTGCATCAGCTTCCCTACTACTAACACTCAGTCCCCACAGCGGCTCCTAACCTGGGCCGTGCTTTAGAATGACTTAAAATATACATATTCTGAGGCGCCTGGGTGGCTCGGTCAGGTAAGCGTCCAACTCTCAGTGGGGCTCAGGTCATGATCGCACAGCTTCGTGGGTGGGGCCTGCTTGGGCTTCTCTCTCTCTCTCCTCTCTCTGCCTTTTCTCCACTCGTGCTCTGTCTCTCGCAAAATAAATAAATAAACTTAAAAAATATATATGTTCCCAGGCCACACCCTGGACCAATGATGTCAGTGTCTCTGACCCTGGGCCTCCGCATTTCCTGAGCCGGCCTCAAGGGAGGCTCCCAGGAGACCGGGTGCAGCAGCACCTGGGCGGAGGCCAGCAGATGCCTCGGTGCGCCCCCACCCCCATGGAGTCTGAGTGGGCTGCAAGGCAGCTCTGACCCCAAGAATAAGGCAGAAGCGATGCTGTGACATATCTGGACCCAGATCTCACAATGCAGCCTGTCCCGCAGAAAACTCCCTTTGGGAGCTGGAAGCACTGGCTGAGACTCCACCTGACCTCAGCCTCCCACGCACCTGGGGAGAGAACGGTGACCTGGGCCAGCCTGGGGTTCCAGACTTGAAGCCCAGGTACCAGGTGAGGCCACCTCTGGCCACCTCACTTCTGTCCCGTTCAGCCTGTCTGCCCTAAAGCACGGGACAAACCACAGTACTTACAGCCGGAGCCACCTGTTTGCACCTCTAGTCAATGGCGTACAGTTATCAGCTCCCAGAGAAAAGCAGCTACAGTCATTCCAGATTACTGGATTTAGGAACCATCAGAAAAAATTAATGAAAACATTTTTTTCCCTTTAAGTAATGTGTATCCAAAGAAAGTGTTGTAAAAGTTCATTTCAGGTTAAGAAAATTATATCTATACATGTTATTCTTTCCTTAAGAATTTGTTCTACAGTGTTTTGTGGGCTTAAAACCAGAAAACTGTGTCATGAGGTCACATCTAGTGTAGCAAAACCCAAGACTGTAACAATTAAAAAAATATCACCAAATGGTATCAGCAGAGCCGTAAGTGTTGGGGAGGGAGGGAAAGGGGCCCCCACCCTGCAGGCTGACACCATCCGGGAGTGGGAGATCTTGGGGGTGGGGACAAATCAGTTGCTGGGGAGAGGGGGCCGGTATCCTCAAAACGCTTCTCATGAAGTTTCCACTTCAAAACTGACTCCAGGGTGCTTAATGTGTTTCAAAGGAGAAAAAAAATCCCAATTGTGCACCAGAAAATGTCCTAACGTCCAGAGTTCTTAGACTGATCTGTGCACATTTGGCAAGCAGAAAAAAAAAAATTTTTAAGTGCTGCTGTGGGTTCAACTCATTGTCCCCATACTGTAAACTACACAGTAGAAGAAAAAGTGTAAGAGACGTGCAGGGTGCCTGCGTAGCTCGGTCCATGAATCCTTGGACTTTTTTTTTAAGTTTATTTATTTATTTTCAGAGAGAGAGAGAGAGAGAGAGAGAGACAGTGCATAAGCAGGGGAGGATCTCACACACACACACACACACACACACACACACACAGAGAGAGAGAGAGAGAGAGAGAGAGGGAGGAAGAGAGAGAGAGAACCTCAAGCAGACCCCGTGCTATCAGTGCAGAGCCTGATGTGGTGCTCAAACTCACTAACCATGAGATTGTTACCTGAACTGAATGAAATCCAGAGTCAGAAGCTTAACCGACTGAGCCACCCAGGTGCCCTAGGCAGAGAACTCTTGATTTCAGCTCAGGCCAGAATCCTAAGCATCATGAGATCGAACTCCATGTTGGGCTCTGCGCTGACAACTTGGAGCCTGTTTGAGATTCTCTCTCTCCCCCTCTCTCTCTCTGCCCCTCCCTCACTTGCACTGGCTCTCAAAATAAAGAGACAAACTTAAAAAAAAAAAAAGTAGGGGACATGGATTAAAGTTCCACTCGCTCGCACATTTTGAAACATGAGAAAGAAAAAAAAAATCCTCAAATGATATAGTGCTAATTGTCCAACTGCTGCCTTAAACACGCATTTTAGGAAAACCAGAAGTCACCCACACTCGCGCCGCCCGTACAAGGCCAGTTTTGTGTCTGCTTGTTGACTCGGACCCTTTCCTGCTTTGCCCAGAGTTTATTTTGGGATTTATAGTTTAGTAGGCAGTAAACATCTTTACCGTGTCCCTTAAACTGGGCACATCTGAGAAGTAGAATGTTCCTTTTGGATCCCAAAAGATGCAACTTGGACCGTGGAAATAGTATCCCTTTGGAAAGGTCAGCGTCTCCTGTCCGCTTGTGAAGGCGAATTAAAGCAGGCGGTACGAGCCGCTGGGGGACAGAGTGCGCCACCTAAACCACCAGGTTGAGAATGCGTTAAACCGTGCAGGCCCGGAGGGAGGGCATGAAGGCCCTGCCCGTCCCGAGCCCCGCGCTGGAGGGACACCCCCGGCATCATGAATCACCCTTTTATAGAACAAGACACAGAAACACTCAGAGATCAAAACCCAGGGGTTTCCTCCTGATGGAGGACGTCGTGGTCGAAATGCTCCACTTCTGAGCCGGGGTGCTGCAGCCCAGGCCCCGACCCCGCGCGGGGACGCCCGCGGCAGGGCCCCATCCTGTCCGGAGGGGAGGGGCCCGGGCTCCTGGGGACACGGAGCCCAAGCAGGCAGAAAACGTGATCTGCGGTACCAGGCCCTTTTAAAATAGCAAAGCAGGCATTGTGTGTTTATGCACGTCCCCATTACAGATGTTATGAATTTTCGTGAAACCCAGCATTCATAAAAGCAAACGCTCCACTCCGGGCTTTTAAATAAAAGAGCACAAAGAACAAGAAAATCGTTTTTCAGCCTCAAGTGGAAGTCTGCTCAGCAGAAACCAGAGAGAAGGTTTCTTTGTGAACTCGGAGGGGAAAGTGGGTAAATTTCCCTTTGGTGGAGGAAAACCTACTGACCGATCCTGGGCACGGAGTCAAGAGGACGTTAAAGTACAGACACTTAGAGCTCACTCTCCACCAGGCGCGGCCCCGGGCCCCCGCGTGCGGCCCCCCGCAGGGCGGCCTGGGGGACAGGAACCGAGGACACTCGGGTGGAACAGAGGAAGGGGTTCGTGCGGACACGGGAGTCCTGTTTTGTCTTTGCCAAAACACCTCCTCCAGCGTCCCGAGCTGACTCCTGGGGCGGCCAGCCCAGAGCGCACGCGCGTGTGCGCCCGTCTGTGTGATGTCACTGGGTGTCTGTGAGCGTGTGTGTACTTGTGTGTCTGTCTCTGTGTCTATTTGTATCTGCCTCTCTATGTGTGTGTGTCCCTGGGTGTCAGGTGTCTGTGTGTGTTTCTGTGGTACTCAGTGTGTGTCTGTGTGTGTGTTGCTGGGTGTGAGCAGGTCCGTGTACGCACCTGCACACATCTGTGTCGTGTGTGCACGCACGTGTCTGTGTGCACACCTGTGTGTGCGCGTGTGTCTGGGGCAGGGGGCAGGGGGCAGCATCTGGACCCAGAAGCCCCCTTCTTGGCTGACATCACAACACTACCCGTAGGCCGAGACCCCTGCAGCGAAGCCCCGTCTCACCTGCCTCCGCACTTGGCTCGCGACCCTCACTCGTGTTCTCCTTCTCACCAGCACGTCTGTCAACGGCTCCCAGAAAAGTCCTTGCCGCGGCCACATCCACACCCGTGTTCCCCGAAGCCCAGGCTGCAAGTGCTGGCCTCCCTTCTGCAGGAGCAGCATCCTGCGAGCGAGCCCACCGCAGAACGTTCCAGAGCTCCACCAGGACGTCTGTGCGCTCCGCATGGGTCCCAGTGTCCGCGTCCAGGAGGTTGGACAGCCTGAGAACTGGTGGGTTTTCACCCCCAGCCCCTCCGCCCTGGGTCCACGGAGCACTCAGCACTTCCTGGAGCCTGAACTCCGGCTATGGAGCTGAAGGCATCCTCTCGCTAAGCTACAGGTTTCTTATTTTATTTTAATTTTAACAAGTTATTGTCAAGTTGGCTAACATGCAGTGTACACAGTGTGCTCTTGGCCTTGGGAATAGGTTCCCATGATTTATTGCTTACAAACAACACCCAGCGCTCATCCCAACAGGTGCCCTCCTCAATGCCCAGCACCCTTTCCCCTCTCCCCTGCCCTCACAGCAACCTCCGTTTGCTCTCTGTGTTTAAGAGCCTCTTATGCCTATCTATTTTTTTTTAAATTTTTAAATGTTTTTTTAAATTTATTTCTGAGAGAGAAATAGAGACAGTGTGAGCAGGGCAGGGTCAGAGAGAGAGGGAGACATAGAATCTGAAGCAGCTCCAGGCTCTGAGCTGTCAGCACAGAGCCCGACGCGGGGCCCGAACCCACGAACCGTGAGATCATGACCTGAGCCAAAGTCGGACACTTAACTGACTGAGCCACCCAGGCGCCCCTCCCTCTCTATTTAAAACTGTTTTTCCTCTCCCCTTCCCCATGGTCTTCTGT
This sequence comes from Proteles cristata cristata, assembly GCA_017311185.1. Classification (NCBI taxonomy): domain Eukaryota; kingdom Metazoa; phylum Chordata; class Mammalia; order Carnivora; family Hyaenidae; genus Proteles; species Proteles cristata. Next base: position 244,222 of record JAESUZ010003370.1, read on the forward strand.
TAAGTTTATCAAGATCCACATTATGAGTGAAAACATATGGTATCTGTCGTTCTCTGCCTGACTTATTTCGCTCAGCATAACACCCTCAGGTCCATCCATGTTGCTACACAGGCCAGATTTCATCCTTTCTCATTGCCGTGTAGTATTCCATCGTGTAGATAAACCTCATCTTCCTGATCCACTCGTCAGCGGATGGACCTCTGGGCTCTTTCCATGACCTGGTTGCTGCGACAGAGCTGGTGTAAACACTGGGGCACACGCACCTGTGCACCAGCACGCCTGTAACCTCTGGGTAAATTCCTAGTCGCGCACTTGCTGCCTCCTAGAGTGGTTTTATTTTTATTTATTTTTTTTAATTTTTTTTTAATGTTTTATTTATTTCTAGGAGAGAGAGAGACAGCGTGAGCAGGGAGGGAGGGTCAGAGAGAGAGGGAGTCACAGACTGAAACAGGCTCCAGGCTCCGAGCTGGCAGTCAGCACAGAGCCCGACGCGGGGCTCGAACCCACGAACTGTAAGATCATGACCTGAGCGAAAGTCGGACGCTTAATCGACTAAGCCACCCAGGCGCCCCTAGAGTGGTTTTATTTTTAATTTTTTGAGGAACCTCCACAGATTTTTCTGGCGCGGACGCTTTCAGGAGCTCTTCCACTGAGCACGTGCTCATAATTCCCTAGGCCCAGAACGCCGCGCCAGCCCCGACCTGGGGACGCCCGCGTGACAGGCAGGTCAGTCCCCGCCAGGACCGCCAGAGGCCTGCGGCTCATCAAGAAGTCACTGGTTTTAGTCCCAGTGATAACACTGTAGGCCTAGCTGGGGGGGGCTGTCGCCTCCGCGGCCACCCCTGCCCCTGCCCTCCGGGTCTGCTCTCGAAACGGACCCTCAGCTCCCGGCCCGGTCAGGCCCTCGGGGTGTGCGCCCCCTGCAGGCCACTCGGGGAGCAAACGTGCCTCCAGGGCCCAGGAGAGGCCTCCCCGCCGGCGGCGTCTCCACGGACTCGCTCTTTTATCAGCGGCGCCTCAAACGCCAGAAGCCGAGGCCTTTCCTCGCCTTCTGCCCGTGACCTGGGCGGCCGCCCCCCGCCCCCCGGTGCCGCCCCGAGGCCGGGCAGGCTTCGTGCCGCGAGCTCGGCCGCGGACGCGACGCCCACGCCCTGCGCGGACAGAGGGCACAGAGACCGGAGGGGAGGCGGGGAAGGGCATGGAGGACGCGGGGAGACACCAGACGGGCGTTCCCGACGGCGTCGCCCCTGCCTCCGAGACGACGAGAACGAGGGTCAGTTCCGGAGGCTTCCACGGTTCGCTCCCCTCGCGGGCCCGGGACGCACAGCCCCCGGGTCACTGCCGCCCCAGCCCCAGCCCCGCCGGCGCCCAGGGCATGAACCAGGGCGGCCTCCGCGTTCCGGGGCACAGGAAACGGCTCCCGGCTCAGCTCCCTGCTTGGCGCGGGGCGCGGCCGTGCGGGGGGCGTGCGCAGGGGACACCCCGCGGCTGGGAAGGCCGGACGGTGGCGGAGCCGGCGGATTCCCCGGAGCAGACGAGGCTGCGCGTGGCCGCGTCCCACGACCTCCGCAGTGGCCCGCGGCTCGGGGCGGACAGGAAACCCGGGGGTGGGGGGTCCTGCGTTCCGCTCACACGTGTCCTGGCGCACAGCGACCGTTTCCTGGTTTGCAAACTACCGGCCGGAGCAGACGCCTTCACGACCCGGTGGGGAACCACAGATCCAACCAAAGCCGGCGGAGGCGGCTGCGGTGCTGTGCGCTCCCGTTCGCGGTCCTCTGGGCCCAGGCGGGGCCCCCTGCTGTTCGGGGCAGGGCAGGGGCAGAGCTCCCTGTCGGCCCTCCGCCCAGCGACAGGAGGCACGGCGGGTCCCGCAGCGACCCTGACCGCGGCGCCCTGACCCGGGTACCCTGACCCGGCGCCCTGACCGCGGCGCCCTGACCCGGGCACCCTGACTGGCGCCCTGACCCGGCGCCCTGACCCGGGCACCTGACCCCGAGCGCCCTGACCGCGCGCCCTGACCCGGGCACCCTGACCCGCACCCTGACCCGGCGCCTGACCGCGGCGCACCCGGCACCTGACCCGGGCACCCTGACCCCGACGCCCTGACCGCGGCGCCCTGACCCGGCACCCTGACCGCGGCGCCCTGACCGCGGTGCCTGACCCCGGCGCCTGACCCGGGTACCTGGCCGCGAGTGCCCTGACCCGCGCCCTGACCCGGGTACCCTGACCCGGCGCCCTGACCGCGGCGCCCTGACCCGGGCACCCTGACCCCGGCGCCCTGACCGCGGCGCCCTGACCCGGGTACCCTGACCCGGCGCCCTGACCGCGGCGCCCTGACCCGGGTACCCTGACCGCGGTGCCCGCCCGCGCAGGCCAGAGTCTGGGCTCATCCTGGAGGACACAGTTCTGGACTAACGGGTCCTTCAGCGAAAAGGGAAGGGATTCCGCCTCGCTACGGCCTAGCGGGGGAAGAGGCCTCCCCAGAGCGCTGTGTCGCGGGGACCCCGATGCTGGCCTCTGGCCTCCAGAGCTGTGGGGAGTGAACATCTGCTGTGTGGGCCACCCCGCCCCGGGGTTCTCCTAAGGCCGCCTGTGCCAATGCACAACACCTGGGTTGCAGGAAACCTCCAGGGACCCCCCACCACGGAGCATGAGACCGACCTGCCCTCCTGACCCGCCAGGGGCTTCAGGTTCTGGTCCTGCCGTCTCCCCAACGACCAAACCTCCTCTGCATCCAGGGCTCCGGGGAACCCGACCGCTCCTGGGCTGGAGGCTGGAAACATCTCTTTGTTGACTGCTCCTCGCTTTCTACAGAAGAAGAGATGCATCTGCCTGGAAAACACCATGACCCAAATCTCTAACTCCGGGACAGAACTGCGCTTCCAGAAACTATGTGTCTAAATGCATAAGGACATGCTGAGGAGAAAGTGTCCATCGGATACGGGCCGACCAGAGCGCACAGCGTGTGGATGCCGGGGCAGGAGAGGCTGGCACAGATCCGAGGCTGAGAGACGACTGGGCTTCCCAGGAAATGGAGGGAAAGAGGGCACATGCTGAGGGAGCAGCACATGCAAAGGCACTGGGGCACAGAACAGTGGGGAAAAGGCGAGGAGAGAGTAGTGGGGGGGCGATTTAGGGAGGGAGGCGGCAGCTATGCAAGGGAGTCTCGACTGGAAGTGGGCCTGACCCCGTCCTTCCCAAAAAGGACACAGGGGCTACTGTGGCCAGGACAGGCAGCCACTCACAACTGCCCCGTGAGCCCGGGGAGGGAACGCTGTCCCCGACAGAGAAGGGAGACCAGACTCAGGGTGTCAGCACGTACCAGCCATGTAAACCGCGGGGGCATGGTGGGTGCCCGGAGGGTGCACTGCCCCCCCACCCCGGAACGGGCTCTTGCCAGCCACGGGCCCGCCCTCCTGGAGCCTCCCGCCTGGCCAAGGCCTGCATGAGCTGCACCGGGCTGAGCCAGGGCCGCTGTCCCTGAGCACCAGCACCGCTAAGAGCTGCCCTGCCCCGTGCGCATCTGGGCAACGCACCCGAAAACGGAAGGCTGCACTCACACCCCATCCAGAAACCCACACACGCCCCAGAAAGCGCTACGAACCTGCCTCCCTGTCTCCGTCAGCCGCCAAAGCCAAACACCGCCGCCTGGGAGCCTTCAAGAGCAGACGTTTATGTCTCGAAGCTCCGGAGGCCGGAGTCGGAGGTCCAGGCACCCGCACATTCGGTGCTGGTGACGACTCTCCTGCGGGCTTGCAGGCGCCGCCTTCTGGCTGTCCTCGCGTGGCGGGGAGAGCACTCTGGCGTCTCTTCCTCTTCTCACAAGGGCACCGATCCAGCCGGAGACCCCACCCCACCCGTGATCTCCTCCAGCCCTAATCTCCTCCCAAAGGCCCAACACCAAACACCACCCCCCGAGAGGCAGGGCTCCACACGCGGACGTGGCGCAAACACAGAGCTTCCGTCCACAGCAGACCACACACAGGCGGGCTCCGAGGGCACCAGGGACGACAAGGTGCGGCTTACAAATAAAACAACAGTAACAGTCTCTTAATCTTTCTAAGTACTTTTTATTGGGGCGCCTGGGTGGCTCAGTCGGTTAAGCGTCCAACTTTGGCTCAAGTTCGTGGGTTCATGATCTCACAGTTCATGGGTTCAAGCCCCGTGTCAGGCTCTGTGCTGACAGCTCAGAGCCTGGAGCCTGCTTCCCATTCTCTGTCTCCCTCTCTCTCTGCCCCTCCCCTGCTCACGCTCTCTCCCTCTCGCAGAAATAAAAAAAAAGTAAAAATAAAAAAAAAAACGAAAAGAGTAAGTGCTTTTTATTTGTTTTTGAGAGAGAGAGAGAGAGAATGCGAGTGGAGGAAGGGCAGAGAGAGAGGGAGACACAGAATCTGAAGCAGCTCCAGGCTCTGAGCTGTCAGCACAGAGCCTGAAGCGGGGCTCGAACCTGTGAACTGCAAGCCTATGACCTGAGCCAAAGTCAGACGTTCAACCGACTGAGCCCCCCAGACGCCCCGACAGTTCCAGTCTTTGAACAGTCGATCTGAACTGACAGCACCCGGCCTTTCCCTCCACTGCACTGTGCCTGCGAAGCTGCCGTCCTCGATCCCGCACCGAGGGTGCCGGGCGGACGTCAGGTGAGAACACCCCGGCACACGGCGCACCCCGCCCCTTCCATCCTGCTGTTGAGCAGGAAGGCATCCTTCACGTCTCTGCTGCCACCGAAATTACACTCCCCAGAGCTCCGGTTCCGCTCGGCTGGCCGCGCGTCTGTCTTTGATCTGGAGAGCAGCCCAGGCTCCTTCTCCAGGACGGGAAGCACGCAGGCACCAGCCTCGGCAGACCTCAGCGCCCCGCGCTTTCCGCCGGGCGGGGTCGAAACTGCCTCCCAATGTGAAACAGATGAGCCTTCTAAAGAAAAAGTTATTTATATTGCGGAATCTTTCAGAGCGAGCAGAAACTTGAAGAGGCTTATCACCTGGGGCACAAAACTAATGATACGAGGTTCTTCCTGCACTGAAGGGGCGGATGTGTTTTATGGAAACGAGACACAAGCAACTGTGTTAGTGTGATTCTACTCCTTGATTTCGCTCTCCAGTAACAGATGCACGCTACTCTCATCCATCACGGGAACATGCCATTCGGTGAAGGCGCTGCTTCTTTATTCTTTTATATTTATTTAGTATTGAGAGACAGAGACAGAGTCTGAGTGGGGAGATGCAGAGAGAGGGAGACACAGAATCTGAAACAGGCTCCAGGCTCTGAGCTGGCTGTCAGCACAGAGCCCGACGTGGGGCTCGAACCCACGAACCGCGAGATCATGACCTGAGCCGAAGTCGGACGCGCAACCGTCTGAGCCCCCCAGGCCTTCTGAGCCACCCACAAGAAGGTACTCCTGAGAATCAGAACTCCCCCTGAAAGTCAGCACTAAGGGGAGGGAGGCTGCATCCAAACCCCGCTGGTTTCTCAAAACCACAGACGTGTGTGTCTAGCCATCCAGAGGCGGGAGGAGACATGGGCTTGGACACGCGGGGTCTCCAGATCACACATGGAGGAAAGAAATACATAAGACAGCACTTCCCTGTGCAAAGACTGTAAAAGCAATTAGAACTCTAAGAAAATCAAGGTTCTCAACATTCCACCCCAGAGAACTGAGAAGTCAAGTCTACAGCTGCCACCGTACACGCGCCCGTCCGTGCGTCCACTTGCACGCTGGGTCATTCTGGAGGTGTCCACAGGCCCTCACTGTGCGGGGAGATCCCCTCGGCCAGCAATACCGGGGGACCCAAGCCCTCTGCGCAGCTGCGTGATTTCAGAAGCCTCTCGGGAAATGTGCCCAGCAGCGCTCACACAGCGTTCTTGGGTTTCTCCTGATTTCAACACTGAGAATCTCAGGAGGGAATAGAGGAAAAGACCAGAGGAAGGGACCCCGGAGGTGCAAATAAAATGCAATATGAGAAGCATCTCCACGGGCAAGCAGATGGTCCGGGAGGCAGGAAAATGCAATTGCTGAATAGGACCGTGAGCTTCTAGATTTTGCTCTTTGACTCTTCGGATGGGACTAACACCCGAAAGAAAGTCCACTACCAAGAGCCGAAGGGCTCCAGGCCGGGACGCGGCCACATGGCTGATTTTTTATCAGCTAACTTGAAGCAGAAATCAGATACTCAGCAGTGAGTCCCCAGATGCACGGGCTCTGTGGGAATGAACTTGGTCTGAGGCTCACTGCTGAGTATCTGATTTCTGCTTCAAGTTGGCTGTCCTTGCCTTCCACCCGTCTTGAATCATCACGCATGCAGATAAAAATGAAGTTCGCCTCAGTCTCCCCACACTCTACCAGTTCACACTCTGTCGTGGACACTTCCAAAAGAACATGGCTCTGAGCATATCATGTCCCCTAAATAGCATCACCATGCAGGTGCTATTTTACAGATCACTTTGGTTTGCTGATCCCTGACCTCTCAGGGGAGAGTCCCTTGTCTCCATGGCTGTAGAACATTCCCCAGTGCGATGCACCACATTTGTGGGTGTGTTTTTACGCCTCTGGCCAAACAAGCAGCAGCTCATATTTTTTCTCCTCGCTCACAAACAGCACTGCCAGGAAGACCCCAGACTCTCTGCACCCCACACTCTATGAGTCTGGAGTGGAGGCCCAGGATGTGGACTCACCAGGTCCATGGGAGTACACGCCGTGGGTTTATCTAAGAGATATGGCTAACTAGCGGGCCTGGGGGCTCAGTCAGTTAAGTGACTTCCCGACTTCGGCTCAGGTCATGATCTCGCGGTTTGTGAGTTCAAGCCCCATGTCGGGCTCTGTGCTGACAGCTTGGAGCCTGGAGCTCCTTCAGATTCTATGTCTCCCTCTCTCTCTGCCCCTACCCTGCTCATGCTGTCTCTCTCTCTCTCTCCAAAATAAATAAACTTTAAAAAAAGAGATATGGCTAACTGACCTCCAAATGGATGATGAGTCTACACTCCACAGCCCAATGCCCCTGTCCCCACACCCTCCACAGTTCGTACCAAACTCTTCAGACCCTGGCAAAAGGATGCTGGGAAATCATAACTCGCTGCATGTTTCTTAACGCTAGTGTGGCAGGCAGAATTACAGTCCGATGCCCAGAATTCAGGACTACGGCACCTCATATGACAAACAGCACTTTGCAGATGCGATTACGGATCCTGAGATGATGCTCCTGGGTCACCAGGGTGAGCCCGGTGTCATCCCCAGCGCCTTGTTAAGAGGGCAGGGCGGGCGCCCGGTCAGGGAGCGTGGGGGCCTCCAGGAGCCAGAGAGGCACAGAAACGGAGTCTCCCCTGCGTCGTCCAGAAGAAATCCAGCCCCACGACCCATTTAGATTTCTGAGCCCCTGGACTGAGAGAGAACCGATCTGTGTGCTCTCAAGCCGCCCAGCTCATGGCGTTTCTAGTGTTCCTGGCTATTCGCGAATGCCTTGCTGTGAACCCCTTTTTTTAGATCCTCTGCCCCTCACAGCTTCTATTAAGACTTATCAGTTGTGGGGTTGCCTGAGGGGCCCGGTTGGTTGAGCGTCCGACTCTTGATTTCAGCTCAGGTCGTGACCACCAGGTCGTGAGATCGAGCCCCGCGTGGGGCTCTGGGCTGACAGCGCAGGATCTGCTTGGGATTCTCTCTCTCCCTCTGCCCCCTGCCCCCCCAAATTAAAAAAAAATTAAGATTTATTCATCATTTCTTTCATAAACAAATTCTCATATCTACTTTTTTTTGGTGATGGTATAAAGCAGGTGTCTGACATGATACTCTCCCCAGGGCGCACTCCATTACCGCAATACTATTTGTTACAAACGCCACTATTTCCCCACTCATTTGAAAAGACACATTTATCACTTAGCACAGCCCCTCGGATTCCATGGGTCTGCCCACGGACTCTGTTCCAGTCCTTAGATCCATGTGCGTCTTTCACTCCTGTAAGTAAGACGTCTGATATCAGACAGAGTGGAAGGGTCCCACTTAGCTTTACTGTTTCAAACTGATCGCGTCTCGTCCTTTGCTTGTCTTCAGTTCTAGGTTTTAGAGAAAGCCAGCCACGCTCTGCTAAAATCACTTACGAGGGCGCTCGATGCGACTGCACTCCAGGCAGACGTTCATTTCGGAAGAACAGGTCTGTTTATAACGTGGCCTTCCCACCCGCCCGCCGTGCTCTCCCCTGCGGGTACGCCACTCTTCTTCGACCCCTCACAGGGCCGGCACACAGCCGGCACACGCTCTCACCGGCGTCATTCCTGGGTCTTGTTGCCCTGGGTCACTTCCCATCGCTTGTTCTCATCGTTCCTGCAGCTACCTACGAACGATACTGATGTCTTCGGGCTGAGCCTGAATGTGACCAACCTCTCCGTCTGTCCGCCCATTACTGCTAAGATATTCCGTTGAGACGTCTGTATTTTCCGTCCACAGGAAATAGAACCAGATGCAATGAATTATAGATTTATCGCCTTAAACAACAGATACCTACTGTTTGCTTCATTTATTTTTTTTTAATGTTTTATTTACTTTTGAGAGAGAGAGAGAGAGCGCGCGCGAGCAGGGGAGGGTCAGAGAGAGAGGGAGATACAGAATCAGAAACAGGCTCCAGGCTCTGAGCTGTCAGCACAGAGCCCGACGTGGGGCTCGAACCCACGAACCGTGAGATCATGCCCTGAGCTGAAGTCGGACGCTTACCCAACTGAGCCCCCCAGGTGCCCCCTTTTTGCTTCATTTAACTTCACCCGAGAGAAACTGTGTTGTATCAGATAGATCCATTTGGCCCTTCCCAACCTCCTAGTGTTTGGGAGGCTGGCTTCGCCTCTCCTGAGGGCGCTGCGGCTGTGGGGGGGCTCTCCCACCTCGCTCCGTCCCAGGCAGTGACGGGGGCGGGGGGAGTGCCTGCGTGACACAATACACTACTTCCTTGAGGAAGTGGGGCGGGAGAGCAGGATTTTAGCTCCAAGTGCAGGAAATATCAGCACATCCCAAGGAAATGAGGAGAATCGAGTGAAAAGCGCCAGGCCACAAATAAGAGAAATTGAGACACAAAGACACGAGGCTGCAAGAAGCTGGAAAGGAATGTGGTTCACAAAGTTAGCCAAGCAACTGCCCTCCCGAAATCATCGTCCCCACTGGGAGCGGGAGTGAGGACAGGATGCCGGTGGCCGCACGCCCAGGGCCCGGCGCATCTCCCTTCTAAAGGCCTTGTTCTCCGAGGAGCCGGAGGGCCATCTGGAGAGGTGGAGGGGGAGGGCGACTCCCCTTCGCCATTCTCTCTTGCTCTCTCTGCCCCTTCCCTGCATGCATGTGTGCGTGCAAAATAAAATAAAGTAACACAAAATAAATTAAAATAAAACAAAATAAAATAGAAATTCAGACCAACTATCCTTTTTTAAAAAATTTTTTCAATGTTTATTCATTTTTGAGACAGAGAGACAGAGCGCGAGCGGAGGAAGGGGCAGAGAGAGAGAGGGAGACACAGAATCCGAAGCAGCTCCAGGCTGTAGCTGACAGCACAGAGCCCGACGCGGGGCTCGAACTTACAGACTGCAAGATACGTGACGTGAGCCGAAGTCGGACGCTTAACCGACTGAACCACTCGAGCGCCCCTCAACTATCCTTTTTTTTTTTTTAAACATTTTTTTTTAATGTTTTTATTTATTTCTAGGAGAGAGAGAGACAGCGTGAGCAGGGGAGGGTCAGAGAGAGGGGGAGTCACAGACTGAAACAGGCTCCAGGCTCTGAGCTGGCAGTCAGCACAGAGCCGACACGGGGCTCGAACCCACGAACCGCGAGATCATGACCTAATCGAAAGTCGGACGCTTAACCGACTAAGCCACCCAGGCGCCCCTCAACTATCCTTTTTTAGGGAGCCCAAGTCAAGAGGCAGGGGTGGTGCTTCCTAATCTCAGATCACGGCATCTTCCGTGGCCTCCGGGGGCGTGGCACCATGGCAGACGCGGGGTAAGCCAGGGGTCTTATGCCGAAACGTGAGCAGGCAAAACCATTTTTAGAAAAAGCCCTTCTAGCGTCCATCGCCGTCGGAAGTGAGGTTGGAACTGCGGAGAATCGCTGAAGTAGCATTTGGCTTCATTAAGCCCACGGAGAACTAGCAAAGACTTACTTTTAAAAGCTGTAATGAGCGGAGACGCCTCAAGGATTCTACGAGAGGCGAATGGAAACACCCATCAGCAGGCTGACATCACCACTGGCTGGCACTGCTGAAGTGCTCACGGCAGTGTCTGCAAGGGGCTGGAACCGGTCACGTCAAGTTACCCTCCGCACGTGAGAACAGAAAGGCTAGCTCACCTCCTCCCAGAAGCGCGCTGCCTGGTACTGAGGTCGCGTCCAGCAGGGAGGCTGCGGCCTGGCTGGCCGCTCTCAGTACCCCTAGCGGCTCCGTGGGGCCGGGAGGCTCCTCCAGGTCACCACGTGTCCATCTTCAAGTCAACATCATTGTCACCCGGCACAGAGAGGGGCGAGTTCCCAGACGGGCCCATAAAAGTCCTTGGGCCTTTCTTCCCCACTGGTGCCACTGGCCGTGTCCCCAGGTGTGGCATGGAGATGCTGGGTGGGAGTCAGCCCGGAGAAGCCCGAGGCCCCAGGGCAGGGCACTCATCCCCCCATGTCACCCGGCCCATGCGGGGGCCCTGCAGTCCTGAGGCCCAACCCCCCGGGCCGGATGGACTCCCTCCCAGGCCAAGGCTGCTGGCAGGGGCGCTTTCCCACAGAAGCAGTGACTGCGCCCCAAACTGTCTGCAGCCACGCGCAGGTGAGGGTCCGAGAGGGAGACGGATCAGGACAAACCCCAGAACCGTTCGGGGCAGAGGCGCTGTGTGCCCGGTGTCCACACTCACCGGGGGCTGGGGCTTCCCCTCCCGAAATGGGCAGCCCGGAGGGACGGCAGCAATTCCAGGGGCTGACGCACCCCTGCCCCGCGTGGTGACGTGCACGGTCTCCTCCCATCACCGCGAAGCTGCGGGGACGCAAGCGTGTCATCACCCACCTCTCTCCCGGCTCACCTGCGGGTCGGTCGCAGGGCCCCGTGGTCACGTGTGCAGTGTGGCAGACCGGGCACTCCTGGCCCGCTCCTGGTTCCCTGGCGGCCCTCGGCACCGTCTCGCCGCCCCGTCTGGCTCTGCAGGTCTGGGACCTCAGCGCTGTCACTGAACGTTCCCCACACCCCCCACGAGCCGCAGAAACGAGGCCACAAACAACAGCAGCAGGTCCATCGTCTTCCCTCCTGCGCGTGGACCAGCCGTGCGCCTGCCAGCCATGACCTCGCCCAGTGTGTCCCAGAAGGGTCCCCAGGAGTGAGGGCTTTGTGACCTGCTGTGGGCACCGTCATGCTTGTGGTGTGGCCGTCGCGATCGGCGTGACCAGCACCGGGCGAGCCAGTGAGCCAGAGCCACGCTGTCCACCCACGTCCACACGGCTGGCAGGAGCCGGCGGTGCACACAGGACACCAGCGTGGGCGCGGCCCCTGCGGTGCCCCCCGAAGGCCCGTAACCGCGGGCGCCAGGCGGGACGCGGGGGCCCCGGCTCCCCTGCAGGCTCCACGATCTGGTTTTCATCGAGTGCAGCTTCGAGGGCTCTCCCACCACATTTTTCTTTAATTATGATAAAAGAGAGTAACTTAATCAAGCATACATCCTGTTGAGATGAACATGAGAAAATAAAGGGGGTAACGGGGAGAAGGGGGCGGCGACACTCCCAGCGGTCGTCCAGACTTAGGGGGAAGCCAGCGCGCAGCCGCCAAGCCCGGGAAAGGGAAATGCTGGCTCGTCCCCACTGGGGATCCGGCCCGCGTCCCGCTGCGGGAAGACGGAACACAGGCAGGCGCAGCCTCGCGTGGCCCCCGGGAGCGAAGACGGTCCCCCCGGGCTGTCCCCCGCAGCCCCCCCGGGCTCCTGTCGCACCCCACCAGGGAGGTGCTGACCGTCAGCAGCCCACCTGGGCAATGGGAGATACGCACACACGTGCACGCTGAATTACACGCACGCACACGCCAATGCACGTGCACACATACACATGCGTGACCACACGTGCACTCACTGCAGAGAAATGCACTCACGTGCGTGCACACACATGTGCACACCCACACACATGCACTCCCATGCACCTGTGCACGGACATGTCCACACTCACATGCACAGAGAAATGCACTCACACACCCCGCAGGGCAGCGGTCCCCAAAGCGCCCAGTGGCCCCCAGCAGCACAGAGGAAGTCCTCCGAAAGGCAGCATCCCAGACACACCGCAGGCCTACTGAGCCCAGCACCCTGGGGCAGGGCTGCACCATGCGTGTGTAAGAAGCCTGCAGGCTGACGGCTGAGGACACGGACACTTCGAGCAGGCGTTACTCATACAGGAGCTGGTTCATGAAACAAGACGGCGAGCCAGACAAGGGAATATTACTCAGCGCTAAAGAGAAGTGAGCCATCGGGCCCTGAAAAGACACGGAGGAACCTTCAGTGCATGTCACGAAGTGCAAGAAGCCAACCAGAAAAGGCGATATTCTCTGATTCCAGCTATGGGGCGCCCTGGAAATGCAAAACTGTGCAGACAGTAAAGGGATCAGGGAGGCGGGGGAGGGGTGAGCAGGCAGAACAGGGAGGGATTTCAGGGCAGTGACCGGCTCCAAGAGACACCGTGGCAGTGGGCGTGCAGCATCCCACACGTGTCCAAACACAGAGTGAACAATACCATAAGTGTGCCGGGAGTAAACTCAGGGCTCCGGGGCACCGTGGCGGGTCAGGGCAGCCCCGTGGGCTGGGACAGATGCGCCAGTGGGTGGGGAGGCTGCTGTGGGGTCGGGAAGTACATGCACAATGCGTGCCTTCCACCCTGACTATGTGTAAATCTACAGCTGCTCTACGAATAAGGCCAGTTTACACTTACAATAAGTAAGAGCAATTTTATGGCTTCACTTAACACTCTGCTCACAGGCAGCACCAGTAAGAGCACTTGAGGCCTCCACGAGCCACCCGTGGCCTGAGACCACACACACCAACTCCGTGATCTTCAGAGGGACCCCCTCCGCCTATGACACCACCTCCCCCTTACAGCGGATGGGCTGGAGTACAGGAAGGTTGAGAAACCTGCCCAAGGTCACACAGCTACTGAGGCGTCAGGCCTGACATGTCAGGCCCCGGCGTCCACCCCGTAAACACACAGCCACAGCGGCATCACACAAGGCACAGTCCTGCCTTCCAGAGCTCCCGAGGAGAGCTGAAGGACAGACGCTGGACAGACTGAAGGACAGAGGGCCCAGGGGCGTGCGGGGCCGGGTTCCCTCCAGGCGCGATACCCAGCCGGGGCAGGCGTGTCAGTGAAAACCTTGGTGACGGGTGAGGAGACTTCAACGCTGGCCCGGCCCTGGCCAGGGATCATAAGGCCCCCACTAGACACAGCACTGGAAAGTCCTGTCCTCCGCACGCCCAAGGAAGACTCCGATGAAGACCAGGGTTCTCTCTGGAGTATTCTAGACACAAGCCATTTGGGCACATGCTCCCAGCTGCTGGAGGCATCATGAAGGACCCGGCCTCGAGAAGCCCCAGCCGGCCTCAGCCCCACTCCCTCTAAGAGCCCCCCCTCCCCCAGTGGGAGTGCTGTGCAAGTGGGGACAGCGACAGGGAGCGGGCCTCTCTTGGGGATGCGCGTAGAGATTCCAGCTGGGACGGCTTGGGGTGGGGAGGTGCAGGAGATGAGAGACCGTCAGAGGGGCGGGGGCCCAGGCCCTGCCATCAGGGACTTCTGGAAAAGTGAACCCCTGGCCAGCATTTGGAGACCTTCAACCTCTGAGGGAAAGGGCAACGAGTCCAACCCACTGCCCGTCCTGTGAGAGGGGGGCAGGCGGTGGGGTTCCCGCGGGAGGCAGGGCCCTTCCAGGGACTCCCTGAAAAAAAAGTCAACCCCCAGACAGGGCTGTCCCCTTCCCTCCAGACGAGCGGAGGGGCCGTGTTGGGGTCAGAGGAGTCAGGAAGAAGGGGGGTGGGGGTACTGGATCCACCTGTGAGCGCACCGGTAATCAAGACGCAAGCCGTACGTCCATGCACTGGCCATAAACAGTCTGAAAGTGAAATGAAGACACCAATTCCGTGTATAACAGTCGCCAAGAGGGTGGACTGCTTAGGAATAAAAGTCATCCCTCCGAAAGTGCAAAGCTTCAAAACATCGCTGGAAGAAACCGAGAAGATAGAAGTAAACAGAAGAGCATCCCGTGCTCATGGACCAGAAGGCTCAGTACAGGTAAGATGGCAATGGCCCCCACAAACATCCCAACTGGTTTTTCGGCAGAAATCGATCAGCTTCTCCGAAAATCCATATGGAAATGCCTGCGACCCAGAAGAGCCAAAACAGTCTTGAAACACACCAAGGCAGGAGGGCTCGCACTTCCTCAGTGACTGAGATAGTGTGGCAGTGACACAGGATGGACATTCAGATCAAGAGCATAGAATTCAAAGTCCAGACGCCAGCCATCGCACTTGCGGTCACTGATTTTTGCCGGAGCTGCCGGGAAATTCAGCTGGTGTTGGGACAGCTAGACTTTCACATGCAAAAGAATGAAGATGAACCCCTTCCTCACCAGATACAGAAAAAAAATTAACTCAAGATCGACCACAGACCTAAATAAAACTATAAAATGCTTAGAAGAAAACACAGGTGTAAATCTTCGTGACCTTCGTTGGACAGTGGTCCCTGACACGCGACACCCAAAGAAAAAGCAACACAAAATACACAAACTGGGGTTCATCGATACCGAAAACTTTTGTGCTTCAACGGACATCATCGAGAAAGTGAAAAGACGCTCACAAGATGGGAGACACCCTCGCAAGTGATGCATTTGATGATGAAGGATTTGTTTCTAGTATATGCAAAGAATGCGGTTATGGACTAATTGATTATGTCCCCTCAGAATTCCTGTGCTGAAGCCCTAACCCTCAGTGGGAAGGTTATTTACAGGTGGGCCCTGTGGGAGGTGCGGAGGTAAGGATGAGATCACGGTGGGGGGGGTGCATAATGGGATTATGCCCTTACTAGACGATGAGGGCGTCAACTTAATGTCCACACACTAATAAATGAATAAATAAATGTGGTCTCTCTGCACAGTGGAATCTACCCAGCCATAAAAGTAAGAAGGTTCTGGAACTTGCTACAACATGGGCGAACCCTAAAACATTATGCTAAGTGAAGAGACACCTACTCCCAATGACCAGTTACATGAAATGTCCGAACCATACAAATCCCTAGAGACAAAAGTCCATTCATGGAAGGTGGGGCCCAGAGAAGGGTTCCTGGGGAGGCAGGGATGGCTGAGGGGAACTGGTTCCTTTTTAAAGTGATGAAAATGTCCTAGAAGTGATCCTGAAAATGGCTGCACAGCTCTGAATGCTCTAGAAGTCACTGCATTTAAACCCTATGTGTCAGTCGCATTTGTATGTGAATTATAGCTCAATGAAAGCGTATCAGTAAGAACTAATCTGGAGATGCTGGAAATAAGACGAGGAACAGGCTGAAGAAAAGGTGGAGGTGGGCTCTGTGCGGCTTCCCTTGAACATGGAAGGTTCCCGTCCTTGTGCTCGTGTGCAGATGAATTTCCTTTTCCGCTGTACACCTCTGTGTGCCCCTGAATTTCAATGCAACCCGACGGGGCTCCAGGGTGGTCAGTAGGTTGAGCATCCAATTCTTGATTCCGCGCTCAGGTCACCATCCCAGGGTTGTGGGACTGAGCCCCAGATCAGGCTCCTAGCTGAGTGTGGGAGCCTGCTTAAGATTCTCCCTCCCTCTGCCCCTCCCCATTCATGCTCTCTCTCAAAAGATAATAGTACTAAAAGAAATAAATAATAAAAATAATAAACTCAACCCTAAAAGCTCCAAGACATGTGCTATCACGAGGCCCCCCATGAGAAAGCAGTCCTCTGGTTTTTAGACACTCGGCACCGGTCCTGGCCCGAACGAGAGCTGGATACTGCAATGGAGAAAACCCGAGTTTCACTGTGAGTCCACAAACCCGCCTGGGGCCCCCATCTGCCTTGGGAGCCGAGTGCAGGGACCGAGGACCTCTGGAGGCACGGAGGTAAGGAAGCATTCCCGACACACACCCACGGCAGGAGGGGGCGGTCCCAGGCTTGCCGTACAATCTTAATGACACCTCAGCGATGTCGCGATCCGGGTCCCGAGTCTGCAGGGAAACGCCATCATAGATCACAGCGCGGGCCAGGCACCCAGCAGGAGCTGCATGGGTCACACCAGTTGAGAGGGCCCCTTGCCACGGGGGTCACTCGCACGGCGTATCCTTCCAACCAAGTCCAAGAATCTACGCTTTCCACGACGGCACGTCAGAGGAGCCCATGAGGCCACGATAGTTTTCCGAATGTGCCCCCTTTAGACAACTTATTTCAAAGGCGGCTCCTGGGGCGCCTGGGTGGCTCAGTGGGTTAAGCGTCAAGTCTTGATTTCGGCTCAGGTCTGATCTCAGGGTTGTGGGGTCGAGCCCCATGTTGGGCTCTGGCCTGACAGCATGAAGACTGCTTGGGATTCTCTCTGTCTCCCTCTTTCTGTGCCCCTCTCCCGTATTCTCTCTAAATAAATAATTAAATAAATAAAAATAAAAAGCAATCATTTTCACCATAACTGAGCACAGAGTAAGAAGTAAATCAGATCTCGGAAAATTCAAACGGGCCATATGTTTCCTTCCTGCTGACGCTGCACACCCGCTTCATCCTCCGCTCCGAAGGGCGGTAGTGCTCATGGAAAAGCTATTTTGCATCCCTTTCGCCAAGAGGCAGCCCTCCTCCAAAGGGAAATGTGAATGACGCAGTATCTCCCCGTAGCCAGGAATTTTTGTGCTTTGCAAAACACTCCCCCCACCGCAGCAGCCGGGTCTTCAGCTCAGTTGTCTGTGATCCACAAATCCCCAAAGTACAAGCTAAGGCTGAAAGGTTTTTTTTCAGTATAGTTTTCAAATACGGTAATTCTATCTGGCAATAAAAAGCTTAAAAGATCTCCAGCAGCCCTTTCAAGGCACAACAAAGGGAAAAACCACATGAAGGCACTCACGGTCCTTAAGCCCATCACTCGAAGTAAATAGGCAGTTTGTACACTTCCAACCAGCAGCTTCTTCCCCGACTCAGGGTGTCACCTCGCTGTGTAAGTGACACCTCACTGAGGAAAACTGCCACCAGACTCCAGATGCACGGACTCAAATGACTCAACTGGGACACCAGTTTTTTTCTTTTCTTTTTAATTTCACTGAAAATATGAGATTCACCACATTAACTTTACTCCTCTTTACAAAATAAGGGTATCAAAACGCTGGCTTCCCAGGGAGTATAGAAGCCTCATGTCATTGAAACAAGCACACAAAGTAACCAAAAGCAATTAGTAAATATCTTGTTCTAAGCAAGAACGAAATACCCGTTTGCAGAGGAGCTCGTCACCATTCCTTAAAAGAAAAAAATCATACAAGGGTATGGTAACGTTTTCCTCTTCAAATGTGGGCCCAAGATACAAGTTTGTTTTAAATGCACAATTAAGAGCCTGTGGACTAAGTAACACTTGGTCTGCAGTTGGACGTGTGGGTGGGGCGCACGGGGAAAAATGCCAGCTTCATTCACTGGGGGCCAGGACAACCTCCCTACGGCGACTTCTTAAAATCGGGGTTCCCAGAGGCATTCAATAGCTACGCCCCCACCCCCCACCCCCAAATGAAATTCGGAAGATGTTTTCTTTAAGCTGCTCCTGAGTAGATGCCTCTAACACGGGCCACTATCCAAATTTAGCAACACAGGTTGAAAAAACAGCCACTTCCTGGACGACAGAAATCAAAACGCTCCAGCGGTGTTCTGTTACAGCAGCGCAGTCGGTCTGAGGCAGTGAAGGTGCTTTCCTGTGAACTGGCAAAGGAAGAAATAGAGATGTTCTTTCCCCTGACCCAAGTCCAAGTTCGCCAGCTGCATGCTTCAGAGCCGCCCGGTACAGCAGGGACACGGCCACGCGGGTGGGGCTGCTGACGTTTCAATGAATTACAGTGAAAGAGGCTTTCAAATTCAGTTCCTCGGCCCCCACCAGCCGCACTTCCAGGGCTCAAGAGCCGCAGGAGGCTGAGGGCTACCACACGCCAGCGTGGAACATCTCCATCATCGCCCGAAGTGCTACGCGGCAGGAGTGATGAAGGAATGGAATTAGCTACTTGACGGAGACGCTTTCGCTTGGAGGAAACAAAACTGAATAGGATGTGGATATGGCCTAAAACCCGCAAATCCCTCTCAAATGGGGTTGCTGCTATTGTGTTTTAAGGCGAAACAGAAAGGGAGATCTGCAAGTATTCTAGAGTGACCAGGACTTCTTGAGGGCTGTGGCTCTGCGCTAGCTGGGGCTGATCAGCACACTCTGCCCATGTCCCCCAGGGAACGAGTATGGGGGCAGCTGCCTGGGCTCCGTAGCCCCACCCCCAGCACAGCCCAAAACACACGTGGGCGTCAGCACAGCACGGTGAGCACTTTCAAATGCCTTCTAGATCTGCTTGAGGAGAGCAGAGAGAAGTACAGCAGAACAGAGGGAGCACCCCCACTTATTTTTCATTTTTTTCCATTTCTCCATTCTCTTGCACCCCAGCTCCACGGGATGCTGTGAAGGTGGTCCTGAAGTCGGCAACAGGCGGCTGCAGGAACCTGAACTTGAGAGCCTATCTCTGCAATTAGAGGGGGTGGGGTCCCAGGAGCTGGTCAGACCTGAGGTCTGTGTCTCTTCCTGTCTTCTCACTGCTTAGCCCTGGACACGGGTTTGGTCTGGGGGAGCAAGCAGCAGAAAAGGTAGCTAACGCGTGAGGTTTTGTGCCAAGGGACTGAAAATGGGGGCCCCTGGGAACCAGAAAGCAACGGGGAAGGTGGCATTCTGAAAAGTAATCCTTTAGCATTGTTTGTAAACTCCCAAGGTCCCCCATGAGCTGTGCAGGGGGATCCACCCCCAAAGAGATGCTTAGAATAACTGAACAACAGGGACGCCTGGGTGGCTCAGTCGGTTGAGCATCCAAATTCGGCTCAGGTCACGATCACACGGTTTGTGAGTTTGAGCCCTGCGTGGGGCTCTGTGCTGACAGCTCAGAGCCTGGAGCCTGCTTCGGATTCTGTGTCTCCCTCTCTCTCTGCCCCTCCCCTGCTCGCACTCTGTCTCTGTCTCTCTCAAAAATAGATAAACATTTTAAATACTGTAAAAAAATAACGAAACCTCAGAATACGACCCAGGTCCCGGACGGGCCACGGTGAGCTGCGCGTGTAGGACAGACCGAACAGCACTACAAAGGCTTTGAAAGCAGAACTGACACCGGACCCACACACGCGGGAAGCAGTCAGGAGCGTGCAGGTGAACTCAAATGGACCAAGTGTGCTCACACAACACCAACACCCCCACGGGGAGCCAACAACACACCAGGTCTCACAGCCAAATACGACCCCTCCAATATCCTTGATAACGATCCACAGTTACTCAACGTACCAAAACCCAGGAAGATCCCAACAAGCGACAGACGTTAAGAATAAGAGAACACAGGTGTGGGAATTATCTGCCAAAAACTGTAATGTAAAACTAAAAAATACTCCCAACAAGTAAGGATACACAGTTTAGAAAACAAGAGAAATAGGAAACAGTTCAAAGAAATTGAAGCTATAAAAGAGAAAAAAAAAGGAGATTTTAGAATGAAAACACGACAAGTAGAAGAAAAACCTCGTTGCGGGAGACTGACTAGTATGGAGATGGCAGGTGTCACAATATTACAAAGCCTGAACAGAAAGATTGGAAGGAGAAATGACGGGATCCTCACAGATCCGTGCGACAAAATTAAGTGATCTGACATTTGTATCATCAGCGTCTCAGAAGGAGAGGGGAAAAACGGTAAAGAAAACATAGCTAAGGGGCTCCCGGCCGGCTCAGTCAGTACAGCACGCAACTCTTGAGCTCAGCATCGCGAGTTCAAGCCCGATGTTGGGCATAGTACTTTGAGAGAGAGAGAGAGAGAGAGAGAGAAAAAAAAGAAATAATAGCTAAGACCTTCCTAAAAGAGGCAAAAAATACATAAAGCCACAAAATGAAGACATTCAATGAATTCCTGAAAAGATAAGCTCAAAGATTTCTATGTCCATACATATAATAATTAAACTGCTGGGAAAAAGAAAAACAAAAAAACTAAAGATAAGGACAAGGTGAAACGGTCTTTAAAGTAATCAGAGAAAAACAAAGTATTTACAGAGGAAAACTGATCTTTATGGCTGTAGATTTCTCATTAAAAATTATGGAGGTCAGGGGAGCCCGGGTGGCTCAGTCGGCTTAGCGTCCAACTTTGGCTCAGGTCATGATCTCTCAGTACATGTAGAGTTTGAGCCTCGCATCCGGCTCTGTGCAGACTGCTCAGAGCCTGGAGTCTGCTTTGGATTCTGTCTCCCTCTCTCTCTCTCTCTGCCCCTCCCCTGCTCATGCTCTCTCTCGCACACGCTCTCTCTCACTCTCTCAAAAGTGAATAGACATTTTTAAAAATAATAATAATAATGGAGGTCAGAAGAGTGCAAAACAAACCACTAAAGTTCACAGAGAAACAGGCTATCAACCCAGAATTCTATACCCGGCTGGCGAAAGCACCCATGTCAAATCAAGGATTTTCATTTTCAAATGAAGGCACCCTCCTGGCACCCAGTGTCAGTAGACTGGCAAGAAGGGAGCCACTATAGGAAGCACTATGTGCAGAAGGAAATTCGTACCAGAGAACCTGAATGACCAGGCATGAAGAAAAAGGAACAAAAATGGAATTAACCATGGATCGCTGAAACTAACTGGGTGCATCAGAAAGGTTTATGCCGACTCAGAAGGTCAAAGCCTTTATGACTCCACAGCATGACATTCTTGAGAAAACGGAATGCAGGACAGAGAACAGACCAGCGGTTGCCAAGACTTACGGGTGACGAGAGGCACGGCTATAAAAGGGTACCGCAAGGACATTTGGGGGCCCCTGGGACTGTTCTGAATCCTGCTTTGGGCCGTGGTTACACAAACCAATCTCTGCTTGTGATGTTAAAAGCAACTCAAGATCAAAAGTGATTTTTTTAATGTTGAATAAAATGCTGAATGCTCAAAGTACACATTTCCAAAGGGGGAAAAAAAGCCCTCATATTTCGACAAATCTGGACTGCATTATTTTATGCAGCCTGCAAATGGCCCTAAGCCACAGATTTGGAACTGATTTTAAGGAGAGTCTGAGTGAGTGTGTATAATATTTTTATATACCTGGGGAAAAATATGTATTCTAAGGACACTCACAGGAGCAAGGAAACTCAAGGCACGAGCGTCCTTTAATTTCTGGAATGCTATTAGCGGAGCTCACATCAAATAAAAATACAACCGCAAAGAATTGTTAATGCCAACATCATAAATAGTATCATTCTATACGCAGAAGGTACAGCCAGAGCGCAGCCTGCATCAGCTCACACGCTGTCCCGCCCCTGTCTGTGAGTCTCACTTTCTCTGCTTCCACACTGCACTCCCCCTGCCCACACGTAGAGCAGCTGTCCACTAAACATACCATGGCGTCTCTCTATCTGAAACTCTATCTGCATCTTTGACTTCTCCAACCTTCCGCCTCACCATTTATTGGTCAGGATGCACCCAACAGCACCCAGTAAACAAACGTCTGCTGAACGACTGAACCGGCCTGCAGGCTGGAAGAACCTGTTCACGGTTGTAAAAATACATGTGTATGAGCTTATTTCAAAGGAATATCAATTCCAGTTTGGATTTTAAACTCTTATGACAGCTTATATTTTCCAAGGAAGGCTGCAGCAGTGTGTTCTGTTTTACATGTTCTTCTGCAAGGTGACCTTGACTCACCCCACCAAGAGTTGGGGTCCATTTCCCCACCCTCCAGAATCTGGGTGGGCCCTGGGGTGCCTTTGCCCCACACAATCTAGAGGAAGTGACAAGGTGCCATCTGAATGAAGCCTGTGCCTGGCCAGATTCCACTCTGCCCTTAGAACACACTCCGGAGAGTCCTTCTGGAATCCAGCCACCATGCCATGAGAAGGCCAAGCCACACAGAGAGGCCATATGTGGGTTCTCAGTCCCGAAACCCCTTCGTTTTGAGCCAACAATCAGCATCAACCACCCACCACATCAGCACATCTCCTTGGACAAAGAGCCAGGATGAGCCTTCAGATGAGACAGCAGCCCTAGAAGACCACAGACCTACGAGAGACCCTTGGAGGAAAACTGCCAACCCGAGAAGTGCAGTATCGATGGTACCATGTGACCATTTCAGTCTGTAAGTGGTGGTGTTTCGTTACACAGCAACAGAGAACCATAAGACATCTGGAGAGGCATCTTCCTTCACTCCATAAATTCTAAATAAAGAAGTTTACATCCTCCCCTCCCCTCCCCTCCCCTCCCCTCTCCTCTCCTTTCTTTTCTTCTCTTTTCCTTCTGGGAAACAGCCAGCATAAAAGAGATCCCTCACCTTTGGCGCAGTCGAGTCCAAGCACGTGCAAAGCTTTCTGACCCAGGTCCCTCGTACAAACGCATTTGCAGGTACAGCCGCAGGATGGCAGTTCACCCCTCGATCCACCTCATCCTTTTAATCAGGAATAACATCGCCCCAAGGAAGTGGCCCTTCTTCCTCCACATGGGTCAGCAATCCCCAAGGTTTCCCAAATGTGCAACAGCTCTTCCCTACGCCCTGTGCCGGACCTGGAGGAGGGAGCTGGCATCACTCACACGTGGCAGGATTTTACTCTAGTTTTGTCGGCACCAATTTCTGTACAGTTGCTACTAAGTTGAGTCTCCTCTCACCTCAGTATTTCCCACCTCCTGCTTCTGGCTGGTGTGCTCTGCGGGCAGCGTGGTCAGCGTGGCCTTCATACCGCTCGCTGCCCAGAAGGCAACACTGTCTGCTGCCAAAGCACAGAGCACGCATTCTACCGTGTAACCCAGGAGGCTGGGCTGGAAATATAAAAATGTGCAGAATAACACACTGTACACTCCTCGGTGTACGGTAGGAAGGGATGGCTCAAGGCCAAAGTAGCTGCACACGCTGGGGTACAGAAAGGGACCTGCACACTGTGGCCTGTTCACGCCAGGAAAAACAAAAGGCACCTTGGTGCGCTTTACATAAAACTAAAGACCCATGCAGGGCACAGGCCCAGTGTCCCCAAGTTGTCATGACTCAAGGTCCTGACGCTGGAGGAGACCCTGAGTATGGCGCCTCTGGGACTCTTAAAGTTCATGGAGACTCAACTCTTTCACGTTACCGTTATCATCACGCTTTCCTCAGGTTCTGACCGCTGGGAGCTAAGGCTTGTCCCCTGTGGGGAGGCCTTTTGGGCCTTGTGAGTTGGGTTCCCTCCTTTAGATGAAAGAGCTTATAAAGGTTGGGTTTACCTCTCTTCAGCCAATGTCACCCGATGATGTCCCCCGATGATCTTGCACACATGAGAACGGCACGTGGACTCACTCCCCTCACTGCTTGCATGTCTGGTCCACCATCTTGCCCTTGGGTAAGAGCGCTAAGATCCCACCAATGGGAACACAGAGCCTCTCTGGGGCAACCCCACAGGCGTCTGAGTGCCCTTGAACCAGGGCAGAGCCATGCACCGCCTCCAAGTAACAGCGTGTGCCCAACCCGGCGATAAACACGGCTGTGGTGACGGTACTATAATTTACCCCGCGCCAAGCAGCCGAATCCCAGAGTCTCCTTCTACGCCCGGATTTCTCCATAAAGAGATGCCTTCAGGGAAACTTTACCTCCCCTAAAAATTCAGGCGATAAATTACCTCTGACAAATTAACCTTCACTTCTCCTCGGAGATAAATTTTAACAGGAGTGCGTCCAAGAGAGTCCATTAAAGGCTTTTCCAACTGGTGGTCTGTTGAATCAGCTGGGGGACTTGGACTTCTGATTTGACAAAGACTTAGACCAGTTACTCAGAGTCTGTTCTGTCGAAAATCAAGTCAGGACGTGGGGAAATGATGACAGCCACCTGGAAGGGGGTTGACAAAGCCTGGCTCCCAGAAAGGGCCTCCAGGAGCCATCAACTTTGGGCTCACGTTCAGGGAAAGACAGAATATCCTTTATTTCTGCTCCCACGGTGGGAAACTCAATCTGCTTCAGAGCAGGGTCACTGCAGCTTAAGTCTCTCGACCAGCTTCTACTCAGGCAACTATTCTGGTTAGGGGAGGTCCTCCCGGCCCCTGAAAAATGCACCGGGCAATCCCAGGGAGACCACACTCCCCACTTCTGCTCCGCGAAGTGACACACACCCTCGCCAGGACTCAGCCACATCCGCTCCCAAACCTGTTTGCACCAGTCATACCTATCAGAGTATTAAATTGTATAATTAAACCTTGTCTAAATGTGTGACATTTCTGCGGAAATATGAGTGTGAAGAGAATTCTCTCTAGGAAAACTAAGGAGGCCCTGGGGAAAAAGATGGTGAGACGGGGTGTGGGAGACGCAGCTATAGAGGACAGAAGACTAACAAGACATTATACACTTCCACCCTCTACCCCCTTGGCCTGCTTTGCAAGCTCCTTTTGGTTTTTATTCCGTTTCTAAAGAAACCCAAACTGAAAACTCTGGGTGTAGTTTGGGCAAAGAAGACAATTGCGGACTCCCCTGGGGTAACCCTCGTTGGAAGACCATGGCCGACATCCAGCATTTCACGGAAGCACGATCGTTCACACGATTTAGGTCAAATACAATGTTTAATACATGGATGTGTTGTTTTATTGTCTTTCACTAACTTTAAAAGAGGCTTTTTTGGTGGGGTACTTGGGTGGCTCAGTCGATTAAGCGTCTGACTCTTGATCTCAGCTCAGGTCATGATCTTACGGTTCGTGGGATCGAGCCCCTCGCCGGGCTCTGTGCTGACAGCACGGAGCCTGGTTGGGATTCTTTCCCTCTCCCTCTCTCTCTGCCCCTCCCCTGCTCACTCTCTCTAAATAAATAAAAAAGACATTTTTGGGGTTAGCCCGCCTGATCACAGACCGCAGTGGCAGAGTGAGCAGACTTCTCCAACCTCAGCAGGCAAGGCTGCTGGCGGGAAGCCTGAAGATCCATTCCAAGTGCTTTCATACTTTTGTTGATAGTGATGTTTTAAATGAACAAGAATCTGACTCTATCAGAAGTAGCAGACATCTGGCAACGAGGAGCCTATGCAGAAATCCCAGTAGGGCTCTCGATCCGCTTGACAGAGGTACAGAAACATAAATGCTCCCAAAACAATTCCCAAGCACCCTTAAGAAAGTCACTGGTTAATTTTCTTGTTTTAAGAGCCGGCAGAAAACAGGAAAGGCCTGTTGTGGTGCGTCTCAAATTATTGTATTTGGGGGTGGGGGGGATGCTGGATGGAACACATGCTTTTCTGTTTCCCTGTCCAAATACCTCACAAAATAATGGGAATGAAATAAAATAAGGCAGAAACCCACAATCATGTACGGGACAAGAGACAGGTGAAGGGAGAGGACAAAGCCCATGAATCAGAGAAGAGAGCAAGTGACCAGACACAGGACCCAACAGGCAGCAGCAGAGCCCACAGCCTCGGAGATCTATGGAGGTCGAACAGAGAGACAAACAGTGCCAAGAGTCCACATGGCTAGCACGGGCAAAGAAGGATTCAGACGCCGAGACACCAAGTTCACCAGAGAGCAGGTGGGGGTGACAAACGGGCACTTCAAATACACGGAAGGGCCAGCAGAAGCCCTAACCACCAAGTCCCATCCCAACCAGGCCACACCCTTTTCCACCCGAGCTCAGAGCACGCCTGGCACTCAAGCCTCCATTTCTTGCCTTGCTCCTCACCACTCTAAGGGACATAAAAAGAATGTGCCTGTTCAACAAAAGTAAGATGCAATGGACCATTCGAGAAACAGACTGGTATAGCTTGTAAAGTGCTCGGCCCCGACAACGAACCTGATGTGAGTCCACCTGGGCCTCGCTGGTTGTAGCTTCTGTTCCTACTGGGGATCAACTGAGAACCGCCAGACGCTGAAGAAAACCTCCCTTCTCAAGCCGAAAGACTCAAGCATCCAGCCTGAAAAAGCAAGCCAGCACTCGAGTGATGAACCAGAGGACCCGTGCCTCTCGTACACCACCATGAAATTTCAGAACACCACAGAGAAGTAGAAGACTCCCGAAGCTCTCCAAGCAAAAACAGGACACCAGAAAGGAAAGGAGGATCCAAAGGCAGTGGACCTCTAAGACAGCAGCATGGGGCACTAGGCAACGGTGGGGCGACGTTCCAGGGACCTTGGCATTCAACTGAGAATGATACCCAGCTAAACTATCAGCATGTGTGTGTGGAACTTACTCAAACTTCCTGCTGACACAGTATTTCTTAAAATGTTACAATGTCCTCTCCCCATGCCCCTTCCACTCTCCTTCTGACCTCACGCACCACCATACACTCAAGGTGTGACCCACACACCCTGAAAGAAGGAGATGAGGAAGTCCTAGGGCACGTGCCCACCCCTTAGTCATGTGCCCAGCACCGATGTATGGGAAGCAGAAAGACACAGAATGAACTCCTAGGGGACTGTGGCGTCCAAAGACCAGAATAGCATCAAGAGGGTCAAAGACTATGGCATTCGAGGAAAGGAGAGGGATGCCCATAAAGGGAAAATTATAACCCAGCTGTGCCCAAATAACTGCATCTCTAGGAAACGTGCTAAGTGCTGCCAGATGCCATTATTACAGTCACTTCTAAGAGTCGACTGTTCAGTCTCGAAGAACTCTGACAAGCCATCACAAATAGCACAATCGAATCACTTCCCAGGGGGAGTATGCTAGATGCCAGTTATTCCTGGCACGTCTATTGACAGACTGAATTATACTTCAGCAAATCACTTCGTCTCCCAGATTTAGATTTACGTCCCAATACTAGAGGACGGCCACGGAGGTAACAATACTTGACTCCTAGCTCGGTGGGAGGTTGTAAGGCGTGCAATTAGATTGCATTTGCAAACCCTCCTGGAGCTCTCCAGGAAGGGCTATAAATACCTCAAGGTATTATTATCCCCAAAGATAATCAATTATTTTCTCATCACAAAGAAGCTGAAAAAGAAAGGCTTTAAGTAGGAGGGCCCTTTAATTTGTGTAAGCCTCCAGCATTAACAAGATTTTCAGAGTGTTTAGAACTTCACAAGGCCCCGTACCAACCACGGCTTCCTCCAACAAATGGAATATTTACAATACCTGAGAAATCCCTTTACTGCTGGAAAAATACACAGGTGGCATTCGGT
The DNA here is from genome assembly GCA_017311185.1 of Proteles cristata cristata. Lineage (NCBI taxonomy): Eukaryota > Metazoa > Chordata > Mammalia > Carnivora > Hyaenidae > Proteles > Proteles cristata. The sequence continues at coordinate 271,498 of JAESUZ010003370.1, forward strand.
GCACATTCATTAAGTCCACTTACTCTACGGCCTGGTGGGGGCAGTGGGAGGCGGGGGCAGCAAGAACGAAGGACTCTGGCCTCAGCAGACCGTGACACCCCCTCCCTTCGCCGGCTCCAAGGCCACAACCCCACGGCAACCCCACGGCCCTTCTCATTCTCCACATGGTGAACCTGATAAACCCAAACTGTAAGACTTTCTACAAAAGTGGGTAGTTTCCTTCACAAGCGTCAAGGTTGCAGAGGCTGAGGAATGTTCTAGGCTGGAGAAGCCCAAAGAGGCTTGACAGTACGTGACTCTGCACTGGGCCCTTCTGCACCAATGGACAATCCCAGGAGCACTGCAGAAATGTCTCAGGGAGGGCCTGATGGCAGCCACGCATCGGCACCAGTTTCCCGATGTTGATGGTGGTGGGGTCAGGGTGGCGTACGGTGGTGGTGGTGGTGGGGGTGGGGTCAGGGTGGCGTACGGTGGTGGTGGTGGTGGTGGTGGGGTCAGGGTGGCGTACGGGAGTTTCCTGGTCTGTAGAAAACATACACTGAAGCATCGGGGGTGACGAGGCACCCTCTCAACTACTTACTTTAAAGTGGCTCAGAGGGAAAAAAGTTTTGGGTACTGTACCTGTAACTTTCCAGTAGGTTCTCAACTTCACGAATACAATGTGGGAAAATTGGGAAATGATACGTATCTAAAATAGTGGACTGTCTGGGGTGCCAGGGTGGCTCAGTCAGTTGAGTGCCCAACTTGATTTTTGGCTCAGGTTGTGATTCCTGGATTGTGAGATGGAGCCTTCCATCGGGTTGCAGGTTGATCATGGAGCCTGGTTAAGATTCTCCCTCCCTCCCTCCCTCCCTCTCTCTGTCTCCCTCTGCCCTCCCCCACTCACACATGTGCACTCTCTCCTTCTCTCTCTAAAATTAAAAAAAAAAAGTGCAGTGTTTGATCTGTTACAGGACGTCATACTTGACTAGATCATATGCAACCATTAAAAATGATGGTTATGGGGGTGCCTGGGTGGCTCGGTCAGGTAAGCATCCGACTTCAGCTGGGTCCATGCGGTCCATGAGTTCCGGCTCCACAACAGGCTATCTGCTGTCAGCACAGAGCCCACTTTGAATCCTCTGTCCCTCCCTCCCTCACACACTCGCTCTCTCTCAAAAATAGACAAACATTAAAAAAAAAAAGATGGTTATGGAAAGACTAAACAGGCAACGAGAAGAAATGTTTGTGTAATAAAAGCCTGTTAGGTACGATCACAAATGTGTAAAAATGGAAGTAAATACTCCATTTTTTTTAATGCTGAGTCATCTGCACAATTGCAATTATTTTTCTTCTTGACAGTTTTCCTTCCAAATACTGACACATGAATCAGTTTTCTAATGAGGTGGGAAAAACTGGGGGGAGGAGGAGGAATTCCTCTGAGCTTCAGTTTCTTCAATAAAGGCCATCAGCAAAGAGCAAAAATGACACCATGCGGGACCATTAGAAGAGAAAGGGCTTATCGGAGGGGCCACGGAGGGCGAGGGGAGAGGAGAGGTGTTAACGGATGGAAATGCTACAGCGGAGGCTCAAAGAATGTTCTGTCAGGGGCCTGGAGCCCACTCTCGCGCTGGGCGTCCACGCACGTCCCCACCCGGGGGGCAGGGTGAGGGAGCAGGGGGCCGCCCGAGGAGCCACCCCTCCTTGTCATATCTGGGGGAAACCTATGAGCCAACGGCACATAAGGTCAGATTCCGGCCCTTCTCACCCCAAAGGAAGGGACCCCTCGGCCCACAGCAGTAGCCCATTACCCAGGCAACCACACCCCGGAGAGAGCTGTCAGATGGTCTCCAAGTGACCGTGAAGAGGCAACGGGAAGGCTGAGTGACGAGAGGAAGCTGCAGGAGCGTAGGTAACAGGCCTCCGCCCGCACAAGGGGCCACACAGGCAGCACGCTGTTTAGGGGCGCTATGGCTCGAACGGAAGTCCCCACGGCTCACAGCTGACATCTGAGCCCCAGTCTCTCAGGATGGAAGTCAATTGGAGGCAGGGTCTTCAGAGAAGTAGTTAACTTGAAATGAGGTCACCGGGGGGACCCTAATCCAACGTGACTGGTGTCGTAAGAGGACATTAGGACAGAGACAGACACAGAGGGACGACCACGTGAGGACACGAGGGAGGTGACGGTGACCACACGCCAGGCAGAGAGACCTCCCAGGGAAGGGGCCCTGCGGACACCTTGAACTCGGCTTCCAGCCTCCAGACAGACAGGAAGGCGCGCGGCAGCTCTGACACAGGGACACAGATGCGCTACCAGGCGGCAAGACCAGAGACAAGCAGGACGGCCACTGACGTGAAACAGGACAGCCGTGACCCTGGAGAACGGTGGGACCCAGAACGCTTACCAGGAACTGAGAAGAAGGCTGTTTCTTAAACCTGTTGGAGGGCAGGCAGCTGCCCACATCCCCATCCTTCACTCTGGGCGTGTGCTTGTTACACACTCAACGTGTAATGGGGAGACGGAGCCACATCTCTGGGCTGCACCGTCCAACATGGCAGCCACGAGCTGCAGGGGGCTCTTTACGTCCAAGTTACTTAAAACCAGGTAATACAGGGGCGTGTGGGGGGCTCAGTCGGATAAGCGTCTGACTTCGGCTCAGGTCATGATCTCGCGGTTCGTGGGTTCGAGCCCCGCGTCGGGCTCTGTGCTGACAGCTCAGAGGCTGGAGCTGCTTCAGATTCTGTGTCTCCCTCCTTCTCTCTGCCCTACCCCTGCTCATGCTCTCTCTCTCAAAAATAAACAAACGTTAAAAAAAATTTTAAGAACAGGTAATACAGGGGCACCTGGGTGGCTCAGTAGTTCAAGTGTCAGACTCTCGATTTCAGCTCAGGTCATATCTGGTTCGTGAGATTGAGCCCCGTGTCAGGCTCTGCACTGACAGCATGGAGCCTATTTGGGATTCTCTCTCTCTCTCTCCCTTTTTGTTTCTACCCCACTCATGCTCGTTCTTTCTCTCAAAATAAATACACATTCAAAAACAACAACAACCAGAAAACCACGTAACACAACTAGAACTAGTCACAGTTCACGTTCTCAACGGCCACGTGTGGCCAGGGCTGCTGACCTGGGCACCACGGACGGGGATCACCTCCCTCCTGGCAGAAAGTCCTGCTGGGGTGCCGCTCCGCACGATGTCCCCAGCGAGGGCCCCAGGACGGCGCCCAGCACTAGGACCCTCTCACTGCCCGCCGGACACCTCTGCCTTGGGCCCGTGTTCCAGAAGCCTCGGCCACCCGCACAGTGCCCAGACACGCAGGTTGCTGTGGGCTCTTCCCTACAAAGCCCTTGCTGGAGCCCAGAGTCTCCCCGAGGAAGCCGTCCGAGGTCTCGCCGGGGCCCGGCCCCTTTCCAGCAGCAGCTGAAGCGGGGAGCAGACTCTCAGGGGGCTCACGCCGCCCAGGCCTCACCAGGGTGCATGCGGGCCTCGGGAGGCACGTGTTACGGTCACTGCCAAGGCCACAGAGGGAAAGTAGGCTCAGCGCTCTGCCTGCAGCTGGAGCCACCGAGCCACCCCGCGCTGGGGGGGGCGGGGGGCTCTGTGTCAGAAGCCCAAGCACGTGAGTGTAATCCCTCCCTTCTGCCTTCCTCTCAGCCTCTGTCCGTCAGCTCAGTCAACACCGCCTGCTGTCCACGCACCGGCTTCTGCGGAAACACACTCAAGCAAACACAGGCAGACGCACACACACACACACACACACACGCCAGTCAGGGCCCTTTGTGGCAGGAGCCCCTGTGAGGCCATCACCCCTTCCAGTAATCAAGGCAGAACATTTAGGCGACATTCACCTCATTGACCTCTAAAGAGGATTACTCACTCCCCGCTTACCCTCAGTGATCTCTCTCTCTGTTTAAGTCGGGCCTTCTAAGCAAGAGACTCCACAGTATGAACCTACATTCAGCTTTCCGATCATCAGAATATTCCTGCGAAGGGGAAGGGCTTTCCTCCACGATCTGCTCGACACGATGGTACCTGACCACCTGCTTCCTCTCCTGGGTTTCTGGTGTGAAGAACCCCTGCACGGCCCTCACGTTCCACCCACAGAACACACTTCCAGCCTCACAAAACTCTGGAGCCTTTTTCTTTTTTTAACGAACGTCAGGATATCATCCGCATGGGCATCGACATGCACTGAGTTAAGTCCTGACGGCCTCTGGGCCAGTTTTTTTAAACCATATTTTCTAAATTAAATCCCCAGCTTCCTGTGCCGGGAGGTGATGGACGGGCAGGGGGCCCAGCAGGAAGCGCTGCACCGCCCTAACTCCGCACACCCCGCGCCAGGCAGGGCTCTTACCTAAGCCTTCCATTTACAGCGTTAACGAGCCCCCGAGCTCGGAGTTGGGGGGGGAACCGGGCGGCCCCCCCAGGCCCCAAAATGCACACTGAAAGTCGGGGGGCTTTGCACCCCATCTCTCTCCCACCGGGAACCAAGGGGACCGTGTGGCCTGCAGCCAGAGAACAGAAGGAAGGGGAATGAGGGCGAAGGGCTACAGAAAAGTTAACAAAATTTTTTAAAAGCCTCTGCTGAGGGACATGAAGGGGGGACAGGAGGACCCCGTTCCGCGGTCTCTTCAGGAACCAGCCAGCCTCCAAGGAGGGTGCTTTTCGTAAAGCTAACTGCCCCGCAAGCCTGTCATGCCAGGACGGCCACTTGTCTTGGCTTCTCGGTCCCTTCCCCTCCCCAGAGGCAGCGGGGGCGGGGCGGCCATGGGGGGAGGAGCGGCAGGGGCCAGAACGGGAGTGCGCTGCCCCCACACCCCCAAGCCCTGCCCCCACACCGGGGTGAGTACGCAGGAGGTATCACTAAAGGACCAAATGCCGGGGACAAAAAAGGGTTTGGGACTCACAGATCTGGGGTCTCAGCAGGAGACCCACAGGGCCCCTCCCCTGGGGTGCAGCTTCCCACAGGGTATGGAGACTTATGTTAATTTAACGTGTCTTCATCAATCAACCAATGGCAACGTCTAGGTCTTAAGTCAATCCTGGTTGAACAATAAAAAGATATAAAAAATAAAAATCACGAGATAAACAGCAGCATGTTTTATGTCACAAAACCATCATTCACAGAAGGATGGTAATGGCAGTGTGGTCCCTCTGGGAAGGGAGCCCTTACCTCTTTGAGGCATATCATAAATATGATGTTTTTGTGCAGGACATGGTGAATCTGGGGGGCAGGATGGAGGAGGGAGGGGGCGATTTCTGCTGGAGCCAACAGAGAGCCCACGGGCTCAAGCTTCTCAGTTTCGGGGGCACTCTGAGCTGTCCCGTAATGAAGCCTTCCCATCCATCTTCCCTCGTCTCCATTTCGAGGGTGTACAGAGACCCTGGGCTGAGCTGGGTTGGGCTGAACTGGCAAGGTCTACCCCGACGACTCCATGGACACTGTAGACCGTCTACACCACAGTGTCGGGGTCGGGGGTCCCGGACAGGGGACCGCTGCCCTCCTGCCCTGTCAGACAAAGGCCCTGCCCAGCCGCCACGATGGGATCCCACTGGATGAAGGGTAGGAGGCGATCCCCGCCCACCCCACGCTTCTCTAGAAATACAAACTAACTCCCATTCCTGAGATGAGGTTTCCTATCTCAAGAAAATCAGGTTTTCCAGCTCTATGGATGGCAAAGCGTGTAATTGCAGGGTTCTGGAGACCCAGGGCTCTGGGGTGTTTGGCCAGCAGCAGGGAGATTAACAGATGAAAGGAAAAGATAATATTACCTGCTGGGGTTATCTTTCTTCTCCCCAAGGGTCATGAACCCATTACTTACCATTCAAAAGCCCGGCAGGAGAGGGTCCCGTGAATGTATAAATACAGACCCAGAAGCAGCTCCCTGACAACCAGAGAGGTGGCCCGCCTTTCTTTTATCCCCAATTGCAGGGAAATTCTACCTCTGCCAGATCCGGAGCAAGACAACTTCTCACTTTTAAGGTCTCTGCATCTCAGAGGAGACCCACAAAGGCAGGCTGGGCAGGACCCGCCGGCTGGGGCTCTGGTCTCCCGTCTCCCACCCTGGGCCCAGGGCAAATTAGTGGGAAGAAGAAAGTCTTCTGGTTCCGTTTCTAACCTCCCATGATTCAGAGGGTCCGGGGTCCATTTGCTTTTCCAGGTTTGGACATCACTCGGTATGAAATTTTCAGATGTACCCCCCGCCCCCACCGCCCCCAAGTGAACGAATAACACCAGAGCCCGGGGAGAGCTCTGTCCGTTTCTCAGCCCCCTCCCAAGGCCGCTCTACTCTGACTTTACACGAACTCAGTGCGCCCTTACACGGCTTCCGCTCTCAGCACAGATGTATCCGTCCCAGGGCCACAGAGGTTTTGCAGAGGTTTAACCTTGAACATCAAAGTCGTACCAGGCTCTCTGGATCCTTCCGCAACCACGTGGCTTGTCTGCCCTACCTGGTGAGCCATCCGGGCAGGAACCGCTCACTCCACTCGGGACGTGTGTCCCAATCGGTTTCCGCTGCCTGCCCGCGGGCACTGGGTTTTTGTGGACATGAACATGGCAGCTCTAGGCACCCGCTGCGGCTTGTCCGGCCCCGTGGGACGCCCCGCGTGGCGGCGGGGTGCCGATGTGCAGGCAGAGAGGCACAAGCGGCGTCCCCGATGTGGCTGAGCTGCGGGTAACGGATGCCCCGACCCGCACTCCCTCCACCCTGCTCTTCTCGAATGTGTGCGCGGACACTGGAACGGTCAGACCTCCCAACGTGGGCGAGCCTCAGGGGGCAGTGCTGTGCGCCTCCTTGTGATGGGTGGGAACGTGCGTTTCCTGTTCGTGGGTCTTTCCGAGGCTTCTCCCCAGGTGAGCTCCCTGTTACGTGCTGAGTTCCATTTACCTACATAGAGGGGACGTAAAGGCACAAACAAGGCACCACAAGCCACGCTGACCTACGGGAGAAACAGGACCACGTCGTATGCAGGAAAAGCCCCGGGTGGGGACCCCAGCCTCGCCCTCCTGGCCCTGACACCCTCCATGTGACACTCAGCCTGTTCGTACTCGCTCCCTGGCAAACCGCAGACACGCTAAGGGCCCCTCCTGGCTTCCCCACTCCGTCCACACGCTCAGAGCGTGACAGGCTGGCATGGGGTGAAACAGAAGAGAAGGCCCCTCCCGTCCGGGCCCAGGAGACCTGAACGACGCCGAGCTCAGACGCCACCCACAGAAACATGTGTCCCGGCACGTAACTGGAGACCTGGACGCCCAGACTCCATTAATACAGAGAAACCAGCGGCCGCTGGGAGAGGGGAGGCCTCCCCCCAGATGCTTCTGGCTGCTGCACCCTACACGGGGCCCCCGCCACGCAGAGCTGGGGGGGCGGGCGCTCAGCCACAGGCCGTGCGCCAAGTGGCTTCCTGGTCTCCCCTTCACACGTTTTCACGTTTAAGGCTGTGTGTCCATTCTTCCTTGATTCCGAACTGTGTCTGAACAACTCAGAAACACAGATGATCACAGAATAACTCCGTCTGGAAGAGAGGCCACAGCATAAACAAGAGACTGGGCGCTTTGTTCCCCGACGCCCCGATAAGGTGGTGAACACTGCTTCCTCCCTGGGGACACCGGTCATGGCCTAACAGCTCCAGGCACTGATTACCGAGGGTCCCAGCACCTGGGCTAAGCATGCAGCCCCAGCCCGCGGCCAGGTGCGGACCTTAGGGCCCCAGACACACAACTTCGGGCCACTGCACGCATCAGGCCCACAGGCAGTCGCACTGAAGGCTCAGTGTCACATCTACGGCATGGAAGTGTCCCAATGCACGTAGCCGACATGCCGGGGGCCTCCGGGTCCGGAGGCCTGAGCCACACCCCTGCTGTCCCTCCCCTGCAGGATGTGGAGAGATCGCCCACCTTTCCGCCACGCTCCTGCTGCCCACGCTGCCTGGGTGGAGGCATCTGCGGTCCCTTCCACCAAAGCAGTTGGTGATGGGCCTTCCCAGCATAACAGGGCCAAGGTGGGACTCAAAACTCAGCACACAACCCACCGACCCCCTAAAACTGAGCCCGTGGAGACTCAGCTTTTGAAAGCCCCACATGGAGATTCCTCGAGGTCTGCAAACTTGAGAATCTGCATTTGTGCACCTCGCCTCTTCAAGGGGCTGTAGGGTGAGGAAGGAAGTGTTTCGCGGCCAGTGCTCCCCACGATGGGCAGGCTCCAGAGTTGTTCTGGCGTGGGGGTTGGGGGTGAGCTGGGGCAGGGGCCACCGCCCTGTGACCAAGGTGCCGGGGCAGCCAGGCTTTGCAAAGCAGGACAGAAGCCTCGCTAGCTCCGCACCCCACACCTGCGGGGCCCCACGACGCCAGCCCAGCGTGGCTCAGAAGTGCTCTCCTCCCCGGAACGTGCTTTCCTTAGAAAATGCAAACAATCTGTCTTCCTCGGTTTTCTGGAAGAAAAGCCTGAACTAAAAATCAGAGACTGGAGAGCAATTCAAAGGCCATCTGTGGGGAAACAGACGGCTTGACAAGGACCCTTACGTGAGCAGAGACTCGCTTTCTTAAGCCAGGGAGACGGAAACCCCAGTTTCTCAAAACTTCTGGGGGATCAGGGCAGCCCGCCCTTCGGAACGATGCTGACCTCTTTGTCCTCTGGCAGTATGTGGACCACCCTTCTGGACTCCTCTCTACACGCTGTCAGAACCCACATCCATTTCCCCACGCCCCCCACACACGTGCTCTAGCTTCCTGAGGTCTGTAGGGGGTCCTCAGGGACCCCTGTGAGAGCACATGTAGGCCGTGCCCACCCCACCTCCAGACTTTCGAGGCAGATTTCATAACCACAACTCATAGGGCACAGCTGGGCTCCAAAGGGCTAAAAAGATGTCACACAAAACCAATGTTGTTTAAAGACCGAGGTTCGCACACATTGAGTCCCTTAAATACTATGCCCAGCTCATCCAGCCGCTGCATCGCTGTGCGGCGGTGAGGTCCACGCCAACGACGCACCCATCTTCTCCCACGCGGCTTTGGTTTTCTTTGCATTCACCAAGAAATCATCCCATACTGAGATTATAAACTTGACCTCTTCCATGCACCTCTTTATTTTTTTTTATCATTTTTTAACATTTATTCATTTCTTGAGAGACCACGACAGCGCAAGCAGGGAAGGGGCAGAGAGAGAGAGGGAGACACAGAATCCAAAGCAGGCTCCAGGCTCTGAGCTGTCAGCACAGAGCCCGACGTGCAGCTCAAACCCACCAACTATGAGGTCCTGACCTGTGCTGAAGTCGGACGCTTAACTCACTGAGCCATCAGGCGCCCCTGCACCTCTTTAAACTATAGCTCAGAGTCCCACCTGGAGTTTGGAATTTGTTCCTGTAACTGGTGAAGAAGAGCCATTTCTCCCCAAACGAGTACTGGACGGCCCCCACCTGTATCACAGGGAGCGCTCACGCAGACAGGGCTCCGTGTCCGGACGCCTTCCCGTCTCCTTACTCGGTCCGCGGGTTTGTTCCCTAGGTCTGTCACAGCAAAGCACCGCAGCCCGGGCGGCCGAGGCAACGCAACTGTATTCCCTCTGGGTCCCTAAGGCTGCAAGTGCAAGGCCATGGTGTGAACAGGGCTGGCTTCTCCTGAGCGTGTACACGGCCGGCCGTGGGCACCCCTCTGAGCATGTCTGTGTCCCCATCTCCTTAGGAAGACACAGGCACGCTAGACTGGGACCCACCCCAATGACCTCGAGTTAGCTCTGTCGCCTTAAGTCTCCCTACGCAGTCCCATTCTGAGGCAGTGGGGGCGAGGACGTCAACATGTGGATCTCGGGAACATGACGTGGCCCTGGCAGTTGTCTGTTCCCACGGCCACACCACACAATTCCCATTGGTAGAGCCCAAGACTACACTTCACTCTCTTACAGTAAGAGAACCTTTTTGCTTCCAAAATGGCCTTGGTTGCTTTTAGGGTTTGCTTACACGTGGATTTTACATTCACACGTGCAATGAAAAAGCTTTTTGGGATTTTTAAAAATGTTTCTTTATTTTTGAGAGAGAGAGAGAGATAGAGAGCAGGGAAGGGACAGAAAGAGAGGGAGACAGGGAATCCCAAACAGGCTCTGTGTTGTCAGCACAGAGCCCAATGTGGGGCTCGAACTCATGAGCCGTGAGATCATGACCTGAGCCGAAATCAAGAGTCAGATGCTCGACCAACTAACCCACACAGGCACTCTAACTTCTGGAATTTTGATTAGCAATGAACTGAATTTATAGATGCTTTATCAGGCATTATTGGTGTTATTCCAAACGGTCACTCCCAAAGCAGCAGGAAGCTGGTGGGCTTTCTATGTTAACTCACATCTGGTCACCTTGCCCAAGACTCTCCCTGATTTTAATACTTGTCAGTTGATTCTCCTGAATTTTCCAGAACTACATTTACAGAACCCACAACTAATGACAGCTTTCTCTCATCCTTTCTAACTGTCACATTGCCTAGGACTTCCAGAAGGCCACCCCACACCGACAGGGATCCCTGACCTCCAGACCTCGTCACCGACTTTCACGCGTCTTCCCGGAGATGCAATATTCACTGCAGGTCCACAGAAGATTCTTTCTATGGAGCCGGCCAAGCGTGTTTTGTTCATTATTTTCATCAGCAAAGAATTCTGAAATTTTGCGCACACACTATAGCATCCATGGAGATTTTCCCTCCCGCCTGCTCACGTGGATGTTTTCATGTTGAGTCATACCAGAATTTCTAGGGTAAACCCGTTTTGTGTTCTTTTAACGTGTCGCCAGGTCTCACTTGCTAAACTCTACGTACATAGGAGTTTCGTGTCTGTGTTCTCAAGGGACAGACAGCATCTGTTGTTCCGTCTACTTCTCCTGCCACAGGACAAATCCCCACAAATCCCGAGGCTCGGCACAATGCTTGCTGACAAGCTTCCTGTTCTGCAGAGGAGAAGTCCAGGCACGGCGTGGTGGGTCCTCCACTCAGGGTCTCTCCAAGCTAAAACCCAGCTGTGCCCAAGCCTGAGGTCCTCGCCAGCGGCTCTGGGCTCCCGCGGGTGTCGCCTGACTTCTGCTCCTTGTGTCTGCAGACCTCATGCCCCTCATCCCTCACTGGCTGTTCCTGGGGGCCACTCTCAGCTCCGAGCAGCCGCCCACATTCCCTGCCACGTGGGCCCCCCAGCCTCAAAGCTGGCGACACACATCAAATCCTTCTCACAGCTCAACTCCTGACTTCCCTGTCTGACCCCTCGACCCAGGCGGGTCTCAGGCGACCAGGCCAGCTGTCGCTTTAAAGTCAGCTGTCAACGTGACACCACGTAATGATGAACGGGGAATCCATGATAATGACGGGCGGGGGGTGGGGTGGGGCAGGAAGTCCGGGGCACCTCTGCCTCCCGCCACCAGCAGAGAGGCAGACCTGAGGCCAGACGCCTGCAACCACGCTCCATCCTCTGCCCCTTCTGGCTCTGATCTGGGCAGGGGATTTTATCACATAAAACCAGATCACGACATTCTTTGGCTCGGAGCCTTCCAAAAGCCTCCCAGTGCGTGCTTAGAATACAACCCTAAATCCCGACCGGGGCGTGCGGAGCCTCCGAGCCTTCCCCCGCACCCGCCTCCAGCCACGCGGCTCCGTGCTGTTCCAGACCACTCCCCACTTTGTTTCAGCCTCGGGGCCTTGGCACTGCCATTCTGTCTACGGGGCAAGTTCCCCCTCAGACCTTCCAGTGTGTCTGTCCCTCGCTCTCCGTTCGTGTTTGTACCATGTGCCTCGGGCTCGCCTGACCCCCGCTGACACCACAGTACAGGACCTCCCCACAAGCCGCTATCCGAGAGCAGGGTGCTCCCGTGAAAACTTTCATAAGCCACGACGGCATAAAGTGTGGGTTCACTGACTGCCATTCTGATGAGGGGGCGCTGGTAACAGGGAGCTGTGGATATGTGGGGGCAGGAGGAGCGTGGGAATTCTCTTTACCTTCCATTCAGTTGTGCCGTGGACTTAAAAATACCCTGAAAAATAAAATCTATTAAAAACAAAAAAACAAAAAAAGCCTCTCCCTTCATTTGATGATTCAAGCATTTGGTGATTCAGGGAAGCCGGGGGCACCTGGGGAGGCCCCGAGATTGCTAGGGTATCAGGAAAGGGTATTCAGGGTATTTGCTTGTCGAATCATTTAAGAATATTCAAACAGCCCCCATCTTTACAGATGTGGGCAATTTAGTCTTGTGAGAGCAACAGCAGCATCCATAGGGTCCAAGAGAGAGCGGGGCCCATTACTGTAAAGTTTTCCAGATCTTTTTATCTCCTTCCAAGAGGGAAATTCAAGCAGTCCGTACCCTGCAGTCTATAAGAAAAAGGACCACCAGGTCCTGCCAGCCAGTGCTGCTCCACTGGGCATATTCGTAGCAGCAGACTTTGTCTCTGACAGTCTTCTAGATGCAAACTTGGACCCCCCGCTCCCCCACGATTCTGTTCCTGTCAAGTTCAGCTTTAGACACCGCGCAAAAGAAAAGGGAAACACCATGGATACACCACAGACATTGCAGGTTCGGGGCCAGACCACTGCACTAGAGCAAAGAGTACCTCAACAGAGTGAGTCAGATGAATTTTTTGGTTTCCCAGTGCAGACAGAAGTTATGTGTACACTATACTGTGGTCTATTAACTGTGCAGTGAGTGGCATTATGTGCAAAAAAACAAGGCATGCACCTTAACTAAAAAATACTTTATTGCCCTGGGGCGCCTGGGTGGCTCAGTCAGTTAAGTATGTGACTCTTGACTACGGTTCAGGTCATGATCTCACCAGTCATGAGTTTGAACCCCACATCAGGCTCCGTGCAGACAGTGCACAGCCTGCTTGGGATTCTGTCTGTCTGTCTCTCTCTCTCTCTCTCTCAAAAATAAATTAAAAATAAATATAAAAAAATACTTAATTACTTTAAACTTCCTTAGCACCGACAACAAATCACAGTAACAAATGTGACAATTATGAACAAGTTTGAACTGTTGGAGGAATGGCAAAAATGTAACTTGGAAGAGCAAAGTGAGCAAATGCTGTTGGAAAAATAGCTCCAGACAGACTCGCTCAACACACAAAACACTGCATCCGCGGAGCGCGGTAAAGCAGAGAGTGGAAAGACCAGTGAGGCCGGTGCTTTAAAACCAGCAGAATAAGGGGCACCTGGGTGGCTCAGTCAGTTGAGCGTACGACTTCGGCTCAGGTCATGATCTCACAGTTTAAGAGTTCGAGCCCCATGTTGGGCTCTGTGCTGACAGTTCAGAGCCTGGAACCTGCTTCGGATTCTGTTTCTCCCTCTCTCTCTGCCCCTCCCCTGCTCACGCTCTGTCTCTGTGTCTCTCAAGAATACATTTTAAAAAATTTTAATAAATAAATAAAACCAACAGAAATCATTCTCCTTCAAATCCCCATTTCTCCTTATAGGCTGATCAGGTTCCAGGCTTCTCCCTTGAGCTTTTGGAAAGCGCTGGCCCCATCCGGATCGTGTGCAGCCCACGGAACTGTAAGTCGCCAGGTGACATTTCCTGCTCACACGCCTGTTTCTCGCTCACCTCTGCTTCCGGCTCCTGGGACACAAACTGCCCTGTCCCCGAGACCAGGCCAGGAACAGAGACCTGACTGGCCCTTTCCCCCAAAAGTTTAAACCTGTAAAGTAGGCAGAAAAATGTTCACGTGTATGTTGTAATCCCTTTTAAAATGACTTCTAAGGGTCCGTTCTCCCTCCCTCTTCGGACTTAGAACTGATTAAACAAAACAATGTTCTGTCCAAACCTGCGTTTTTCTTATTACTTCCTAATCATTTTACCACCGACATAAAGGCCTGTTCTTTTCCAACACTGGGCTCTTTAATCATTTCTGACAGGCCTGCTTTCCGCTTGGCCAGGCCCCAGCAACCCACCCCGCCCCCCGGCTCTCCTCAGACCCTCTCCTGGGGGTAACAGCCAGCTGGGAGAGAGGGGCAGGAGGGCAGGCCGCTCCACTTCCTGCCCTGTCCGGTTCGGCCCTGGGAGCTGGGCCCTCCCTGGACATCCGGGGGTGCTGGAGGAACCCCGACCCAGGCCAGCAACAAGCTGTGATCAGAACCAACACCCCAAATTAAGCGGGAAGCCGAGACTTTGCAAGTCCCGTTAAACTTGAGAGTCAAGGCTTAATTTGAGCAATTAAAACCATACTACTTAATTTTCAAAGCACATCCAAATACGGTCTCCTGTTTGAGGTCAAAACCATTGCACAATTTCGCAGCAGACGTCCCCACGCCCTCTGCACCAGGGCCCCCGGCACAGCCTGATTTAAGGGGCTGCCAGTGCAGGGGTCAGAGGCAGATGGCAGAAACGACCCCGGGGCGGGGCCCCCCTAGGGCGGAGAGAGGTGTGCATCGGCTGGGGAAGTCTGCACCAGACAAGGGCAAGCACATGTGTGGAGCGGTGCTCAGACTGACCAGCAGGGTTTGGGAGGCAAAACAGGGAGACTGTGGCCCAAGGTGTGGGGGCCAGGACGTGGGCTGAGCGCCAGGAGCCCGTGGCATAGACCACAGGCTCCCTGGAGGAGGTGTGCATACAGCTCAGTGATCACTGGGGTCACCAAGGAGGGGCCCGGGGAAAGGGGGCCAGCTCACTCTGAACCTCGAAGCTGCTTTTACTTTTACGTTCAGTTTCTTATTTGAGGCAGAGCGAGCACAAGGGGAGGAGGGGCAGAGAGAGAGGGAGAGAGAATCCCAAGCAGGCTTGGTCAGGGGGCCGACCTCATCACCCTGAGATCATGACCTGAGCCGTAACAAGAGCCACCCGGGCGCCCCTGGAGGTGTAGAGCCTGGGACACCCACTCCAGAGCCCCACAGGGCGGGGGGCAGGGGGGGCAGAGAGGGCGGGAAAGCCAGAGTCCTCCCTGAGGCGGGTCCACCTCACGTGTCCTGACTATGCAAAGGCCACACACACTTCACGGTTCCAGAGGAAGCAGCCCCAAGGCCTAGGGGCCCCACGGCACCAGGATGAAGAAGGCAGCTGAGGACCCAGGAGGCGCGAGGGTCAGGCCACACGGACACCCTGCAGGTTCAGACCAGACCTCACGGCAGCTGGGCCCCCAGACCCCTCGGCCCGGCCATGTCTGTCACCGCCTCTGGACGGGGGGGTCCGAAGGGCAATGTGCAGGGAGGAGGGATCCCGTGTCCAGCTTCTCCGCACCTGGTCCTTGTCAACTTCTCTCGGAGGAAAAGTGACCTGTGGCCTCCTTAAGGACCCAGGGTGACTGGCAATGTGCTGGTCACGGAGAAGACGGGGTCCCTTCTCCAGACCCGTGATGCCCCCAAACACACGGGAAGAGCTGGGATCCAAGCCCCAAGACCGCACGGGGCTTCACATCAACATCACTGAGGTACCATTTCTATACGGCAACCATGTCCACCCTTGGGCTGGCCTTGACACCCGTCGCTGGCCTGGGCCCAGGTCACCGTGTGTCTTCACAAGGAGGGCAGTGAGCAGGGCAGCTGTCACCCTCTCCACGCCTCGGGGCACCTGGCTGCCAGGAGCCCGTCCGAGCTGCGCCAAGGGGCCTCATCCTATTCCGCGCCCTGGAGGAGTCAAGGCCAAGGCAGGGGGCCCGGATGGTAAGTGCCCCTGGGAGGCAGGGCTGAGCCGGAGACGGCGTCTTGGAAACTGCCTGGGGACTCATGAGGAAGACGAGTGGCCGCTGTGCGCACACAGCCTCCATGAGGGGACTGCAGGCAGGGGCAGCAGCGACGTGGCCCGGGGGTGAGGGGGCAGAGGGTCTGGCGGGGGCGGAGGCTGGGGTGTGTGGAGGCTGGGGTGTGTGGAGGCTGGGGTGTGTGGAGGCTGGGGTGTGTGGAGGCAGGCAGTGGGATGGAGGTTAGGGGTGGAAGTTGGGGGTGGGGTAGAGGCTGGGGGTGAGTGGAGGCTGGGGTGAGTGCAGGCAGGCAGTGGGATGGAGGTTGAGGGTAGAAGCTGGGGGTAGGGTGGAGGCTGGGGTGAGTGGAGGCTGGGGGTAAGTGGAGGCTGGGGGTGGGGTCGAGGCTGGGGGTGGGGTCGAGGCTGGGGGTGAGTGGAGGCTGAGGGTGGGATAGAGGCTGGGGGTGAGTGGAGGCTGGGGTGAGTGCAGGCAGGCAGTGGAATGGAGTTTGGGGATGGGGTAGAGGCTGCGGGTGAGTGGAGGCTGGGGGTGGGGAGATGCTGGGGTGTAGGTGGGTGTAGTTAGGTGGAGGCTGGGATGCCGACACCCTTGTGGGGCAGGGTGGGGACAGGAGAGGAAGGTGAGCCGAGGAGAAACGGCTGACCCACGTGACCGCTGGCCATGTGCACAGGTGACTCTAGGCGCCTGGGCCCTGGGGGACACTCTGCGGAGTCTCAGAGACCGCCCGCTGGCTTGTTAGAGAAAACCTTTTAAAAGCATCCACTGGGGCTTGAAAAAGGCAGAGGGCGGGGCGCCTCGGTGGCTTAGTCGGTTAAGCGTCCGACTTTCGTTAAGGTCATGATCTCGCGGTTCGTGGGTTCGAGCCCCGCGTCGGGCTCTGTGCTGACTGCCAGCTCGGAGCCTGGAGCCTATTTCAGAGTCTGCGACTCCTTCTCTCTCTGACCCTCTCCTGCTCACGCTGTCTCTCTCTCTCTCTCTCTCTCCTAGAAATAAATAAAACAGTAAAAAAAATTTAAAAAAAAAGAAAGAAAAAGGCAGAGGGAAGGGGGTTCCCTCGGGTCGCACCGGGTGGTCCCGGGCGGTGGGAAGGGTGGCCACGTGGGGGGAGACCCCTCAGCTGTGTCCTAAAACCTCGGCCTTAAGTGTCCCCACATCGTCACCAAGACCGTGCCCACTCTGCTCCTCGACCCTGAGGAAACGGGAACGTAAGTCCCCTCGGGGGGCAAAGGAGCTCCGGGGCAAGAACACACGTGTATTTCTAAGCAGGGGGTCCAGTGTTTGGCAAAGAGCCGCTGCGCGGCAGAGCCCCCGAATTAGGAATTCGCGCACTGCGTCACCCGTGCTGGGTTGTTAAATCCCTTCTCTGGGAAGACCTTAAAAAGAAAAGCTGCGGGGTTTTCCAAAGAACGGCCAGGGCGCTGCCGCCAGAGCCCCTCTGCGGACTGCAGGGAATCACCCCACCTCGCCGGCCCCCCCCCATCCCGCGGGGAGCGCCGACGACAGCCGCGGCCAGCCGTGCCCCTCGACGGCCCGACTCTGCCCACCCGCGATGCCCACCGCCTGACAGACAGGGCCGAGGTACACAATGCGTGCGAGGTCGCAAAGTACCCAGGTATACATGTGCTTAGCTCAGTCCCTGCGCAAGCCACTGCTCAAGACCAGAGCGGTTACAATGTGCTTCAAACGTAACCGAGCCACCAGCCTGGCGGCGGGTCCCCCGCACCCTCCAGCTTAGATCTAAGCTCAGGGCTCCTCCCGTCCCCGGCAGAGGAAAAGGTCTGGGAAATTTCAAATGTTGGCTTAGCACCTTATCTCCTTCCGCGGAGGGTTAAAAATAAAAGCACCCTGACCCTTCTCAACCTGAGGCCCAAGAGGAGCTGTGCTGATCCGTGCACGGCTCCACGGCTCCTGGGCAAACGAGGCCGTCTGTGCCGGAGCCAGGGGCCGCGCCGGGGTTGGGGCTGGAGCACCGGGCGGCCCGGCGAAAGGCACTGGAAAGAGACCGTGTGCCTCTTGGAGGTACATCTTCCTCAATGTACCCAACAACGCTTTAATCCCCACAGGGGGTTTGTCACACCCACTGTGCAGATGCGGAAACTGAGGCTCCCGGAGATGAAATGGCTCACAAGGGCTCCAGCACGGCTCAAGGTCCCAGTTCCGAGATGCCCTGGAACTTCCTCCCCCACAAGGCCAACGCCTGAACAGACTGGGTCTCCTCCCAAAAGGGGAGCCAAAGCGGGTGGCTGCCCTCCTAGGGATGCCACAGACTGGGACCGCCCCCCAAATGAGAGGAAGGCGCGGAAGCAACTGCCTTCAAAGTTTTCCTCGTGTCTTCTTTATCTGATTCCGTTCTCCATGAGAGAAGTGTCTCATTTCTAAGCCAAAGTAGAATGTCTGGGGGTGCCTGGGGGGCTCAGTCGGTTGGGCATCCGACTTCAGCTCAGGTCATGATCTCATGGTCTGTGAGTTCGAGCCCCACATCAGGCTCTGTGCTGGCAGCTCAGAGCCTGGAGCCGCTTCAGATTCCGTGTCTCCCTCTCTCTCTGCCCCTCCCCAGCTCACGGTGTCTCTCTCTCAGAAATAAATAACATTAAAAAAAAATTTAACACCCACTTGTCTAGCCTTCTGTATCACAGCATGGAGGGAACCCCCGCCCCCTCTCAGGGCTCCCCCGTTCGCTCTGCGGGACCGCTGTCCAGGCCCCGCGTCCTTGCCACCTCCCGAGGCCTCAGCCCCTGGCCCGCAGCCGCCCCTGCTGAATGCGTCACCGATGGGGCCTCCGAGCCACTGTGGGCAGGTCTGGGGCGCGCAGGGGACCCCGCCACCGAGTTCAGAGCCACGGGGGAGATGGCCCTGGAGGCCACAGCAGCCCACAGCCCACAGGAACAAAACACTAAACTCCTTTTACCATGATCCCCGTTCCTTAGCGCGGGCTTAACACAGGAACATTTTATCTGCACTAACAAATGACGGTTTAATTTTTTAAATGTTTTTATTATTTATTTATTTGGGGGTCAGCATGAGCACCTGAGCAGGGCAGGGGCAGAGAGAGAGAGAGAGAGAGGAAGAGAGAGAGAATTCCAAGCAGGCTTCACACTGTCAGCCCAGAGCCTGACAAGGGGCTCGATCCCATGAACCTTGAGATCCTGACCTGAGCCGAAACCAAGAGTCAGATACTTAAGCAACTGAGGGACCCAGGCGGCCCACAAAGGACCATTTAAGAGCCACATAATTGAGAAAGAGATCCCGTCACTGTCCCACGCTAGGGGCACGGGTGAGCCCTGGCACATTACGCCGAGTGCAATAAGCCGGTCACAAAAAGACAGACACCGCCTAATTCTGTGAACAGCCCCGAGGCCCCAAATCCACAGAGACACGAAGCAGCCTGTTTCAGAGGCTGGGGAGGGAAGGGGAGGGGAGGGGAGGCTGGGGAGGGGAGGAGGGGGCCAGAGTTTCAACTCTGCAAGATGAACGAAGTCCGGAGCTGCAGAGTGGTTGACGGCCGCCCCGTGCGAAGGTGCTTAGTGCCAGCAAACCATACACCGAACGATGGTTTAAGTGGCCAATTTATGGTGTATGTATTTTGCCACACCAAAAAAAGAAAAAAAGCCCATCTATTAAAAAAATAACAACAACAACAAAAAATAACCTTCTCCCCTGAAGTGTGCATTCAAGGAAGAAGACAGTGCTGAGGACTTTCCGCGCCCCTCCTGGGGGCACAGGGCCAGGCTGTGAAGGAGCCCGTGTGGACGCTGGCTGCGGGTCTCAGGCACTGGCTGACACTTCGGAAGCCCCGTCCCCGGGAATGAGCTTCCCGCACATTCTCTACGTTCCAGAAGGCAGCAAGCACACCGCTCCCTGCCCCCCACCCCCCCGGAATATCCCGGGCACAGAGGGAACGCTGGGTGCCCCGAAGACAAAGAGGGCTCACAGCAGAGCCAGTCGGTTTCTAGGGCGGGCTCGCTAGGAGCTCATAAAAATACCTGAGTCTTAGGTCTGCTAAAAAGGACAGGGCAGTAAAACGCCCATGTGTATTTCCTGTACTGCTGTATCCCCGACACAAAATCCGACAGATTTCCAAACACACAAATCGGGTGCTGGCTGAACGTTTTTTACAGGAGAGTATTTTCCGTATTCAGAGAAACTCAGTCCGAGGGAGCCATCACCGGGCCAGGCTCGGCCCCCTGTCCCCACACAGGCCTAAATCCCTGCACACCTGGGCCGGTCGAGCACCAGGTAACGGCCGCATGTCTATGTCCGGGCGAGCAGACTCCCCGGAGCAGAGCCTGGGTGCTCCCCCAGCCGCATTCCACGGACCCGGGTGTGCCGGGGAATGTCCGAGAATGTTCCCTCAGGGGGCTCCAGCCAGGGTGAGGGCCGGTCTTCCTCCAGGCAGCCTTCCAGGCGTTGGTGGTGGGACCAGGCAAAGCCGATGTGCCCTCCCCCTGGACAAAAGCCTCAAACTTCCGCTTCCAGGTGGGAACGCAGGCAGACCCCGGCAGGAGGGGGAGGCCAGGGCTACCCCGGAGTCACCGCAGGGGGCCTCCCCTCTGCACGCTCCAGCGGCCACCAGTCTGGAGAGGGCTGTGGAGGGCCACCAGCCACACTTCGGTGCCCTTCCAGTCCCCATATGCGGGCACCCCAGCTCAGCACAGTCCCCCATGGGTCTGGGACCAGCTGCTCGCTGCTGATGCCACCTGTGGCTTTAGGCCCCCGGGTTCCTCCAGAAGGAAAAATAAAACTGCTCAGCACCCACAACCTGGAAGACCATCGGCTGCCCGGGACTGCCTGTAGCCCACGGCCGCCTGACATGCACACACGTACGTGAATGCACACGCCTGCACACATGCATGCCCTCGTGCAAATGCACACAGAGTGCACACACATACGTGCACACACTCACACAAATGCACAGAGTGTACACACACATACGTGCACACACTCACACAAATGCACAGAGTGCACACACACATACGTGCACACACTCACACAAATGCACAGTGTACACACACATACATGCACACACTCACACAAATGCACAGAGTGTACACACACATACATGCACACACTCACACAAATGCACAGTGTACACACACATACATGCACACACTCACACAAATGCACACAGAGTGCACACACATACGTGCACACACTCACACAAATGCACAGAGTGTACACACACATACGTGCACACACTCACACAAATGCACAGAGTGTACACACACATACATGCACACATTCACACAAATGCACAGAGTGTACACACACATACGTGCACACACTCACACAAATGCAGAGTGTACGCGTACATACATGCGCACACTTGTGCAAATGCACACATGCATGCTGACATAACACACGTGTGTGCAGCCATGTACACACATATACACATCCATGCCCGCACACGTGGACACACACACAGACACACAAACAAAACTGCGTCAAGCCCCGGGCTCCACACGACTGATGCGAGGAGGAGGAGGGGAGGCAAAACACAACAACCCAGCAGAGGAAACGGAAACGAGAACAAATGGGAAGAATCGGGGAGAAAGTCCGAGAACAAAGAAAGGAGCCCACCAGCACGCTCTGTGTTTTGTTTCTAAAAGAACGAAGAGCAGAGCCCTTCCTGGGAAAGTCTAGATCCCAGCAGAAGATTGCATATTAGAGGAAATGCAGAAAATTACAGCCTACATTTATGTGCAACTCTGAATTGCTGGTTTTTAAAGAAAGGATTATTAATGAAAAGGGAAAAACACTGTTCATTTGAAGAGAATGCTTTAAAAAAACAACAACCCCAGTAATAAGTGCTGAGCAGGCGTAATAAAGTAAGACTCAGGAGGAGGCTTTTGAAACCACAGCAAGCCCGGGGAGGCGTGGCCGCGGTCACTCCCAGCAGCGACCTCAGCTCCGGCTGCAGGAGGCAGTAGCCGGGCTGGAGGCCGGGGTGCACAGGGGCACCTCCCTCAGGGAGCCATCCAGTCCGGTCCGTGGGGCTGGGGTCAGGGGAGCATGTGCGCCCCTAGACTGCAGGCGGATCCTCTGCGGGAGGGCAGACTGGCTTTTCAGCGGCTCGTGCGTGATGCCGACCTGGGACGTCCAGCGTGACAAACTTCCAGTTTAGAAGGAAAATCCGTCCCTGACCGACAAGCCCAGATCCACACCTAGCAATCCGTGAGAGATCTGCACGTCTGGGGGAAAAGAACCACAGAAGGTGGCTCAGCTCTGCACTCCCACCAAACCCGCGTGGCGGCACCATCAGGAAAACCACCAGGACGCCAGCCCTCAGGGACGGTCCCCCGACTGCGGCCGGCAATGCCCTTCCGGCATCTGCTCTCCCAAGAGGCAGAGTACTGGCCCTTGCCACACGCCGGGACCGCCTGTTCACGAAGTGAAGGTCCTTTTCGCTTTATTGTATCGGGTCTTAGCTTTAAGTCACAGGCACGTGGGTTTGGCACTATTAAATGGATTTTAATCAATGTGCTTTTTCTTTAATTGAAGTATAGTTGGCACACAACAATATACACCAACACCCTGGTTTGCGAGAATCACTCATCCCGGAAACACGCCTGTAATCCAAAGCACTCGGATAGCAAAGCGAATTTCAAGTTGGGACCACGTGACATTTGGTGTCACATCCTACTAGTACTGGAAGACGTGGCTCGTTTATCAAGTTAAAGTCTATCAGAAATGGTTGCTGGTCTTGCGGAACACTCGCCGAACAAGTTCCTCTTCATCGTGCGAAACCGACAGCATCGAGCTTTTCTGGCTCTCAGACCAAGGCAGCCACCCCGGCAGGGGCTGAATCCCGGCCGCCAACGGAACCCCACGTAGGTGAAAATCTGCTTCATGCTCTTGAGACCCTAGACAGGAGGCCGTCATTCACAAACACCCCCAGGTCTCCGGAGCAGCCTTTCTCCGGCCGGGCGGGGCCGGGGCGGGAACTGAAGGAGGAAAAGCCAAGAAGCGTCAAGGGCTGGGAACGGCCGCCGTTTGGAAACGAAGCCATCCAAAGGCAAGGAAGGGATCAAGCCATCTTTCTGAGCAAAGCTTTCTGAGGACAGCTACCAACGACACGCGCGGCCAGCAGCCAGCATTCCCGCCCACTGCAACGTCCCAAGGGGCCAGCCCGCACTCCTCAGCGGGGCGCCTCCTCCAGGACCCCTCAAGGCAACTTTCCTCTTCTACACGAACCCAACAGTGCAGACGAATGGGTGGGGAGGCCTCTGGCGGGAGCTGCGTTTCGGAGTTGGGGTGCTGCCGCACCCCCACGCTCAGGACACTCAGGGGCCTGGGGCACCCGCCCACTTGGCCTCCAGCAGGGGCCAGAGGAGGGGTCTGGTCGTGGGAAACACATGGAGTTTGTGATCAAACGAACCTGTACTGGATAATGACTTCCCCGGAGAACGCAAATACCAGAATGTAAGAACTCCAGGGTGAAGAATTAAAGACGGGATAACCATACGAGGGTATTCGTCGGGACGCCGAACAGGATCAAAACCAAGGGAATCGAGGGGCGCTGGGGTGGCTCAGTGGGTTCAGCGTCCGACTTCGGCTCAGCTCATGATCTCACAGTTCACGGGTTCGAGCCCTGCGTCGGGCTCTGTGCTGACAGCTCAGAGCCTGGAGCCTGTTTCTGATTCCGTGTCTCTCTCTCCCCTGCTCATGCTCTCTCTGTCTCTCAAAAATAAATCAACAGCAAAAAAAAAAAAACAGTTTTTTTTAAAAAAGAAGCCACTTCGAATTTCCCTAACAGCCTGTGTGTCATCAAGGCTCTTGTGAAAGGCACCCGCAAAGTGCCAGGACAGGAGCTGGCCTCTGGCCACGTGGGCACACCTGTGTGAGGCGGGGGACAGTTAGGCAAGAGGCACAAGATGGGGGGTCACAAGACAGAGGGGGGAGTCTAAAATTAGCCTGAAGCCGAAACACACCCTGCTGTGTTATCAGCTGTCGGTGGGGAAGGGTCGAAGCACTCCCTGGCTTTTGTCCTGGTCACCGGAGGAATGGAGGGGACACTTTGTGTGCCTTGAAGGACAGGCTGAAAGGCCCCAAGGAGGCTGGACAAGTCTGCTTTGGGAGATGAAGCTTGTGAGGCGCCCAGCGCACCCGATACGAGGTCCGTGGTGGCAACTGCCCCGCGGAAACATCCAGCAAAACCTCTCCCGACTACGGTGCTTTAGAACTAGAGGTTCTCGCTACGGAAAACATAAGCTTTTAACGACTTTTTAACAAGGAGCACATACAGGGCTTTATAGAAGTTATGGTAGCAAACATCAATCTAGCACTTTCTGCAGGCCAAGCACAGTCCCTAAGGGCTTTAGAAGTAGTAACTCATCAAAACCCACGAGGAGAACCCCGCGAGGCAGGCAGGCACAGGCACTTGCCCGACGGAGAGGGTGTTTATGAAGGAATCCGGGGCACACAGGGACCATGAGGGGAGGAAAGTATGCGAGTCCCAAAGGAAGATGCTTCACACAAACCCAGCACCCTTCCTCTGCCCCCTCAAAACCAATTGATTATTAATGGACACGAATAACAAACAAAATTAATCTTCCATTTAAGAGATTATCCCAAATGAGCTCCGCTGAGATTTTAAAACCCTCAGCGGAGCCAGAAGAAACAGCAAGTAAGATTTCAAGGGAAAGGTGCCAATTAAGAAAAGCGACTCTAGCTCCTACGAATGCAAACCCTTACGATTTCACCAGGCAGACCTATAAAGCCGGCACCTTGGGCAGCCGGGCTGTGCTGACCAGCAGCGAAGGCTCTCCCTGCCACGACCCCACATTAGCACATCACGGCGGCTCCGGCCGTCGTCGGCCTCCAGCCAACGAGAGGAATTTAAGAAGAAACCACAATGCCCCCAAACCTCTTTAATTTACGGAGCACCGGGGTCCACGGGGCCTAATGCAACACACCGCTCTGCCAAAAACAACCTATAGAATTTCTTTCGGATGAGAAAACGAAAACGCCTGGCTAATTGCTTTTCCTCTCCAGCAGCCCGTCTTGCAACGTGTGGGCCTGGGTGCACCTCCGCCACCGGCCCGGGGTCGCGGGGGTCCAAGCTGGGCTGTCTCCACCCCCCACCCCGTCCGTCCATGCAGCCGCGTCCTGGGCGATGACAGGCTCGCTGTGCAGTCGAGGCAGGAGAGGCCTTCTCCGCAGGGGAGCCAGGACGGACCACCCCGACCTCGAAGGGCCTCCCCAGCCGCTTCGAGCTCCCAGATCCCGATTCACCGCACCTTCTAGCTGGTTCTCCCTCCCGCCCGTAGCTTTGGTCCCTTGGGAAACCTGACTTCTCTCCAAAGAACAGAAATACAGTGCTTTCTCTTCAATTCAGGTTTGGTTTGGTTTTTTAAGCTTCAGGATTCTCATTATTTTTGACCTGTTGATTCAGCAGGAAGAAAGAGAACGGGTGATGCCTGGTGCTGACTAGGGTGCGGCGAAGAACGGTGCTGAGCCCCCCCCGGCCGGCTCTGCCCGCGCCCGTTACTATTATTGCCAATAACTGCAGCCGAGGGCATGCAGCGCATCGCCCACCTTCCCAGCTGGGAATCTACACTTAAGAAACAGCTTCAAGGCAGGGGCGCCTGGGGGGCTCAGCCGATTGGACGTCTGACTCTTGATCTCGGTTCAGATCATGATCTCACGGTTCTTGGGTTCAAGCCCTGCATCAGGCTCTGCGCTGACAGTGCGGGGCCTGCTTGGGATTCTCTTCCCCCTTCGCCCCCTCTCCTACTCATGTGCCCTTTCTCTAATAAAAAATAAATAAAATAATTTAAAGATAAAATAATTTTTTTAAAAAAGAAATAGCTTCAAATACAGAGAGACAGCCAAGTTCCAAGAAATCTGGCTTTATATTTAATGCCTGAAATAGGTAACGTTATTAATGATATGGAGTAACAGAAGCAATTTAAAATAGAACAGAATAGTTTACAAACACTATTGTGCATTCCCTAAAAATGATGTCTCTACACAAATTTCTGAGACAAAGCAAAGGACCCCGTCACTATGGCCCGGGTCAACCTGTCACCTGTTTGTTTTAAAAACAGACAAAACTCAGTGTCCTCTACCCAGGCTCTCTCTGAAAGCAGACGTTCCAATTGCTAAATGCTGAAGAGGCTGTGGAAATAGAAAGCCAACATAATAAAAAAAAGAAAAAAGAAAAGAAAACCATAGTAATTATTACAGTTGTTAAAATCAAGGAACAAATAAAAGCATGAAGAGAAACAGGATACGTACATAGCCTCAAAGGATCTCCCCGAAAGGTACGAACTAATCAAGGAAGAAAAAGTAGAAACCGTACAGCAGAGAAACCTTGCAGACGCCACCTTAACCAAGTGGCCACGCTAACGCCACGGCAGAGGGACACGTGGCCATCACACAGCTCCCGAGAGAATTCAGCATCACTTCTGCTGTCTTCCCGACAAAAATGCATCCTCTGAGGCTGAGTCCACACATCTGAAAACAGACAAACCCCAGTCTAGGAACATTCCACACAATGAGCAGTGCTCTTCAAAAGCGTCGAGGTCAAGAAAAACAGGGCAACCCTGAGGAAATGTCGCAGGTGGGAAACGAAGAAGGAAACGTATGAATTAAATGAAATGTGGGATCCTGGCGTGGATCCCGGGCTGACAACAGAAATCAGGGAGAAAACTGGCAAGATTCAAATACGGCCTGAAGCCCAGTTAGCGGATCAGCCCCGTGTTAATTTCCCATCTCTGGTCAGTGTGTTGCCTGGATGGCTGATGTTAACTCTGGGGGAAGCCGGTGACCGGGTTAGGGAATTGTACTGTTTTTGTAACTTTCTGTCCATCTGTAACTATACTCAAGTAAAAAACAGTGTGTGTGAGTATATGTGTGTGTCTGTCTAAGTCAAAGCCGAAAGGTTATTTGACAAAATGTGAAGGATAAATATTTCAGGAAAAAAAATAATTT
Organism: Proteles cristata cristata; assembly: GCA_017311185.1. Taxonomy (NCBI): domain Eukaryota; kingdom Metazoa; phylum Chordata; class Mammalia; order Carnivora; family Hyaenidae; genus Proteles; species Proteles cristata. The sequence continues at coordinate 298,060 of JAESUZ010003370.1, forward strand.
AGTTCCATGATACATGCACTAGGCGAAAATTTAGGATAATTTTGACTGGTCAGTTAAAACTATTTTTAAAACAATTTTTAAGGGGCGCCTGGGTGGCTTAGTCGGTTAGGCGTCCGACTTTCGCTTGGGTCATGATCTCGCGGTTCGTGGGTTCGAGCCCCGCGTCGGGCTCTGTGCTGACTGCCAGCTCGGAGCCTGGAGGCTGTTTCAGTCTGTGACTCCCTCTCTCTCTGACCCTCCCCTGCTCACACTGTCTCTCTCTCTCTCCTAGAAATAAATAAAACATTAAAAAATAAAATTAAAAAAAAATTTTTAATGTAACATTTCTTTAATATTCTATTTCCCACAAAGTATTAAGAGTTTAATAGTTATTAACATTATATAATATTTAGTTAACACTGTCGAGATCAGAAAAAAATAGAAATACTTACTATGCAATAAACCAGCAAAGAGTATGTAACACAGTAGAGCTTTTTAAAGAAAACATTGACAATATTTGTTAAAACTTAAAAGGGAGACAAAAATCTATCATATCATAATTTCCAAAACCCTCAAGCATACTGATAACAAGGATCCACGCTTGGGCGCTTGGGGGGCTCAGTCAGTTAAGCATCTGACTTTGGCTCAGGTCATGATCTCACAGTCTGTGGGTTCAAGCCCCACATCGGGCTCTGTGCTGACGGCTCAGAGCCTGGAGCCTGCTTCAGATTCTGTCTTCCTCTCTCTCTGTCCCTCCCCCACTAGTGCTCTGTCTCTCAGAAATAAATAAATGTAAAAAAAAATTAAAAAAACAAAACAAGGATCCATGCTTGATATAGACTGAAAAGACTTTTACTCCTTGGAACGAATCACACTGAAAAGATTACGTCTCTTTTCTCTCTACAAAAAGGTCCAAGCTCTGCCCGTCAATGAAAACAGCATGGGACTGAATGTACAGCAGCTCAGAGAATTCACAGAACGTTTCAACAGCCTTCCAGAGACTCAGCGGACGAAGCTGGCCACGGAGAAGACAGAAGCACCAACAGCTGCCCAGGACCCCCCTGAGGAAAAGCAGACGTCCGCGGAGATAGCTAGTTAATGCTTGTTGGCCGTGGGAGGGAGGAGAAGCATTCCCCAAGGAAGGTTCTCAGTAACGGCCAGGGATTCCACGCGGAATCACTATATGAGGCAAATGCGGGACACACTTCTTGCACCTTAGACAATCCCCCCAAGAGTTTTCCCATGATCTACATAAAACCCCAGATAGATTTCTTTTCCAACCTGACCCCAAAGCCGCTCTGCTCCAGCCAGCCTAGGTTTTCCCCAGCCCTGGAGTTTGAGAGACCTGATTTTCATACGTGTTTCACACACCAGATCCCTGGGATGGGGACAGACACGGGAGACGGAGCAGTGGGCACCGCGGGCTGGGGTGGGGAGGGGGAGGGAGGGCTGGATGTGAAGGTTCTAGAGAAGGATGATCGTGAAGGTATAAGTACAACAGCGTGACGCACTCAATGCCACGGAACAGTGTGCCCCAAAACGGTTAAAGCTGGGGCACCAGGCTGACTCGGATGGCAGAGCATGTGACTCCTAATCTCAGGGTTCAAGCTCTACACTGGGCATGGAGCCTAGTTTATAAAAATGGTTAAGACAGTTAGGGGGCGCCTGGGTGGCTCAGTCGGTTGAGCATCTGACTCTGGATTTCGGCTCAGGTCACGATCTTGGGATCGAGCCTCAAGTTGGGCTGCAGGCTCTGTGGAATTCAGTCAACTTTAAGATTACGAGCTAAGAATTCAGGCACAAACTAGCCTCCTTTCGGCTCATCAGGTCAGCTTGTAGCTTGATAAATTTTATTCTTCCCACCAATTTATTCACAGAAAGTTTAAGCCTGCAATAAGTTTCCAATTTCATTCATACAACACAATTCTACTTGTGTCCAGGAGGTAGGCTGTCTGGAGCTCTACCCAACCGTAGGGTCTTTACTTAAGAAGAGGTCTGCAGAGCCACTCTACAGTAGACTACAGAGGTTTCTCAAAACATTAAAAAGAGGGGGCGCCTGGGTGGCTTAGTCGGTTAAGCGACCAACTTTCACCTAAGTCATAATCTCACAGTTCAAGGGTTCGGCTCCACGTCGGGCTCTGTGCTGACTGCCAGCTCAGAGCCTGGAGCCTGCTTCAGTCTGTGACTCCCTCTCTCTCTGACCCTCCCCTGCTCACGCTGTCTCTGTCTCTCCTAGAAACAAAACAAAACAAAACAAAACATTAAAAAGAGAACTACACTACGACCCAGCAATTGCACTACTAGGTATTTATCCAAGGGACACCGGTGTGCTGTTTCAGAGGGCACATGCACCCCAATGTTTACAGCAGCTCTATCGACAACAGCCCAAGTATGGAAAGAGCCCAAATGTCTATTGATGGATGAATGGATAAAGAAGATGGAGTATGGGGCGCCCGGGTGGCTTAGTCGGTTGAGCGTCCGACTTTCGCTTAGGTCATGATCTCGCGGTTCGTGGGTTCGAGCCCCGCGTCGGGCTCTGTGCTGACTGCCAGCTCAGAGCCTGGAGCCTGTTTCAGTCTGTGACTCCCTCTCTCTCTGACCCTCCCCTGCTCGCGCTGTCTCTCTCTCTCTCTCCTAGAAATAAATAAAACATTAAAAAAAAAAAAGATGGAGTATTACTAGGCAATCAAAAAGAATGAAATCCTGCCATTTGCAACGACATGGATGGAACCAGAATATATTATGCTGAGCGAAATTAGTCAGTCAGAGGAAGACAGATATCCTATGAGTTCAGTCGTGTGGAACTGAAGATACAAAACAGATGAACATAAGGGAAGGGAAGCAAAAATAATACAGAAACGGGGAGCGGGACAAAACATAAGAGACTCTTAAACAAAGAACAGACTGAGGGCTGCTGGCGGGTGTTGGGGGGATGGGCTAAGTAGGGGATGGGCATTGAGGATGAGCCCTGGATGCTCTATGTTAAGTGATGAACCATTAAATTCAACTCCTGAAACCATTATTTCACTATATGTTACCTAACTTGGATATAAATTTGAGAAAGCAATAAATATATTATTAAAACAAAGAAGAGGAGGTCAGCAGAAAGGGGCCCAGTGGCATCACGGAAGCCCGCAGCTCTACCTGTCCTGCCTCTCAGGCTTAGCAATGACCCACCCTGGTGTTTGTCACCTCCTGGTCACAGAAGGAAGCTGTAGGGGTCACGCTGGCTCCAGCCACAGAGGGGCAGTGGCCAAAGGCTTTGTCCAGCCCCCCTGCCCTCACATCTCACCGGCCAGAGCCAGGAGACGGACGGGCCCCAGGCCAACCACGGGCAAAGGAGAACGTGGCTGCCATGCAGGCCTCAGCCAGTCACGCCGAGCGCTCGCGCAGGCCGTGGCTGAGTTCAGAGCCTGGCCCTTCCCAGACACCTGGACGCTGGCCATGAGGAGGGACGGGGCAGACCTCAGGGAAGGCGGGCCGAGCCCACACAGGGTTGACTCCTTCTGTTTCTTTTGCTGCTTTTGGGATTAAAACAGCACAGATCTGCTAAACACACCACTGAAGAGCCAGGCGCCACCTTTCATAACCAAGGTGGTTCTGTCCGCCACGTCAGAACATCCAGAACATCTCCACTCCCCTTGTGTGACTCGTGACACAAGTTGTAGCTTGGGTCAACCTCCCACAGGATACGAAGGGCACTGAGGGCTCTGAACCCCCTGACCCGACGGCCAGAACCCGCCTCGGTGGCCCCTGGGACCGGTCTCGTCCTCTGGCACCCACGGGGGAAGAGTTCGCTACATTCGTGTGTCCGGCTGGAGGGTGGGGGTGGGGGATGCCAAGGGCGGGTTGAGCTTAGCCTCCAGAGCGGGCATCGGGCACGTCTCTCCCACCGCTCTATCACGGCATCCGCTCACGGAGGCTAAGACCTCTGTCTTACAAAGGACCCTGGGGAGCCCAGCGGCATCGGGGAGGTGTGCCAGGTCACGTCTGGGCTCCGAGTGGCCCCCTCAGGGCAGCGCCAAGACAGGAGGACCCAGTGCCAGCTTGTTCCGATCATGGGGATTTGTCTCCTCAGCCACGACTCATCTTGGCGCCTGGATTCTTCCATGGTCCTGCCAAGAGTCACTAACTCTGGATGGGAATTAGAACTCGGAGTCGTGAAGCAGCGAGCACGGACCTCAAGTCCTACTCGCTTCTTCTGTTCGGGGGAACCCACCAGGACTTTCCGTCGGTGAATTCTCCAGGCTCGCCAACATCCCCTGTGTGCGAGGCCCTGCCCTGCCCGTGAATGCTCGGTCGGCAACCAGCAGCCCCCACCCCGCCTCTGCCCCCTCCTCGAAGCCTCAGCTGGGCACCTCCTCCTGCAGAGAAATCCCGAGGGGCCCGGCCTCCACTGGTTCCCGCCTTCCCGCCTTTGTCTACCCAACTGCCAACGTCCGCGGGGCCTCAAATCCAAAAGTCATCTTTCAAAGGGTCGGAAAATTCTCAAGGGAAGCCACTGTAACTGGGAGCCAGCAGGTCCCATCTGTGACTGTCATGGGTGCGGTCTTCCTCGTGGTAACTCAGACCTCGAGCAAAGCACCCAAAGGGATGGCGATGACTGTTTGGGGCTCTTCTCCGGGTCCTGACGTCAGGTATTTCATAAAATTCTTTTTCTTGTAATTAAGAACAGAAACTTAGCAATGCTCCTCTAGAATGTCAAACCTGACCCTCTGACTGATACTCAGCTACTGGGTCTCCCCAGAAACACACACACGGCACAGAGACTCTGAGCGGTGAGGGGACCCTCTAGCACCCTTGAAGGGGCCCCGGCTGGCTCTGTCAGTAGAGCCTGCCTCTCTTATCTCGTGGTTGTGACTTCAAGCCCCGTGCTGAGTGCAGATGTTACTGGAAAAAATATATGTACGTAGTTTTACAAAACATCTTTAAAAAGAACAGACTTCCCAAACACCCAAGGTTTTCCCATCCTCGGGTGGAAAATGTCACTGCAAAGCTCTACGGGCTTTCAGCAAAGCGTGTCACGTATCTGCCATGGTAACACCACACACAATAGTCTCTCTGCCCTAAAGCTCCCTGGGCTCCCCCTGTTCACCCCTTCCCCCAACCCCTGGCACCTCGGTCTTTCTCTGGTTCGGCTCAGGTCACGATCTCACGGTTCATGGGTTCAAACCCCAAAGTGGGCCCTGCGATCATGACCTGGGCCAAAATCGAGAGTCAGATGTTTAACTGACTGAGCCACCCCGGTGCCCAGGAGAAGGTCTGCCTCGATGTGTGAAAGTGGGGCCACCTGAAGTCTCAGGCTGAAAACAGCCAATGACAGGCAATGTCCTATGGGGGGTGGGGGGCTCATATCTTCTCAAAACAGGCACCAATGACAGGGCATCCTGCACGATTCAGTGAATATCCTAAAACGGCGAATTCTACACCCTGACGGGGAGAGTGTTATGGTTTGTGTATTCTAGTGCAGTAACTGTGGTGCCGAAGTAAAAGAGGCAGGAAGCACGTGCAAATGGCCTGCACACATAGCCTGTGGTGGCACCTAACAGGTTTGCTTCTACGTAGCAAAAACCACTTTCATCCCAATGATGGAAACTGAAAAAACCACCAAGGTAGAATCAGCAATGGGCTGCCTCCGGTCCTGGTCAGACCCGTGACCGACACTGGTCACCATGCCCAGACCTTCCCCCGTCACCCAGCCCACAGGGAAATCTCTCCGAAGTCCACACTCCCTGCTGACCTTGTCTTCCAGGCCACCACTCGACACAATCACGCTGCCTACGTTTTTCCACATTCTTTAACGAATGGAGCCCAGCTCCCCGAGTACGCTGGAAAATCTCTAAGGACAAATATGTGTCACGAATAAACTTCTTTGCTCTTAAACAAGCACTCGATCAGGGTTTGTTATCACTGCTGATGACAGGGCAGGTTGTTATCCAAGATCCGCTGCTTTTTAAACGGCTGGCTTCCCTGGCAACCAGAATTCCTCAGTCCAACCGTCCAACACGATGTGCTTTTTTTTGACTCTGTTCTTTCTTTAAGCACCAAATTCATCCAGTATAAATCCGTATTAAAGCAAAGGCCAGCTCGTAAAAGCAACGGCTTGGTAGAACTCACAGGTGCCTTGCTGCCTCCGAGCCCAGGACCGTCTGAACAACTACCATGATTCCCCACCTTCCCAGTCTGACTCCTCTACGTCCACCCTGCTTCCAGTACTAACCTTTTCAAAACCTCAGAGGATCATTTAAAGTGTTAACAGCCTCATTTAATATTTTTTCTTCTTACCAAACATGTACCTGGGTTCCTACGATACCAAAGTCGTCATGTCTCCGGAAGAAATTATTCTTTCTGGCCGCCGACAGCATAAATTCTCACGTCAGTTGCTCCCACGGCGCGCTCTGGGCTTCACGCCGGCCAGGTGCGGGGTGAGGTGGGGGGAGGGCTGGACCCAAGCCCGAGATCATCAATTCTGCTTACTCTGACCTTACTGGAAGGTTCCTCTGTACCGTTTAAAGCGGGTAGCTACCATGCACTCCTGGGCAAAATTCAAGAGAGAGCCGAACTGATAGCTCCCCCGCTTACAAAACCTAAGTTTTCTCAAATGTTTTTTAAATGTAAATATTTACTCTCAGAGAAAGAGGGAGGGAGGGCAAGCAGATGAGGGGGCAGAGAAAGGAAGAGAGAATCCCAAGCAGGCGCCACGCTCACAGCACAGAGCCCAACGCGGAACTCGGTTCCACAAACCATGGATGATCATGATCTGAGCTGAAATCAGGAATCGGATGCTTAACCCACTGAGCCACCAGACGCCCTTTCTCAAACATCTTTCCCAGGCTGGATGGGACTGCTCTGAGCAGCCGACTCCTAACCCCACATGTGTCCCTCTGAGGCCACCCGCCCCCTGAATGTCTGCAAGTAGCACATGGACTCCAGTCCCAAACTGGACACTGTGTGAAACAGATGTTTTAGGAGCCATTTCTTTTCTTCTTTTGAGTAACTGGTAAGAGGCTGAAAAAGAACCTACCCCTTCTATGAACCACGTAGAAGATTCTACAGTGTTATCATTGGGACCCGAATACTGATACACAGCATACTGCTGATTCAAGAACTCTGGAATTGGGGGCACCTGGGTGGCTCAGTCGGTTAAGCATCCGACTTTGGCTCAGGTCATGATCTCACGGTTCGTGGGTTCAAGCCCCGCATCGGGCTCTGTGCTGACAGCTCAGAGCCTGGAGCTGCTTCTGATTCTGTGTCTCCCTCTCTCTCTGACCCTCCCCCACTTGTACTCTGTCTCTCTCTGTCTCTCAAAAATAAACATTTAATAATAATAATAATAGCAAGTAAAATAAAATATACAACCAGCTAATCAGCTGGACAGCGTGGACATCAGCCAGCGTCAGACAGACCGGACCTGGCCTCCCATCCCGACCAAGGGCTGCTCGATGTGCGGCCAGCCCAGGAAACGGGGCGGGAGGAACACCGTCCCCTTCCCACGAAGGGTCCCCTGGGCCGGCGCTGGGCACACCCCGCTGTCCCCTCTGACCTACCAGCAACGAGAGTCAAGCAGCCAACCTCAACACAAAAGAGAGTATCTTTCTTTAACACAGGGTTGGGGGGGTGAGTTAAAAGTGGACTCCAAATATATACTTCTAGAAGGTTCAGAGCGTTTCCTTAATCCCGTGTGGTAAACCTTGAACTTGGGCGAACATGCTTGTCCGCAGTCTTCTTAACTGATCTACTTCTGGTCAAAAGGAGGCAGAATTGGGATGCGATGGCTCGCGCCAGCAGGGGACCCCAGGTCACACCGGGCACAGACTGGATACGGTTTAGGATGCTCTGCTGCCCCGTCGGCGCCTGGAGCCCCCATCTCCTCCTGGGCCAGATTCAAGGGGGGGTCGCCAGGGCTGCAACAGTACAAGAAACAGCCTGCGTGAAAACTGGGCCAAGGATGTGAATACACGTTTCTCCAAAGAAGACATAAACCAGCCAATATGCACATGAAAATGTGTTCAACATCATCAGTTCTTTTTTTTTATTTTTTAAATGTTTTTATTTATTTTTGAGAGAGAGAGAGAGAATGAGCAGAGGAGGAACAGAGAGAGGAGACACAGAGTCGGAAGCAGCTCCAGGCTCTGAGCTGTCAGCACAGAGCCCGACGTGGGGCTCGAACCCACGAACCGTGAGATCATGACCTGAGCTGAAGTTGGACGCCTAGCGGACTGAGCCCCCAGGCGCCCCGGGCCTCATTAGTCCTCAGGGAGGGCAGAGCAAGCCCACGACGAAGGACCACTTCACCCCGCGAAGACGGCCGATGCCCGGAGGGGACATGAGCAGACAGAGCCCTCCCCCTCACGCTTACCCTGGGACCCCGAAACCCCACTCCTAGGTCCGTGGGGGGAATCCACACCAGCCTCACGTGGTCCCTTCACCTTTACGACCCACTGAGAAGCAGTTTAAATAGCAGCTCTCATGGTCATGGGTTACGCAGACTTGAAGAGGAGCATTCGCAACCGTCCCGTGAGAACCTCCGCACAGCCGGTCAGCGCCTGGGCGTCCGCACCCCTCTCCTGGGAGGCTCTGCCAACCGGCCCCAGGCCGTCTGTGAGCACCTCCAGGCCCACCCGCCAGGGCTCTGCTGGACGCGGCCTCCCCCCACCAGGCACACCCCCACCTCCACATAAAGCCAATCCCCTGTGCCGGGTACTCCTCCAACTTAAAAAAGAAAGCCCTTTATGTGAGACCACGAAGGGGGTGCTGTTACTCTACGAACACTCCACTCCGAGGGCCTCAGGGCGCACCTGGCACACGGGGTGCTGAAGGCGTGTCGTTGAATCGACCAACAAAGGGGCAGCCCCCAGGTATACAGCAGCGACTCCATAACTGCTCCAACTGGCTGACGTGATAGGGCCAGGATGACACAGGTCAGGGCCGCGCCGTGTGACTGACCCTGCCGTGTGTCTGCACCGGCCACCACCCTACGTGGCTTCAGAGCACGTGAACCTGGCAAGGGCAACTCAGAAGCTCAGTCTGTAATCTTTACTCTCATGAAGGTATTTATTTATTTACTTGTAAGTTTATGTATTTTGAGATAAAGAGTGCGTGTGCAAGTAGGGGAGGGACAGAGAGAGAGAGAATCCCAAGCAGACTCTTCGATGTCAGCGCAGAGCCTGATGCGGAGCTCGAACTCACAAACCGTGAGATCAAGACTTGAGCCGAAGTCAAGAGTCAGATGCTTAAGTGGCTGAGCCCCCACGTGTCCCTATTCTAAGGAGTTTAAAATAAATGGCCACATGTGGTTAGTGGCTACCTACTGGACGGCGCACCTGGAGCACAGTGCACACACCAGGCATCCTGACGTTGCATTCCAGAAACATCCAGGACTGGAAAATCTGCCCGGGCTAACTCAGGACTGGGCCAGGAAAACAGCTCTGGAGACCACAGGCTGAGGCACGACCAGAGATGTGAATGGACGCCTTCCTTCTCACACCCGCACTGAAAGCGCTAACGACCCCACATTCCAGGACCGCGAACACGACGTTCTTCCCGAGCAATCACCGTCCCACCATTTACTCGGGTCGACAGCACCGACCCGATGCTCTAACCCTGCCCTGCGATTCTACCAACGTGCTTGTTTGCCCATGACGTCCACGCCAAGGAGCCCATTTTGTGGACCGCGTGCCTGCCCGCCTTCTCGGTGCCCTTCTGGTCTGGGAGGGTGGCGCCCGTGTGTGGCCAAAGCTGTCAGATGAGCTGCCCCACGTGACTCCCGCCAAGGGGGCCGACGACATCATGGGGCCACGTGGGGTCCTTTCCTCACCCCAGAATTCTGCAGGAGGCTCTGCTTTCACATTTCCGCCACAGGCCACACTTTGACCCCTGATTTGCCCCTGATCACGTCTGGCCGCTCCAGCTGACCAAGTGCCCAAATCCAGGAGCCCTGAGGTCAGGCGGGGGCTCCCTAATCCCTGCGGTGGACGGAGAAGCAGGGAAGCAGCCGAATTCAAGAAAGTGACGTCCGACTTTAGCCCGTCAGTGCCGAGTGACACCCACGGCCTTCTCCTGAGCCAGGCTCACTGCGAAAACCACCCCCAGGGACGCCCAGGTCTGTCGCGTCAGAGTCCCCGGGACAGCTTGTTAACACAGCCTGCTGCGGGTCCACTCAGGGCTCTGATCCAGGAGGCTCCGGCGCTGGCCCCAGAATGTGCATTCTAGAGCATTCTCGCCAAGCTGCTGCAGGGACTGCTCTGAGACCATGGCGGCCATGGGCTCCAGTCCCTGGAGAAGGACATGCTCACAGCACCCAGCATCCGCTCACCTTGCAGACTGAACTCCTGCAGCGCTCAGGAGAGCCCTCGTCCATCCCACTGATGGGACCCAGCGCCTCCCTGGGGAGCCCCGCCCTCACCCGGTGCAGGCAGGCTCACGAACCCAGGGCCCCAGTGTCCCGGGCCTCCAGTGTGTGCGTGCGTGTGCACGCGTGCCTGGCAGAAACACCCACTTTCCCCCAAAAGTATGACTTGTCTCCGCACAAGCCCTAACTCCCAACCCCCTCTCCTAATTATTCCCTACCTCAAAACACACACACCGCAAAGCGTCCTATAAAACCAAAACCCTACCGACAGGTAATCCACAGCGACTCAGACTCGTAATAACAGCAGCCCTGCCTCAGGAGCGGCGGTCAGAGAGGAGACCGTCCATCGGACAGGGCGGATCAGAGGCGTGACACCGTTCTGGTCCCGCGGGGATGGACGCCTGGACGGAAAGCCCACCCACCCACATGCCTCTTTGCAGGGGGGACGAGATACATGGCTCCCATGACCGCTGCCTCATTTCTTCCATGTCTGACTTGCAGATACATCTGGCCCTTCAACAGACCGGGTGTGAACTCAGAACTGTCCACTTCCATGACTGAGTTTTGTTAAAATACAGGCCAGTACTGTGAATGTATTTTTCTCTTCTTTATGATTTTCTTGATAACATTTTCTTTTCTCTGGCTTTTCTCTGGCTTAGAAAAGCTAAGAATACGGTGTACAGAATGCACAACATACAAAATACACGTTGACCCACTGCGGATGTTAGCGGTAAGGCTTTCGGTCAACAGTACTGCTGTCCGGAGTCAAGCTGCTGGGGAGACCAAAGTTACACGGGGATTTTCATCTGCCCGAGGGGGGGGGGGGAGGTTCGGTGGCCCGAAGCCCCATGTTGTTCACAAGTCCACTGTACATTTAGGAAAACATCTTGTGTCGGGGCTCCTGGGCGGCTTAAGCATCTGACTTCAGCTCAGGTCATGATCTCATGGTTTGTAGGATCAAGCCCTGCGTTGGGCTCTGTGCTGACAGCATGGAGTGTGCTTGGGATTCTCTCTTTCCCCCTCTCTCTGTCCCTCCCCCTGCTCTCTCTTGAAAGGAAGGAGGAGGGAGGGAGGGAGGGAGGGAGGGAGGGAGGGAGGGAGGAAGGGAGGAAGGGAGGAAGGAAGGAAGGAAAGAGGCACCTTGTATCTTCACTTCCAACAGAGAGAGAATGAATGGAACACGCAGTGGATTGTCAAACCTCAAGCTATCGTCACAGTCGCTGGTCATTGCTACTGCAAGAGCAGAAACCTGCCTACCTTTACAAAAGACCAAGGGTGTTACGTCCGTGTAAACCTTGAGGACGTTATGCTGAGTGAAATATGCCAGTCACAGAAAGACCAACACTTACCCAGGCTCCCTCGACGGTCAGATTCACGGACGCAGGAAGGAGAAGGGCGGGGGCCGGGGCGGCGGGCAGGGGCTGGCCAGTCAGTGCTGTAAGATGCAGAGTCCGGAGATGGGTGGTGGGGCTGGGTGCACAGCAGTGCGGATGTCCCCAGTGCCAACAAACAGCACACTTCCAGATGATAAAAATGTGTATTTTACCACAACTTGACGAAAGCACACATTAATACACATATTTTTGAGTGGTGCGTCACTGGAGTGGGGGAGATGCTTCTTGTCTTCAGCCCCGTTACGCAAGCCGGGCTCCGCTCGATGGAGCAAAGCAATCTTTTTCAGACCATAACTATTTCATCAACACCCAAACTGTGTCTTAGACCGGAGCGGAGCAAGCCAGGGGTCACGCGCCCCCACTGCCCCCGAGGAGCCCTCCTAGAACTCCATGTGGAGGGGAGAGGACTAGGGTCTTAAAATCACTTGGTGGCCATGTCCGGACGCTCATCCGAATCCCAAACGCCCCCTGGCAGGGACTGGCATGCTGCCCACAGGACAAATCCTCACCCGCCCACCCGCCGCGGGCAGGACACTGCCGGGCAAGGGGTCGGGGCGCCTCCCCCCCCAAGTCCCAACTGTGCTCCTGACATTCGGGAATCGTCGATTAGGCACCCGGTCATGGCGGGCCCACTGCGCTCACCAGCCGCTCTTACTCTGCACTCTCAAGCGCTGGCGGCTGGAGAAGGCCCCTCCCAGGGCCGCGAGGGCCCCCCAAATGCCTTTTACGTGCAGACCCCACCGCGGAGCCCACACCCCCCCGCCTTCCTCTCCGCACAGCAGGCCGCTGTTTCCCCTGCCCCGCGTCACCCCAGGGCCGGGAACAGACGGGACAGACGGGCCCCGGGTCCCAGAGCTCGCCAGGATCGTTCCAGCTGGTCATCCTGAGCCGGCGACTCCGTGCGGCCTTGCCTTTCCTTTCAGTCAGGGCTCTGCCCTCACTCCCGCTCCTCCTACCTCGGCGTCCCGGGGACGCTGCCCTCTGGGGCCCTGCACAGCGGGCCGGCCGCATCCCCCGCTCTTGGGAAATGGGACAGATCCTTCTTTCAAGGTGACATCCCGCGGGCACAGTCACTGGCGCTCCCGCGGCACGGGCGGGAAGGGCAGAGGGCAGCCACACTGCCCCGGCCTGGCCCCCCGACTCTGGGCTGGGCCACGGGAAGAGGCGAGTGGCCTCGCCTGAGCCTCGAAAGCCAGGTCTGGACGCCGCCGCCCCGAGGCCTGACCCCGGGGCAGTCAGGCGTCTCTGCCCCCAGCTCCCCATCTGTGAAGGATGGTTATCATCTGAAGATGGTACGTCTGAAGAGCACGTGAGGCTCCTCTATAAGGATGGTGGTGCTGGGGGTAACTCCTCAGGAAAATAAAAATTTCTTCTTCTTTTTTAAGTCTCTTTATTTTGAGAGGGAGAGAGAGCACGAGAGGTACACAGAGAGAGAGAGAGGGAGAGAGCAAGAATCCCAAGTAGGCTCTGCACTGTCAGCGCAGAGCATGACGTGGCGCTCGATCTCACAGCCTGGAGATCATGACCTGAGCTGAAATTAAGAGTCACGCACATGACCAACTGAGCCACCCAGGAGGTCCGAATTAAAATTTCCTTTTTTAAAATTTCTTTCATGTTTATTCATTTCCTGAGACAGAGTGCGATCAAGGGAGGGGCGGAGGGAGACCAAGACAGAATCTGAAGCAGGCTCCAGGCCCTGAGCTGTCAGCACAGACAGCCTGACGTGGGGCTCGAACCAAGAACCAAGAGATCATGACCTGTGCCGATGTCGGATGCTTAACCGAGTGAGCCACCCAGGCGTCCTTAAAATTTCTTCTTAAACAACTCTTGAATCACACAAGAAACAGAAACTGAGGATTACAGACTACCTGGAAAATAACAGTAATAAAAACACTTACACAACATGTACACAATCCATAATGGGTAGCTAACGCTGAGCTCAGGAAGAGACCCTTAAGAACTTGCTTAACTAAGAAAAAAACTGATTCTAAGATTCATCTAGAAAACTAAGACTGGCCAAGAAAATTCTGGGGGCAATGGGTAAGAGCATGGATTACCCCTACCAAACGTTAAAATGTATTCAGCTACGGTACCTTAAGAAAAAGTGCTATGGTGTCTAAAAGTGGGACAGCCACCGAATAATCCAAAAATAATTCCAAGCTAACAAGGAATTTTTCATACCAAAAAAAAAAAAAAAAAAAAAAAAAGAAAAAGAGAAAAAGGCTGCTGTTCAGTAATTGAAAGCAATATGTTATTCCATAAAGGACTTCAGGGCAGTTCATGTCTGAGGAGAATAAAGTTGGATCTAAATTCCATGTGAATGAAAGATTCAACCATAAAGATGAATCATAAAAACTCTTCCAAAAAAGGATAATTTTAAAAATGAGCTTAGAACGGCAAAACTCAAGATACTGGCAAGCTGGCTTCATTTGTTCCTATAAAACTTTCTGCACGGAAACAAATCTCGTCCAGCAAAGGCAAAGGACAACCTGAGGGGAAAAAATAATACTTCTCATAAGATCAGGGATGGAGCTAAATATCCTTCGAAGGCAGGGAGAGAACAAGGACGATGAACAGAAAATTAGTAGAAAAGGCCACAGACGTTTCCCAGAAAAAGGAAGCACAAATGATGTGGAGACGCACGGCCTCTCGGACAATTTAAAAATTACCAACGCGCAGCATTAACACACCGTGCCTATTTTTCAGGCTTAACTAAGATTAAAGTGCCTGACAATTCCCAGTGTTGGTCAGGGCTTGGGAAAACCTGCAAAGCTCCCCCCCAGCCCCCACCCTAGTATAAACAGCTGCCTTCTGGAAGAGCAATTCTGTAGAATCTATAAAAAATTTAAATATAAATACGCCGGAGGAAAAAAAAATCCACTTCTGGGAACTAACTCTATAGATACACAAGTGCCAAAAATACCTAAAAATGTATCTGCAGATGTAGCCTTAGTTTATGTAACAGCCACAACTTCTGATGAGAAGGATCCATCCAGGGGAGATGGTGAAATAAACATGTACCCGCGTATCCAAATGACTGATGTTAGCAAAGGTCTAGGGGAAAAACGGTACCCGGCAGGCTCGAATAGGGACAAGTTTGGAAGAACTATTGTTATTGGAAACAGCAGTTCATCACGGGTGACATAACCTCACTGTATACAGAAACACATTAAGGATGCCACAAGGCGGCTGAGGCCTGAAAACATGACGCTCCGTGAAAGAAGCCAGATACGAAGGCCACATATTGTAGGATTCTATTTAGATGAAATTTCCAGAAGAGGCAAATCCAGAGAGACAGAAAGTAGATTAGCGTTGCCGGAGGCTGGGGTGGGGGTGGGGGGGCAGGAACCACTGATGGAAAGGGTCTTCTTTGGGGCTGATGGGAATTTTCTGGAACCAGATGGAGGCAGTGAGTGTACCAAATGCTTCTGAATGGTGCACTTTAAAAACTCTAATTCTAGGGGCGCCTGGGTGGCTTAGTCGGTTAAGCGTCCGACTTTCGCTTAGGTCATGATCTCGCGGTTCGTGGGTTCGAGCCCCGCGTCGGGCTCTGTGCTGACTGCCAGCTCAGAGCCTGGAGCCTGTTTCAGTCTGTGACTCCCTCTCTCTCTGACCCTCCCCTGCTCACGCTGTCTCTCTCTCCTAGAAATAAAAACATTAAAAATAAATAAATAAATAAAAAATAAAAAATAAAAACTCTAATTCTGGGGTGCCTGGGCGCCTGGGTGACTCAGTCGGTGAAGTGTCCGACTTCGGCTCAGGTCATGATCTCCCAGTTTGTGGGTTCGAGCCCCACATCAGGCTCTGTGCTGACAGCTCGGAGCCTGGAGCCTGTTTCACATTGTGTGTCTCCCTCTCTCCCTGCTCCTCCCCCGCTTGTGCTCTGTCTCTCTGTCTTTCAAAAATAAACGTTAAAAAAAATAAAAACAAAAATGAAGATAAAAATAAAATAAAACGGGTAATTTTATGTCAGATGAACTTTACCACAATTTTAGAAAATAAATGAAGGAGATGTGGAGGCAAGCACATGTGCACAGAAGAGACGTGGGATGAAGCACAGCCACCATCACCACCATTTATCTGGGAATTTGGGCTGGGGGAGGGGGAGGGGGAGGAGAGGGGGGCATCTCAGCTTGCACCCTTTGCGGGGCGGGGGGCAGGCGGGTGTTCCCCAAACCATCAGCATTTGTTACTAGGGTTTTTGTTTTTGTTTTGTTTTTTTTTTTGACTTTTACTTCATCGTGTAATAAATACGTTATCCTGATACAAAACTTAAACATTCCAGAAAGAGCTAAATGAAGCTCCAAATGCCACGAGAGGCCCCTTGGAGGTATCTGCTTGCACAAAAGACAGAAATCCTACAGTACCGTTTGGACAGGGTTTTCACATAGTGGTTCTCTGAATAAATACTTGCAGCTGTAAATAGGTAAGTGGGCCCAGGCCAAAGCTTCCCCAACGGCACGGGGACCTCCGACTCCCCCAACACACGCCCCGCTGCACAGCTCGGGGGAAACGGTTATAAAGAGCATCTTACACCTTACCCCGGAGGGATCAGCTTGTACCCACACTTGGTTTTCATTCCTTGTTCTGCTTGTTTTGTTTTGTTTTGACTTCTCGACCCCGTGGTCTAACATGAGCTACTGAAGTAGAAGAAACCTGACTATCTTAGTTTTTATTATTATTATTATTATTATTATTATTTAAAGAGAGAGAGAGAGAGAAATGGGCTCTTAGAGCAGCAAAACAAGACAACAGGAGCAAAAGTAAGTGAATTTTATTTGAACTCTGCAAACACTGCACTCAGGAGAGGGAGCCGGAGAGCAGCCTTTGTGAAACCCCTGGCTGGTGTCCCCTGCTCCCTAATTAATGAAATGACAATGACACACTGAATTTTGCAAATGGTGAAAGGAAAGTAGCACAGGTCAAAGGCGCCATCCAAACCTTAGCAAGGAAATAATTATGTGCTTGGGGTGCCTGGTGGCTCAGTGGATTAAGCATCCGACTCGTGATTCAGTTCAGGCCATAATCTCACCGTTTGAGGGTTCAGGCCCCACGTCGGGCTCTGTGCTGACAGTGCGGAGCCTCCTTGGGATTCCCTCTCTCCCTCTCTCTCTGCCACTCCCCTGCTCTCTCTCTCTCAAAATAAATAAATAAACATTAAAAAAAAAGAAAGGAGTTAGGTGCTGCATTCCTGATGCACTCCGGCTGCACTGGGGTTGCGCGTCTCAGGCGGCATCCAGAACCTTCACAGCCGCCTGGCGCCCGGGTGGAAGGCCCAGCAGCCACCGGTGAGCTGCTAGCCATGCACATTCACATCCTGCCCCAGGTCCCCTAAAATCTAGAGAGGGGGGCCGCCCGCCCCACCCCCGCACCCCCGAGGACAAACTGCCAGCCAGCTTTGTAGATCAGCGTCTCTTCCACCGCGGACCCAGGCCGCCCGTGCGCAGAGCAGGACAGGAGGAAGCACAGGGAAGCGCCCCTCCGACAGCGCCTTCCCTCACCGCCCTCCCGGGACCCGAGAGCCGGCCCCCTGCCCCTTTCCTCTCCGTTTGGCGCCTTCTGTAACCCCCCTCCGGGGGGAAAGGGGCAGACTTCAAGGAGTCCGATCGCCTCCGGCGTGAAAGGCTCCCAGGCCCAGATAAATCATACGCACGGACAGCAGCGGTCCCGGTGCCCAGGATGTCTGCTCCCAGCGGGTCGTGTCTCTGCTGTTTCCGGGGCTCCCCAGGGACACGAAGGGCCGGGCGCCTGGCCCCTCGAGGGCTCACCCCAGAGGGGAGCGTGTGCACACGCCTCACTCTGCTCCGGGCACCCCCGGCCCTGGGAGCCAGGCAAGCAGCTAGAGGAAGGCGGGGGCGACCCGACAGCCGCCCGGACGCAGGCAGCAGCGCAGACGGCGGCCACAGCGCTGTGTAGGGGGCAGCATGCGACGCGGAGCCCCTCCGGGAGGGTGGGCTTGCCCTCGGTGTCGAGGGGCTCGCCCACATCCGGCCGCAGACGCGCGCCGAGGGTCGCTGACTGCAGCCCTGTCGGGTCAGTGACCCCCGACTCCTGACCTGTCTGGGGGCCCCAAGGCTCACAGATAGAAGGAGTGTCTGTTAGCAGTGTATGAGTCAGCTCGGGCTGCAGTAACAACTACCACCAGCTGGACAGCTCATTCAATAGACGTTTACTGCCTCAAGCCCCAGGGGCTGCAGGTCTGAGATCAAGGTGTGGGCAGGGCTGGCTTCGGCCGTCTCTCCGTCTCTCCCTGTGTCCTTCCATTACCTTCTCTCCGCTGTGTGTGTATCTCTGGGCCCAAGTTTCCCTTTTGTATAAGGACCCAGTCATCCTGGATTAGGACCCACATAATGGCCTCGTTTTCACTTGATCACACCTGTAAACATCCTCTCTACAGATAATGTCGTGTTCTCAAGGCTGGGGGTTAGGATTCCAACGTACCCCTTCTTGGGGGAAACATAATTCAT
This sequence comes from Proteles cristata cristata, assembly GCA_017311185.1. NCBI lineage: Eukaryota > Metazoa > Chordata > Mammalia > Carnivora > Hyaenidae > Proteles > Proteles cristata. The sequence goes on from JAESUZ010003370.1 coordinate 316,251, forward strand.
CCTACAATAGCACAATATTCTCTTTATGAAAGTCTTTGAGATCAAAGGCCCTCCAAACTACAGCCAGAAGAATTTTAAACTAAGTTTTGAAAGCCGGCTCCAATCGTATTTCCATCTCAACATCCTTTCAGATTCCCCGTTTTCTGCTTTAGTTCCAAATATCAAGAAAACTGGTTCCTGAGCCATTTACACGAGCTTCAAGTATTTCAGCAGGATTCTAGGGGATTCTAGGGTTAAACAGAGTGGGCTGCCCTGGCGGCCCCACAACAGGCCAACCCAGACGCAACCTCCCTGGAGGGTTCGGGGACAGCTTTAAAAATGAAAACCGTTGGGGCACCCGGGTGGCTCAGTCAGCTGAGCATCCGACTTTCGATTTCAGTTCAGGTCACGATCTCATGGTTCATGGGATGGAGCCCCGAGTCAGGCTCTGTGCAGGCAGCTCAGAGCCTGGAGCCTGCTTCCAATTTGGTGTCTCTGTCCCTCCCCAGCTTGTGCTCTCTCTTTCTCTCTCTCTCAAAATAAATAAACTTTAAAAAGTACTTAAAAATGATAAACATTTAGAATGGGATGTGTGTCAGACATGTGTGAAGCCAAGAGACGCCCTTGTGCAGAGTCTGGAGGCCCAGGGAACCAGCTGACGTGGGGCTCCTGCATCTCAGCCTCCCTTTTTTTAACCTGTCACAAACACCCCCCAAAATCAAGACGCACCCCTGACGGGCTCAGGGACTGCCTGAGCCTTCCCACGCCCCCCTCACCTCCCCTGTGGCCAGAGCTGGACGAAGGGAGGAGGAAGCTGATGGGAAGGGGGCAGTTACTGGGACAAGAGGCCCGATTCCCTGATTTAAATGCTACACACCGTCTTGGGGGCGTGGCTGAGAGAAAGGGCTCTCGAGGTGTCACCAGCCAGGGGCACAGTGGCTGAGGATCCTGGGCCGCCGCCTCCTCCCGTCCCTTCCCCCAGGGATCCCTGGTGACGGCCTGGCGTGCAGACTGGAGACCCGACTCCGAAGGCTGGCATCTCCGTGCAAACGCGGAGGGAGGTGGGATTTTCTCCACACCAACGTGACTCCTTCTGCGGCCTGAGTCCCACCCCGCCCAGGATCTCGCTTTTGAACCTTCCCTCCGGTGGCATCGCAGGTCTCCCTTTTCATCTCTGCCTCTGTTGAGACGTGATGCTGGCTGCCCGGCTCATTTGTTTGTTTAAATTTTTAATGCTTATTTATTTCTGAGAGGGGTAAGGGACAGAGAAAGAGAGAGACACAGAATCCGAAGCAGCTCCAGGCTCTGAGCTGTCAGCACAGAGCCCAATGCGGGGCTCGAACTCACGAGCCGTGAGATCATGACCTGAGCTGAAACCAAGTCAGAAGCTTAACCGACTGAGCCACCCAGGTGCCCATGTCTGGCTCTTGTTAACAGACACGTCGAGGGGCGCCGCAGGGAGGGGGGCTCAGTCCGTTTTGTGTCTGACTCTGGATTTCAGCTCAGGTTGTGATCTCACGCTCTGTGAGATCGAGCCCCACGTCACCCCCCCCTCCCCGTTTGGGATTCTCTCCCTCACCCTGTCTGCCCCTCCCCTACTCATTCCCCTCCTCTCTCTCCCTCTTTCTCTCACAAAATAAATAAATAAATAAACTTAAAAAAGACACGGCGCCACTTCCGACTTCTCAACGTTCAAGCCGTGGCAGCGGTGAACAGCCGGCCGCGCAGGCACGTGTGTGGTTTCTGGAGCAGCCACAGAACGTGTGGATTTTGGATGTCAACGGTCAGCGTGAACTGCCCTCAACCGCCCCGAAGGGGCAACTTACACAGCACAGGGCCGTGCGCCCTCGTCACCGCTGCCAGCGTCCTCGTGACCCTGGCTTCAGCCGAGGCTCAGCCGGAGCGACCGGGGTCCTGTCCTGTAGGGTGCATGGGCGCAGCCCTAAGGGGCCCCGACGCCGCCCCAAGGCTTCGGTCTGTTACGTGCTGTCCTGCACCCTGTCTGCTGTTTGCCTTGGCCCCTGGTAACCGGGCCATTGTCTTTCTCATCCATCTGGATACAAACCCCCTCATCTGCCCTCTACGCCTTTTTTTAAGTGAATTTATTGTTTTGAGAGAGAGACAGAGAGAGCACGTGGACGAGGGGTAGAGAGAGAGGGAGAGAGAGAGTCCCAAGCAGGCTCCGCGCTGCCAGCACAGAGCCCAACATGGGACTCAATCCCACGAACGGTGAGATCGTGACCTGAGCCAAAACCAAGAGTCAGACACTCACCTGACCGAGCCCCCCAGGCGCCCCCGCCCTGTATGTTGTGAATGTGTTCTCCCCGTCCCGCAGTCTGGATTTTAGGGCGGACATCAAACCGTCTGCAGCAAGAAACACAAAGCGGAGTCTTTTATGAGCTACTGCTGAAAAAAGCAGGGAGGGGCCCATACAGACCTGAAATCTACAGCATGCTCCACACCAGGACCCTGTCCACAGAGCCCCACATCCTGGGCAGCACCCAGAGCTGCCGAACTCAGAGCTGCAGCCCCACCCGGAAGCCCGGGTCTGGCTGAAGGCCACTCTCGGTGGCAAAAAGCAGAGTTAATGGCACCCCTTGCCCAGATCCCGCTATGAACACGACAAGGGTCAAAGGCCACTTTCCAGCGAGCTGGGAAAACAGGGCAGGGCCTGGGTCTCAGATAACGCCTGCCTGTGATAACAGTGTCGAGATTATGTGGAAAACAGCTCTTACCATTCATGCCGAAGTATTTACACGTAAAACATTAAGGCTGCCCAAGACCCATGAAGAGGGCCAGCGGAAGCGAAACAAAATTAACAGGATGTGTGACTGAGGAGGCTGCATGAAAAATATATAGGCGTTCACTGTACTAGTCTAATTGTACATTTGTTTGAAGTCTTCTAGAATTAAAAAGGTGACAGAAGGGCGCCTGGGTGGCTCAGTCGGTTAAGCATCCAGCTTCAGCCCAGGTCATGATCTCACGGTTTGTGAGTTCGAGTCCCACGTCAGGCTCTGTGCTGACAGCTCAGAGCCTGGATGGCAGTTGTTTGGGATTCTGTGTCTCCCTCTCCCTCTGCCCCTCCCCTTCTCACGCTCTTTCTCTCTCTCTCTCTCAAAAATAAATAAACTTAAAAAAAAAAAAAAGAACTGAGGACATGTTAGAAGTTCTGACGATCCTAGACTAACATTTGGCAATTCTCAGTCTAGCCGAAGAAGCTGGGGTCAGAAACATGCGAGCCCCACCGTCCCTAGCCCTATGTGAGGCCGGACACCATCTCCAATGGAAGACAACCGATTCTGTCTTCCTTCTAAAAGACACTGGCTACAGTCACACACGTGCATTGCCCGACAGGTCAATTCTCCATTTGTGCATCATTTCAGCATTTCCAGAAGAACGCTGCAAGATTCACGCACGAAGGTCTCCCCACCCTCGTGACCTGACCCATTTCACCTGAGCGTCTGTCACCCTCGGCACACACTGTGCTCTTACTCCAAAGCCCGTCGTGGGCATCACGCCCTTTACCCCTGGACACAGAGCAGGCACTTCCTGAAAGACCGGCGTTCTCTTCCATAACCTCCGTGCAATTAACAAGCTCAGGAACACGAACTCCGACAACAGTTTTGAGCAACCTAACCCCACGTTCCAATAGTATCCACGTGGGTGTGTGTCTGCTGCAGTGTAGGGCCCGTGTGGGGTCACACTCTGCATTCCGCTGTCCCTTCCTGGAGTCTCCTTCAAGCTGGACCCGTCCCTCAGTCGTTTCCGTCCTTTGTAACACTGACAATTTCTACTAGAAGCCAACTGTTTCACGGAGGTCCCCTCCCGCTCAGCTTGCTGGGTTGCGTCACCATCAGGGTCAGGCTTTGCATCCCCGAGCAAAAATGCAACTCAAGGGATGCCCTTCACAGAAGGGTGACGTCCATCCGCCCCCCTGTGGCGTGAGCCTTCATCGCCCAGTTAGGGTGACGGGTCTCCCCTTGTCTTGTCACTAACGGTCCCCTTGAAGGTGAGGGCTCTGTGGGAAAATAACTTGGGCCATGAACATTTCCTGCTCCCCACCCAGCATGGCCTCTTTTTTAAAAATTATTTTAATGTTGATTTATCTTTGAGAGGCAGAGAGGGAGACACAGAATCTGAAGCAGGCTCCATCCAGGCTCCAAGCTGTCAGCACAGAGCCCGATGCGGGGCTTGAACCCACGAACCGTGAGACCATGACCCGAGCTGAATGTGGACACGTTAATCGACTGAGCCCCCGAGGCACCCCAAAGATGGCCTCTTTTAATTCGGTTCAGCTTTCACTGAGGACTCTTGCCCAATCTCTACAATGACTGTTGTGAAAAGTGATTCTTCCTACCCGCCGCACACAAGTGAGATGGCATTTTGCTGTGAGGAAGTGCCCTCCCTTCCCCCATCCCTTCCATTTCTTCATGTAATATAGTGGGTTAAATAGTGGCCCCCCCCAAATTCAGATCCCCCTAGAACTTCAAATGTGACCTTCTCTGGAAGCGCCCTTTGCAGAAGTAACGAGTGAAGGATCCCGCGATGACGTCATCGTGGATTGTAAGCGGGTCTAAACGGAAAGGCAGGTGTCCTTACAGGAAGAGGAAGGGACACACAGTGTCACAAAGGAAAGGCGGCCACGTGAAGGTGAAAAAAAGAGCAGGCTGATGCTGCCCAGAGACAAGGGACGCGGGAGCCACCAGGAGCTGGAAGAGAGGACACAGGACCCTCCTCCAGCGTCTGCCGAGGGAGTGAGGGCCGTCGAACTCTTCGCTGCCTACGGACATCCTCCGTCTGCTGCGCGTGGTGAGTCAGCCCGTCTGTGGCGCTCTGTCAGGAGACCCGGGGAAACCACACACGTATGTGGTCACTTATTTGTCATCGGCGTCGACTCACAGATTTCTCTTTCGTCCCACGTCACATACACACCCAGCTCTCCTTGGTGTATCTGATGCTTTACTGTGTCCCAGGTGTGGCCACCGGCACTCCCCCACGGCGGCCCCGCACGTCTGGTCCGTCCCCGTTCTGTCTGGCCATTCGCTTGCCACCCCCAGAACACGCCCCGCGCTCCCGGCTCCCCTGCCCCCCAGTCAGTCACTTCCCTACGCATTCCTGGTCCCTTCAATGCGCAGCGCAATCAGGGTGCTCGCGGCTAATGAGGTGCCGGGCGTAACTCTTACCCGTAGAAAAATCCACATTCCACAAGTTGGGATTTCATAAATTTAACATTCACTATTCTGCGTGTGTGTCGTGGGCGAGGGCTGTTGTGTCCGTGAAGACGTGAAATCGTGGGTTACACCAATTTCTCCAATTCCAATGCAGCCCCTCTGGGGCCGGCCTGCCTCTCTCCCTCCCGTATCTGTGCTCCCTCCTTCCACGGCGGGAACCTTGCCTACAACGCGGTCAAGGCATCTCGTACGAGGATGTCTCACGTCACACACACGGCACACAAAACGGTTTCAGAATTATTAGGTCTCACTATGAAAAATGAACCTAAGAATGCGAGACTTGTTTTCATGTTTTGTCTTTTTTTAATCTACACCAAGGACACACAGAGAACTGGGTCCTCAGTCACCCGATCTAGGTTTCTTTGCTCCTTATCAGTGTACTTATCTTCTTCGTTTGCAATACACTGGAGTTTATTTATTTGCGTGCGTGCAGTTTTAGTTTCCTGCCATCTTCAGAGATTCAATTTTATCTCTTAAACATTAGTACGGTAACATGTTCCGAAAGTCAAAACTATACAAAAATATAGGAGAATAAACTAGGAAGAGAAATAAAACTACCGTGGAGGCGCCTGGGGGGCTCAGTCGGTTGAGCGTTGGACTCTTGATTTCGGCTCAGGTCATGATCTCAGGGTCGTGGGACTGAGCCCTGAACGCAGAGCCTGCTTAAGGTTCTCTCTCTCCTCTGCCCCTCTCCCCCAACCTCTCTCTCTCTGAGATTAAATTAAAGGCAGAAAAAGAAACTACCTTAACATAATAAAGGTTATACAAGAAAATCCTGCAGTTAACATCAGACCCAATCGTGAGGAACAGAAAACTTTTGCTCTAAGATCAGGAAGAAAAGGATGTCTGATTTCACCATTGGATTAAACGCAGCTCCAGATCAAACAATTCAGTAAAAACAAAAGAAATAAAAGGCATCCAGGGGCACCTGGGTGGCTTAGTCGGTTGCGTCTGACTTTCGCTAGGTCATGATCTCGCGGTTCGTGGGTTTGAGCCCCGCGTTGGGCTCTGTGCTAACTGCCAGCTCAGAGCCTGGAGCCTGTTTCAGTCTGTGACTCCCTCTCTCTGACCCTCCCTGCTCACGCTGTCTCTCTCTCTCTCTCCTAGAAATAAATAAAAAATATTAAAAAAAAAAAGTTTAAAATAAAAGGCATCCAAAATTGGAAAGAAGTAAAATTATCTCTGTTCACAAAGGGCTTTGCATACAGACCCAGAAAAATTCTACTTGACCAACTAAATGAATTCAGCAAACTCACAGGACACAAAACCAACAGGCAAAAATCGGCTGCATTTCTACACAGTAACTAAGAACAACCTGAAAAGGAAATTAAGACAGTATTTCTGCACCCCCGGCGGGCCTGGCATCGTGCGAGGGAGGGGGGCTACCAGGTGAGCGGGAAGGTGGCCTGGGCCCCTCCCCGGGCCGGGCCTTGAACCTGCACCCGGCGCGCTCCTCCAGGGACCCGCTGGACACGGTTCTTTCTCCTCTTCGAGATCTCCCACCGCAAGGTCCCACACTCGGCCTAACGCACCCTCAGTCACCGCCACGGCCTTCTGTGCTCTTAATGGCACGGCCGCGAGGGTATCCCCCCACCCAACACAGGCGCGCTCACGGACTTCCGTCCAGCCCGCGCCCCGCATGGGAGGCAAGCGTGGGCAGTGGCTCCGTGCCTCGGGCCTCCCCCACCGGCGGGGCCTCTCGGGGCAGGACTGCGCAGACCAGAGTCCGTCCAGCCCCAGTCTGCCTTCCACGCCCCCACGGTCAGCGAGCGAAACCTTTGGAGCAAATGAGGTGAAGCCCCTCCTTGCTCTGGACTCTTTCACGTGCTCCTGGAGCATAGGACAAACACACAGCCTCTGGACAAAGGGGACGAACAGCCCCTCCGGTGGTGGCCGGGTGGTGGCCGGTGCAGCTTCCTATAGTGGCGAAGATGTCCTGTGTGTGCGCAGCCAGCGCGGTGAGGAAGTGAGTCTTTCATTTCCCTTCAGTTCAATTCACTGTAACCTCAACAGCTCGTGCCCAGCGGCTCCTGTCGTGCACTGCTCAAGTCTGCAGTGTGGGTTTGATATTTCATTGCGCGGTGCTGTGGAAACCAGGATGCCGGGAGCTTTGGATATTTGGGGGGAACCCTCCCCCACTCACCCAGGACTTGAAGAGGCAGCCACATTCTCCCCAGAACATCTCAAAAGTGACAGAGTCCCTCCTAAAGTTCATTCTAAGGACAAAGACACACACACCATTTCCCCCTGGAACCTAGTGCCTTCTGGAGGACAAGCCACTTAGTCTAATTAGGATACATTTTTTCTGTAATTATTTCTTTCCCTTTAGCTTTTGATTTGGGGGGATGGGGTGGGGGGAGGGTTCTTTCCACGACGGAACTCAAAAAAAGCAGCGATCCCCAAAATGGGGCAAAGCACAGCAACGGGACTCCTTGGTTTTGAAAGCTTTCAGAAAACTCCCAGCCTTGATGGGCAATTCCTCGGCCACCCCGTGAATCCGAGGTTAAAGAGATCACACCCCAGAGAGGCCTCCTGACAGTATCACCAGGCCAAAGGGCCGTCCAGCCCCTCTTTCCCACTTGGCGAGTTCCTCCACGAAACCAAATACATACACACTCGAAAGAGGCTGGTACCAACCCTCCACTGGCTGTGGCCAGAGCTCCTGTGCTTGCATCGAGTTTTGCTTCTAAACTCAGGAAGCCCTCACGACACATCAAAGTCCTCGACATTCCTGCTGTCAAGCAGCAGGGAACCCAAGATCGAAGCACCCCAAAGGTCACTGCAAAGCAACGTTTTCAACATCCATCCTTTTAACCCCAACCGTCCTCTCGTGAAATTGACACCGGCCACGCGAGACCCAGACGTAACCAGCAAAGTCCCGCTGCAAAGCCAAGACCCCCTTTGCTTTGAAAGCTTTCATGCATGATATTTGTGGAGGTCACCCAGCAGTCACCACAGGGTCCCCAAAGAAGTATGTCAATGACAGCCTTCTTTACCAGGATGGGGTCACAGCCCTAAAGGAGCCCCCGCCCCCAGAGGGCAAAGCCGAAGCTTCCCGACCCAGCCCTGTGGCACATGGCGACCGCATGCGGTGGGGGCGGGGGACCTTCGGATCTGCTTTCAGGGTCCCAGGGAATGGACCAAATAAACACCAAAAGGCCTGTGACACCAACGGATGCTTTAGAAGACGGTTATAAACCCCGGGTGGGGAGAACACTTAGCAGCCCGCTGTCTCTCCCTTGGTGACAACCTGGATTTGCAGAATTAGCGCTCTCGCAGGGGAGAGAGACGCAGAGCACACGAATGCCCGGTGCTGCACCAGACTGGCCAGGCCGCTGCAGGGCTGCAGAGCGGGGAGTCCACGATAGCGACTTTCCACATCCTGGCCTCCAGGGGGATGCATTTTAAAGGACGGGACAGCCGCCTCTCCAGCTGAAACCTGGCTTCAGAAACCTCCCTTTAGAGGGACTCATCTCCCCTACGGGCCAGACGGCCTGCGGCCCCACCACTGACCGCTCTGGAAAGGATCCCAAAGCAAAGAGCTGCGTTAAACCCAGGCTCTGCCTGGTCTCCCGGTCTCAGAGGCTAAACCAAGACGAAGCCTTTGCCGGGAACAAGTAGTTCACAGTGCGAAGCACTCCAGCGGCGGAGGGGAACACGCAGACCCCAGCGAAGGCTGTGCTTTGATGGACAACAGGAAAGAGGTTTAACAGTAAAGACAGAAAGGGCTTTCACATGGCTCGTGAATCTGCAATTCACTGTCCCCAAAAACTTCCCCGGGCAAGCACATTTTTAAACCCAGGTTGGTTTTTTTGACACCTTCCCGCACAAAAAAGAAGCAAAATTCTGGTCCGTTTCCTAGCCATGACTTGCTGTAGTAACTGGAAGCTCAGCCTGGTGGACGGGAGCCCCGGCTGCATGCAAGACCATCTCGGGGACACTTTGGGACAGCCGCTTCCACTGGGCGCCCGTCAAGATCAGGGGTGCTGCAGGTGACAGGGACGCATTCAGGATTTAGCAGGCGCCAGGGTCAAACTTGCTCTCCCCTGTGCAACACTGTCTTTTTCACTCGGTCCTCAGCCATAATAAGAAAAACATGTTGCCTTATCACATACATGAAAACTCTTCTTTTTCCAAACACTTCTTACTCAAGAGGTTTCCACTCGCTTACTTCCAAATGGACCGCTATCATTTATGAGGACCATGGCTCCAGGGACCTAGGCCGGAAATCAACGCCGCACTGTCAAAATGGGGGAAGGGAGAACCCCAAAACTGTCCCTCCCAGCCTATCCCACCTAGGCGGGGCACACAGTTCGTCAGGTGTTTGTCTCTTCGGGAAAACAGAACCTTCTAGAAAAATGCAGACTAAGAACCTATAAATCCTTCTGCAATAATCTTTCCATGTTTTTCCATAGTAACATGACTTGTGTATAAAATACACTCAAATTACAAGGATTCCTCCTGGCAACAGAAAAGACGGCAGACACTGACATCTCCTGTAACCACTGAAGCGCAGTCCTATTTGGAACCTGAACGATCATATTCGAATCCCAGGAGGGGGAGGAGGACCGGCTTTCCTACTCCCTCCCCTACAGAGACCCCTAGTTCCCTGGAAGTTACCTCCGCACAGGGCTCAGAGTTCAGGAGAATCGCACGGGCCGCCTTCGTCCTCAGAGGCGTCTGGAAGTGGATGGGGCAGGACGGCAGTGTTTAAACTCCTGCGCTGAGAAACGCGGGCAGCTTTCCCGTGCTCGGTCCAAAAGGCAATCTGAGCAACAGACGGGTCACCCTCCCTCGAGCTCCCGCCTCGCCCCCGCACAGCACCCCACCCTCCGCACAGGCCGCGTGGTGCAGGACGCTGAGGCCCCGCGCGCCCACCGCGCCCACCGCGCCCACCGCGCGTGCGGCCGGGCTTCTGGCCCCTCCCGCGGCGCCGCAAACGGGTCGCCCGCCTCCGAAGGGGAGAGGGGCTCCTGCGGGGTGACGGCTGCAGAAATCCACAGGGCTGGTGCTCGAAGCGCCCGGCCTGGCTTCGAATGGACTTCACCTACCCGTGCACCGTGCGCCCTGAGCGGCTTGTGCTTTAAGGGACAGCGACGGAAATGCAAACCCCTTTCCCAAATCCAGTAACCAGAACTGTCTGACGTAAGCAGCATCAGCCTAGACCCATACGACCCCCAAAAAGGCGGCCCGCGATTCCTGCTCCTGCAGAAAGGTCCCTGCAGCGGGCAGCTGGCAGCAAAACGCGGGCAGAGCCGAGCCCCTTGCGCGACGGTGCCTTAACTCTCACCTGCCCGCAGGAATAGCGCGGGCGCTGCACGGGGCAAGCGAGGGCGACCCCGGACCCCTCTTACGAGAAAGGGAGCGGCTCACACGTTTCTGGGGCTGGAGGCGAACCTCCGCGGCCTTCGAGCCTCCTGCCGGGAGGCACGGCCGCCCTCCCCCACCCCGGCAGGGTGCCCGGAATGCGGCCCCGGCGCGCAGGCCGGAGGTGCCGGGGGGTCCGGACGGCGTGGGCGAGCGCCGCCTCCTCGGGCTCCCGGAGCGGATCCCCACCCCCTCCCCCGGCTCCCTCCGCACCGTCGCGCCCCGGGGCCCACGCAGACAGCCCCGGGCGGGGCCCCCTCCCCCGGGGGCAACGTGTGCCCCTCCAGCAAAATACCACCAGGAACCTGGGCCCGATCGTCCAGCCGCGTGCCTGGCCCGGGTCTCGGGGCGCCGCCCCAGCCGCCGAAAGGCCGCCCGGCGACCCCCGACCCCAAGCAGGAAACGCCGCTCCGCTACCTCCCGAGAGTGGAGGAGGGGGTTTCGGGGCCAACAAAAGGGAAGCCAAAGTCCTCTTCGCCCTAGCGGCGGGGTCGGCAGCCCCCTTCCCCGAGCCCCGCCCGACCGCGCCGCCCGCCCCGGGTGGGGGGCCTCGGGCGCACAGGGAGGCGCGGGGGCCGGTGAGCCCCGCAGGGGAAACCCGGGAGCGCGGGGTCCGAGACCAGATCCTGAGGGCTGGAGACAGGTCTGCGGCCCCAGGACCGGGCCGCATTTACACTCGCGACCCCCGCAGACCCCGGGCCGGGGGCTTCCCCGCCCGCCCGCCCGGCCTCTGGAAACACTTAGGCGTCCCCTGAGCGCGCCTCCCTGGAAGCGGCGGGCGGCGCGCGCGGGGCCGAGGCGGGCGGGCGGGCGGGCGCGGAGGGGCCCCGCGCGGCGCCCCCAGCTCGGAGAGCGGCCCGGGGCACGGGCGCGGGGCCGCGGACCCGGGAGCGCGGGCGAGGGGCCGCGCCGGGGCGGGCGCGCGGGCGGCGGGTCCTACCTGAGGTCCGGGACACGCAGAGCAGGAGCGCGGCGGCCACCCAGACGGCCGGGGCGCACAGCGTTGGCGGCGCGGGGCCCCGGGCCATGCCACGGGCCGAGGGGGGCCGGGGCGCGGGGGCCGGCGGGGCGCGGGGGGCCGGGCGCCAGCACCCCTGTCGGCCGCGCGTCCTCTGCCCTTTCTGCCGGGCGCTGCGCAGGTTGGACCCTTTCGAGGAAGTCGTCGTCTTCCTCCCGTGCCGGGCCGGAGGCGCCGCTGGGCTCCGGGCGCGGCGCGTGCTGGCTGCGAGGCTCCGGGGCGCGGGCTGGGCGTCCCGCCGGCCGCCGGGACGAGCGCGGGGGGCGGACCGCGGGCGCGCAGGAGGCAGGGTCCCCGGCTCGCCCGCCCCGATGGGCAGAGCGAGGCCGGCGCCCCCTGCCGGAGGGACGCGCCTGCGGCGGGCGGGGCGCGCGGGAAGCGGGGGCCGGGGCCGGGGGCCGCCGCTGCGCCCCGGGGCTGGCCTCCCGCGCGCGCCCTCAGGACGCTTGGCCGCAGAGGTGCGCCCTGGGGGCGCCCCGCCGGCCCTTGCCGCCGCAGAGGCGCCCCGGGCAGTTGGCATCTACCTTCAGGGGGCGGGCCCCCGGGGGCCTCGTCACAAATCAGTAACCCGGGACCGCACCGCTCCCGGCCAGGCCCTCGGGGCGACTGCGACAGCCACCCGGTCCCCGGAGCCAGCCGTGCGGGAGGGAGAAGCGAACGCTGGGGAGAGAACCAGGCCAGGCCGCGGCCCCGCCGGCGCCTCCCGCTGCGCCACGTCCCTTCCAAGCCGCCGGGAGTAGAGCCGCGTCGGGGGAGCGCGACGCTATCTGCAGCCACCGCGGCTTTTGGTTTACTGTTAAAAGCAAATTGTGTAATTTTACCCATTAAAGGCAGAACGCTATTTGTTCTCTGCCGAGCCCCAGAACATGCAGAAGTAATTTGCTTCACTTGTAAAAGACATTTTGAATGCAATTCAAATAGCATATTTTCTTGCTTATTCTTGCTTTTGCTTAACACATGCCAAGGTCTGGGATTGGAAAGCCTGACCCTCCTGTTTGTAACTGAGGAATTTTCTTTGTTTTTGCTCTCTTGGAGAGAGGATTTGGAACCGCCAGCCAGCGTCTCGGTTGTTTGTTTTGTGAGGTTTATCTTTTAACTGATTATCAGGCAGTTTGGCGTTTTTTGCTCGAGCACCATTTCCTGCTAGTTGGGGTGAATTAGGGAGAGCCCTGGGCCTTGGGTGCCAGACCCCCAGGCGGCTGAGCTTGCCCCCCACCGCCGCCCCTGCCCCCGGAATTGCCCTCCACCGCCTCACCCATGGCAGGAAGTAAGCGTTCTCTTGCTGGGATCCGCTGACACCCCGCGAGCCCCCCGCGGCCCCTGTTGAGATGACTGAGGCCGCCGCCCTCGCACCGTCTCTGCCCAATCTGTCTGCAGGAACATCCCACACACTTCTCCTTCCCGACGCACATCGGAGGGGCTGTGCCGGCCTGGCCAGGGGCAGCCGCTGGTGCGGGCAGCCTGCGCGGTCTGTCGGCGGGTCTGTCTGTCTGTCTGTCTGTGTGTCTGAGCCGCGGGCAGCTCTCCCAAATGTTGTTTGCGGACCTCCAGGACTTTATGTTCGGGTTTTTCCCCACTTTTCTTCCCCTGGCGGCCTCGAGGATGCTTTAGGAGTGCACAGGCTTTAAGAGTTGGTCCTGAAGCACTTCTTCCAGACTCTTCCTTTGTGGATCTGGAGACCACACGGAAGGCCGAGAAGGGTCCTGTGAGCCTTGCTCTCAAAAGCGGGCCGCCAGCAAAGCTCTGAACTGCCCGGGATCTGCGTTCCTCCCGCTCCCCGCGGCGCAGGCTCAAGGGTGACGTTCCAGAACGATCCGGTCAGCAGCTCCGCCACTTACTTTTGGTGTGGACTTCGGGGAAGTGACCGAACCACGCTTCGGCCCCCCATCCGTGTGCGATTTTCACACGACTGGGTGCCCCAGACACCTGACCTGAGACTTTGAACAGCAACGTGAATGTTCGCTGCCAGCTCCTTGGGCGAGGTCACAAATGGGGGTTATATCACATATATGACTCCTTAGAGGTTTGTCGAACTGAGCTCCCCAGCACTTCTGCCAGGCTCGCCTACCCGGAACTCTGGGCTCCTCCCGCCCGGGCTCCACCCTCACCCCCTGCTCGCTGCCCTTTACTGCTCGTCCAGAACCTACAGGAATGAACGCAGGAGGTTTATAAACGGGGGGCGTGGGGGGGCAGGGGAGTCAAAATATCTGTTTTCTAAGTAGCAGAAAGTGGCTTGGCCCCCAGGCCAGGCTGTTCCCTCCAACCTATACTAGTTATTGGTTCCTGACAACTAATCACCCCCAACCCCAACAGCCTGACACAGCAAACCTTGATTCTTTCACTCATTTCTGTGGGTCAAGAATTCACGAGAGGCGTGGCTCGGGCTGGGTCAGGGTCAGCCAGGGCTGCAGCATCTGAAGAGCTCACCGGGGCCAGAGGTCTTCACGGGGCAGCTTGCTGACATGCCTGGCAAGTTGGCGCTGGGTGGGGGCCCCCAGCCCTCGCCACGTGGACCCCTCCGCGGGGCTCCCTGAGCACCCCAGCACGGCAGCTGACCTCCCCCAGACTGAGAGCCAGGCGGCAGCTGCAGTGTCGTTGCTAACTGGGTCTTGGAAGTCACACTAGCACCCCGAGGTGCTGGCTTCCTGGGCTGACCCTCTTCGTTGTGAGAGGCAACTGCGGCGATGCGTCCACCAGGCTGACCTCCACGCCTCCCACACGGCACACACCATGCCGTCCTCAGGACGGGCAGCAGGGAGAGGAGGAGGCAATGAGCAAGGTGTGCCAGCAAGAGCAGCGGGGAGCAAGCAGGCACCCCTGCAAGACCGTGAGCGGGGAGCCATGCAGGTGACTGGAGGACAACACTTAGGTGCAGTGACGGGCCGGTGTGAAGGCTTTGAGGCGAAGGGTGCCTGGGGCATCAGCCTGTTGGCCATGTGTATACCTTCTCGTGTGAAATGTCTGTGTAAATCTCCTCATCTTCTAACTGGGTGATAGATCTTCTTAGTTCTGAGTTTTAAGAGTTCTTTATGTGTTCTGGATAGAAGCTCATTCCAGTAAAGATACAGATAACGTTTTCCCTCAGCCTCCACTTTGTCTCTCAGTGTGATTTTAACAGTGCCTTCTCATAAGCAGCGCTTTCTCATTTGGATGAAACTCAATTTATCAGTTGTTTCTTTTACAAGTAGTGCTTTTTGAGTATCAGGAAACGCTGGATCAGACCAAAGGGGAAAAAAAAAAAAAAACCAGCGTGGCCAAGGTCCGCTGGGACCCCCGAAGAGAGCCAAGGAGGTCTCTGTGTCTGTCTCACTCAGTCGCTCTGCAGCACATCGTCCCAGACCAGTCCTTCCCGAAAGCACACGCTTCCCCGCGGCTTCGTGACACCAAGGACATCTGGCTCCGATGGCCGTTCCGCTCCGCCGGACACGGTCTCCCCACTCTCCAGTCTCCCCCAGGCCCTGGCCTCAGCCCCGCCTGTGCCCACGGCACCACCGGCCTCTCTGTCTGCAGCCTGCACCAGTGCCCTCACCTCCAGACCTACGTCTGCACCTCCACTTCACTGTCCCGGGGGCACCTCAGACTCCAGTGATCCAAACTTGGACTCCTTTTTAAAAATGTTTTTTTATTTTGAGAGACTGAGAGGGAGAGCGAGCGAGGAAGGGGCTGCAGTGGGGGGGGGGCGGGTGGAGAGAGAGAGAAAGAGAGAGGGAGGGAGTGAGAATCCCAAGCAAGCTCCATGCACAGAGCCCAATGCTGGGCTCGATCTCATAAACCATAAGAGCATGACCCGAGCCAAAATGAAGAATCGGATGCCGAGCTGCCAGAGCCACCCAGGCGCCCCCAAACCCTGGCTCCTGATCTACATACCCTGCTGCACCCTGAACCCTGCCTGAAACCTAAGCTTTTTCCTAAATTCCCTCCCTCACCCCGTGGCAGTGCCGTCCACCGAGCCGCACGCGGTGCAAACCCAGGCCCCACCCTCGACCCCTCCCTCCCCCTGTACGTCCACCCCACGGCCGCTTCCTGTTGCCTTTACCTCCCAGAAGCCTTCTGCCCACTGTCCTCTGTCCCCAGTGCCGTCACCCGAAATCAGGGTAGCATCATCTCTTGCCCAGTTAAGAGCCTCTCTTCCAATCCCCCCGTTTCCCCCATCACCCAGCTCCTAACAGGCTCTCCGCACCCCCATGGAAAGATCTTTCAAGCCCGGGTCTAACTACGTTGCTCGTCCCTTTGTGGTCTCTTCCTCAGGGACACCCCCGTATCACCGTCACCCCAGGGCGGCGAGTCTGGAACCCCAGCTGGGGGCTCGCATCCCGGTTGTGACCAAATTTGCAGTTGCACTTGACTTAGGTCTGTTTTCCCCGCCGCCCTGAGGCCTCCCTAAGTGACTCAACCCCAAGAAAAGGGCCGGTGTGTGCTCGCCGGTGCCCCAGACGCGGTGACGACACATGTGGAGGGTGGAGGGAGGCAAGCAGAAAACGCTGTGTTCAACTAGGGCTTAGGACAAATACAATACATTCTTTCATTTGCCAGCCCGCCGCCTCCCCTCACGTGTGGCTAATCCGTACGACACGATGCCAGCAGGCTTCCGGTTTCACGCTTATGCCACTCAGTGAATTTTTGATAGGCTTGCCCTAAAATTACACGTCCGTCCAAAACGACAGTGGTTTTGCAAAATAAATTTCATCTCAAACCATGTATGTCTGCGGACAGTGGGAACAGGCTTCCTCGCTCCCCCAAATGCAGATTCAGATACAATGAAACAAAGGTTCCGGTTTGCACCAAACTACAAGGTTTGCACCAAACTACAAGCTTCCGAGGCTCACAGAGCCTGACCGTTATAACAAAGAAACTTTATCTTCAATGTCCAATCTTTACATCAAGAGATGGGGGCAGCAGAGGGACGGGGACAGGAAATGCTTTTCTGCGAGGTTCGCCATTTTATACAAACAGGACCCCCCACTCCGGCCGGTGGCCGTCCTGAGGAGGCCCCAGGACTAGCAGGGGTCTGGTCTTCACCTCTTTAAGGTGAAGAGAGGTTTTGTTGAGCGGCGCTTTCCTCTGCTCTGACAGCAAGCACACAGTGTCTTCTCCAACGTCAGCTTTCCAAAGAGCAACCAGAGGCCCTCGGCGTGACTGTCTTCTGACACCGGCCACCCAGTTAGCCCCAGACTCCACAGGCCAAGGGCTCAGTCCCGCAAGATGCCGGCACACCAGACGCCAGGCTCAGGTCCCAGGGGCCTCGGGCCACCCTCACTTCACCCCGCTTGGCTGCGAAGTCGGGGCTTCCCTGGACCCCCTCCTCAGTTCCGACAACTTGCGAGGATGGCTCCCAGCACTCGGGATGCTGCCTCACTGACTACTTCCAGTTTATGATAAAAGATGTCATTCATGACAACCAACTAGAATTGTTGGTTCAGGGCGAGGTATGGGGGGGAGCACCAGCTCCCATTCCTCCCTGTGTTTGCCAACTTGAAAGCTCTCCAAACCCCTTCATTTAGGGGTATTCATGGTGGTTTCACTGCATAGGCACAACTGATTCAATCACTGGCCGTTGGTATGGCTTCTGCACTCACACGTTGGACACGTGGCTGCTCCTTCCCGTGGCCCCATCTCTGGCGAAAGTGTGCGGCCGGCTCTTCTCCAAAGCCTCAGCATGTGGCCTCTCCCTTTGGGAGGACATTGGACTCACATGGCAGCCAGCTCTGAAGACCAAGGAGAGGTAGAGGCAGTCATCCGTGGTCAGGCTTAGTCCTGGAGCCCTAACAGTTCCGGTTCCTCACGAGGTGTTGGCCACAGTCGGCAGGTCAGCCCTGACCCAGTGTGCGAGGGACAGCAGAAGGCCGTGGAGACCTGGTGGTGACCTTCCCTGGGAGCCATCCTCGTAGCCTGGACACCACTTCGTACAGTATTCTTCTTCACAGCAAAAAATTAAAGATGACCTAAATATCTATAGCGGAATGTCTAAACGAACACACACAGATAGCATATTAATATGTTAATATAAATAACATATTATGTTCAATAATGTTAATACAACATAGATCTGGGTATGTGTATCTCTCTCCCGATACTGTACCGCGGTACTGGAGGATGGGGTAGGCCTTTGTGCTGACGGACAGGCATCTAAGGCATGGTCAGTGAAGAAAGCAAGTCACAGAGCCTTGAAGACAAGACCGGTGTTTTCCGAAGCCCGTGCGGGTAGCTCATTTTCCAGCTTTCCCCTTCAAGCTTTCTCATTAGTATGTTGTTTGCCCCAGCTTAGTGCACTTGTGAAGTCAGACAATTACCTCTACGTGTTCTCAACACACACGTCTTCCCACGGAAGAAGCTCGAGGTCAAGTCTGACCAAGGCAGCCTTACGGGTGGGGTCTCCCAGGGAGCCCGGGATGAGTCACATACTGTCACTGCCTGGCACTGGGGCTCTGGAGACGATCCACCTCACCTGGGCCCTCCCTGGTGGCTGTCAGGCTGCGGAGCTTCAAGGCTTTGCAAAGCTGGAGAGACGGAGACAGGAATAGGGCAAGTTAAAGCTTCTGTCCTACTCAAGCGCCACTCTGTTCTCACCAAGACTTGGCTGCTCGTCTTGTGTAAGTGCCTCCCCCATCCAGGACCATCCCAAGCCTCTGGCTAGTTTCCAAGGTTCTTCGAAAGCTGACTCTGTTAGTTTTCCCAGCCTTGTCACTGCCTTCACAGAGCGGAGAATTTTCAGATGTCCTTACTCTACCATCTTCTCTGACCTCGAAGTCCCGTCTAGCAGGATTTCGCCTCTTCCTCTCTACAAAAGCTTCCCACGACAAGGTCCTCAGTGGGTCCCATGGTTCTAATCTCAAGGGTCAATTATCAGTCCTAATCTTATTTGATTTAGCAGCAGCTTGTGACCTTCACCTCCTGGGAACACTTTCTTCATCCGGCTTCCAAACCATCGCCTGGTTTCCTTATGCCCATGCTGGCCACTCTTTTCTTTCACCTCCTCTTCTGTTTGCTCTCCTCCTCCTTACTTCTAAACATCCCATGGGGATGAGATGCAGGTCTCGTGTCTATAAGGCCAAATATAGACCGACACCCCAGCTGAGTCCCTCCCTACACTCCACTGTCATCTGCCCAGCAACACACTCAACATTTCCCCCTTGAATTCATCAGGGGCATATCCAATTTGAACTACCCAAAACATAGCTGTTGATCTTTCCCCCTGGCCTACTCCCTCTGGTCTTTCCCATCTAAGCAAACATCACTCAGGCCAGAGACTTCGACGCCACCCTTGACTCCTATTCTCCCACATCAAATCCATCAGAAAACATATTGACTCTATCTTCAGAATCTATCCTTCAGCGAATCAATCTGTACACCCTCTACAATGCTCTGAACTTCCATCAACTCTTAGTGCAACTTACTGTATCCTGACGGTCCCCAGGTCCAGGCAGAGGGCCCGGCAGCTTCACGGGTGGGATGGCTGGACTAGCCTACTCCCTGGTCTCATCCGGCCTTTGCCATCACCTCCGCTGAGATTCTGTGTCTTCAGCTGTGGGGCTGGCACCCCAATTGGTCTTCTTTTTTGAATGTGTGTTTATCTTTCAGAGAGAGAGAGTGGGGTAAGGGCAGAGAGAGAAGGGGACAGAGGATCTGAAGCACAATTCAGAGGCTCATTTCAGGGCTCGAACCCACAAACCAAGAGATCATGACCTGAGCTGAAGTCGGATGCTAAACCGACTGAGCCACCCAGGCGCCCCGTCCCCAAATTGGTCTTTACCTCCTGAACCAGGGCTCTGACATTCCACAGATGTGCTCAGAGTTCCTTTGCTGAACCACATGGGAACTCCTTCTACCCTGCTACACAAGAATGCATGATTTATTCATCTCCTCGGGGGTGTAGATTATACAAACAACGTAGTGCGCCGCGAATTCCAGCCCTGCTTGTCAGTGTTTGTTTGAGAGTCTGATGCCATATCATAAAAATGATACGAACAGTAACAACTAAAATTTATTGGGACTCGTTGAAACAATAAGATTGAGAACTTGTTGAAACAATAAAGCACGAAGTATTTTTCTTTTTAAAGAGGGAACGAAATTTAGTATTCACGTGGGATGGAAACCGAATCCTTTTTGGTAACTCTTGATCTAACCAATGTAGCAAAGTACTATAGCAGGATCCACATCATCCTTAAAATTGATTGCACTCTCGAGTTCAACATGTTCTGAATTGCCATATATAGCAATTCGCGCTGCCCTGTTGTAAACGGACCACTTGACCATGAAGTAAGGTTAAATAAATTAATATACGAACAGCACGCAGAATGGTGCCCTGCGTCGTGTAACCACCAGATGTAGAAGCAATTATGATTCATTACAGAACACAAAGCTATGTGTTACACTACACGTTTCTACGTTCTACATGAAAAAATAGTTTATAGTAACATTACCCTATAAATCTATCACTGTTATCCCAGCAGCTATTTGAGAACGATTTGAGGCTTAAATGAACATGCACTGTGGAAACCATGAAGAATCTATACTAACAATGAGATGAAGTTCCTGATGATGGTGCATTTTAGAGAGGATTCACCCCCACATTTGACCAGCATGATCTTTCCTACTTGAGGCTCATCAAAGATTAATTTAAGCTGAGGATCTTTATTTATTTTCCTTTAAGTTTACTTTTTTGAGAGAAAGGAGGAGGAGGAGGAGAAGACAAAAACTATAAACCCTACAGCAACCACTAACATAAAAACACAAAGAGAGTTGTAGCTCATTAGCCAATGAAAGAGATAAAATAGAATCATAAAAAACATTTAATTAATCCTAAAGGAGCCAAAAAAGACAGAAAAGGGAATAAAGAGCATATGGGACAAATAGAAAACAAAGAGCAAGACCCCTGACAATCACAGTAAATATGAATGGCTAAACACCATGATTAAAAGTCAGAGATCATCAGACTGAATAAAAAACAAGACCCAACTATATGTGGCTTACAAGAAATGCACTTTAGAGGTGCCTGGGTGGCTCAGTTGGTTAAGCATCCAATTTCAGCTCAGGTCATGATCTCACGGTTTGTGAGTTCGAGGCCCGTGTTGGGCTCTGTGCTGACAGCTCAGAGCCTGGAGCCTGTTTCAGATTCTGTGTCTCCCTCTGTCTGTCCCTTCTCCACTCTCACTGTGTCTCTCTCTGTCTCAAAAATAAAGATTTAAAAAAATAAAAAATAAATAAAAAACAGCTATTGGTTTTAAAACAACCATTTGATTTTGTTCATGACTGTGGGTCGGGAATTTTGGAGGAGAGAGGTTTCCCTGGGCAGGTAGGTCCCAGGTGGCCTCATTCTCACATACTAGTTACAGGCTGGGGCACCTCAGTTCCATTCTGTCCAACTCAAGCTGGACTGCGTGGTGTCCTGGTCTCGCCAGGGTGACAGCCAGGGCTGCGGGGGCCTTGGCTCTGGATTTGGCATTCCGTCACTGCTGAGGAAGTGACCACCTTCGCTAATAATCTGCAGAGCAAATCACAGGGCCAACCCAGCTTCCCGGGGTGGAGAAACAGACTCCGCACCCAGATGGGGAGAGGAAACAGGATACGGGCACCCCTTGGCACGGGCAACTGGACACAAGGAAGCGTCATCACTGGCGGGGCGTGGTCATCGGTCTCCCACGAGTACCAAGCAGGGACCCCACCCTCTTCAGTAAGTAGTGGAGCTCAGTGGCTGTGACGGAGTCCAGGCTTCCACAGCCCACTTGAAGACAACCACCGAGTCACAGTGCCAGGAGGTTTCCTCAGAAGACTGGGGGCGTCTGGGGGGCTCAGTGACTTAAGTGACCGATTTCAGCTCAGGTCATGATCTCACGGTCCGTGGGTTTGAGCCCTGGGGCTCTGCTGTCAGCGCGGAGCCTGCTTCAAATCCTCTGGCCCCCTTTCTTTCTCCCCTTCCCCAGCTGGTTTTCTCTCTCTCTCTCAAAATAAATATATAAACTTAAAAAAAAAAAAAAAGATGACTCACTCTGGGAGCAGGAAGGCATCCTATGGGGAAACGCACAGAAACTTTTTCTTCATTCCAGGGTGACAGATCAGGAAAGAAACTTTAAAAAACCAAACATGAGAAGTTTTATTTGGAAATTGGAGTTCTCCATGGGAAAGTCAGGTCTACCTTTGGGTGGGTGACCTTTAAAGGTAAAAGTAGGGTAAAGCAGGTCCCCACCGTTATAACACAAATACAAGCGTGTCTTGTAAATGCTCACTTTGGAAAAGCTGCATGATCCAACGAAGGGGCACAAAGTAGAAAATAAAGATCGCTCTTAACCCCCCGCCGTCATGCAAAAGCAACACCTCTGACTTTCCAGCGCGCGGCTTTCCAGAGCCTGTTAATTGCTCCCTCTTCTTCAGGTGAATAAAAAGGAAAATAAACTCAGAAAAAACACAGGGGCGCCTGGGTGGCTCAGTCGGTTAAGCGTCCACCTCTTGGTTTTGGCTCAGGTCACGATCTCAGGGTTCCTGAGTTCAAGCCCCGTGTCAGGCTCTGCACTGACCGTGTCAAGTCAGCTTGGGATGCTCTCTCTTCTCTCTGTCCCTTCCCTGATCATGCACGCCTGTACACGGACTCCCTCACTCTCTCTCTCTTAAAATAAATAAACTTTAAAAAATGGAGAATTGTTCTAAAAGAAAAAGAACACAGAGGTGTCTGAGGAAAATATGCAAGAAGTTAAATTTGAATTGGGGGCGCCTGGGTGGCTTAGTCGGTTAAGCGTCCGACTTTCGCTTAGGTCATGATCTCGCGGTTCGTGGGTTCGAGCCCCACGTCGGGCTCTGTGCTGACTGCCAGCTCAGAGCCTGGAGCCTGTTTCAGTCTGTGACTCCCTCTCTCTCTGACCCTCCCCTGCTCACGCTGTCTCTCTCCCTCTCCTAGAAATAAATAAAAATATTAAAAAAAAAAAAGAAGTTAAATTTGAATTGGAGGGAAATAACTCACTGAAAAAAATTTGAATGGCTTTATTAGGATAGAATTCACATGGCATACAATTCACTCATTTAAAGTGTACAGCCCGGTGTTTTTTAGTACATTCACAAAGTTGTGAATGTATCGGCATCCCAATGGAATTAAAAATAATTTTTAATGTTTATCTATTTTTGAGAAAGAAGAGCGTGAGCAGGGGAGGGGCAGAGAGAGAGGGAGACACAGAATCTGAAGCAGGCTCCAGGCTCTGAGCTATCAGCACAGAGCCCGACGTGGGGCTCAAACTCACAAACTGCGAGATCATGACCTGAGTCAGATGCTAAACTGACTGAAGTCCCCAGACGCCCACCCCCAGCGGAATTTTAAAACATTAGTCTCCCCTAAAAGAAAGCCTACCTGGCCTATCTGCCCCCGAACCTCCTAACCCTAAGCAAGTGCTAATCTACTTTGTCTCTACGGATTGGTCTATTTGGGAATTTCAAATATACATGAGTGAAATCATGCAATACGTGGTCGTTTACGACCCGCTCCTTTCACTGGGCAGCGTGTTTGCAAGGTCCTATGTGCCGGGCGCGTATCAGCACCTCCTTTCTTGTCACTGCTGACTCACCTTCCGCTCTACAGATACACCACATTTTATCGATCCACCAATAGCTGACGGACATTTGGGTACTTGCTGAAATTTTGAAATTAATTCTAAGTTCCTTTTTAAATATTAAACATAGTCTCAATTATTTTAAAAAATCTTTTCAAGTTTATTTCTTTTTGAGAGTGAGAGAGAGCGAGAGAGAGGAGGGAAGGCGGGGGAGGGGCGGATAAAGGATCCAAAGCAGAGAGCCATGTTCAGGGCTCGAACTCACAAACCATGACCTGACCCAAACTCGGATGCTCAACAGACTGAGTTACCCAGGTGGCCCTATTTTTAAAAATCTTTAAAAAGTTTTGAAGACCACAAAAGTAATGTGGGTCCATGAAAAACGTAAACACTCCCACAGCAGGTGGGAGGAACAGAAAGCGTCCCTACGTTCCCCCAAACTCCTTTTCTTCCCGGAAGCCAACCCCCAAGTTCGGTTGCTTTTGCCCAAAGCTTGTCCCTGCACATTGACAAGCACGGACATGCACACAGCCCCCATGACGTGTGGCGCCCGCATCCGCAAAGGTGCCGATAGCTAAACGTTAGCTGCCGCCCCAGCATCAGTGCGTGTGACACTACATCGGTTCTGGACATTCGCGCCACCGCGGCAAATGTGTCCCCGACTGCGCGTCCCCAGCTGGGGTCAAACAAGGGTGACACTCTGCCTTCTTACTATATACCAGTGTCCTGACTGTCGTCTACTTTATGCCATGTTTTTCTCTCTTCTGTGCCTTTGCTGGTGATTTCTCTGTGCACCACGCCCTCACACGGGGTGCTGAGGTGCTGGCGTGGGCTCCTGAGCACAGGAAGACTGTGACGGGTCCCGGGGAGAAGACACACGTGTTGGGTAAGCTTCCTTCAGGTTGGGGTGGCGGGGCAGCTGGCTGTGAGCTCGATATTCATGAATCTACGATACATATTAAATAGGGTGCCTCGAAATGGAAAGGCACATAAAACAAGATTATATGTTGAGCAGTTATGACCAGACGCTCCCAGGAACTAAGTCTGTACTTCTCTTAGGAACATCGGTTCCGTATTTGATAATTCACCGTTCATGGTGGCTTTCTAGAACATGACTACCGTGAGCAATGGCAATTGGCTGTATACGTATGCACATTCACATCTAAGTTTTCAAAACTGTATCATAAATTGGACTGCTTTCCAGCTTTCCTTTTTAAAACTAATGCATCATGGAGACATTTTTCTATCAGTACATGTAGATCAAATGAAGTCACTAACACAAAGGCCTACACAAATCTGTAGTCCAATCCATCCTGATGCTGCTGCTGCTTTTTTTTTAAGTAATGTCTACATGCAACACGGGCTCCAACTCATGACCCCGAGATCAAGAGTCACGTGCTCTTCAGGCAGTGCCAGCCAGCCTGCCTCTTCCCCACTGCTTCTTTTAATAGAGTTTTTAAAAAATTGTTTTAAGTTTTATTTATTTATTTTGACAGAGAGAGAGAGAGAGAGAGAGACAATGAGCAGGGGAGAGGCAGGGGCCAAAGAGAGAGGGAGAGAGAGAATCTCAAGCAGGCTCCACACTGCCAGTGCCGAGCCCAATATGGGGCTCGAACTCACAAATCACAAGATCCTGACATGAGCTGAAATCAAGAGCCCCTTGCTTAACTGACTGAGCTATCCAGGCGCCCCTTTTAATAAAGTTTAATTGAAACACTGGCACTTCGGTATTGTCTCTAGCTACTTTTGCACTTTGTGAAACAAATTTTAATGTTTTTATTTATTTTTGAGACAGAGTGGGGGAGGGGCAGAGAGAGAGGGAGACACAGAATGTGAAGCAGCTCCAGGGTCTGACCTGTCAGCACAGAGCCCGACGCAGGGCTCGAATCCACGAACCATGAGATCATGACCTGAGCCGAAGTCGGACGCTTAACTGACTGAGCCCCCAGGTGCCCCTACATTTGCATTCTAATGTCAGAGTTGAGTAGTTGTGAAGCAGATGATAAGTATGGCACCTCAACCTAAAATACTTACTCTCTGGCCCTTTTCAGAAAAAAACCCCACCACACTCTGCTGCGGAGGGTTACGGAAGATTCTGTGGTATGGCTACCCAACATTTTATTCCCTGTTTCTCTGAGGGTGTACAGGTCTTTATCACTGCTTGGTACTGTCAGTCATACTACATGGGTCACTGTCAATATTTACTTGTATAAGCAGGTGCAGGTATTTCTGTCAGAGAGTTTGCTAGAAGGGGGATTGGAAGTGTGGTGAGCCAAGGCATATAATGACATCAGAGGCACGTCTGTGACAATGTGGCTATTAAGTGGGCTTCAGCTGTGATAAAGTCAAAGCAGACATTGTTGTTTTCTGAAAATAAAAGCTAATCTGGAAGCACAGCTCCCAATATTTCATGGAACACAGGAGAAAGAGCCCAAAAGAAGACTGACGACGGTCCAGCGATGAAGGCACCCGGAACGCTAGTGACCTTACTTTCAAAGGTAAGGGTGAACATAAATGCATTTGTTCTCAAAGTTGTAGGAAGGGTATCTTTGCCGACGTGGTAGTGGTGAAATTATGAAGACAGAAAAACTCCACAAATTCTTCCTCATTAGCAATCAGGGAAAAGCAGAGTTTCAGGAATCTTTCTTCAAGAACAAAATGAGTCCATTAAAAAATTTTTTTTAATATCCATTTATGTTTGAGAGACAGAGAGACAGAGGGCAATCAGGGGAGGGGCAGAGAGAGAGGGAGTCACAGACTCTGAAGCAGCTCCAGGCTCCGAGCTGTCAGCACAGAGCCCGACGCGGGGCTCGAACCCACGAACCGCGAGATCACGACCTGAGCCGAAGTCGGACGCTCAACTGACGGAGGCCCCCAGGCGCCACGATGTCACAGACATGCCACTATGTCCATTCTTTGGCTCGCATGTCACCCTTTTCCCGCCGCCTTCTCCACTTTATTGGAGACCCTCAAGTCTTGTTTTCAGAACGGAGGCAAGCGTGTGCACTGGACACTGCTGCCTGGCAATCCCGTATCCACGTGGCCTCCTTTCTTTCTGAGAACACTTGTTCTGTTCGGGTATTTTCCCTCTTCTGCTTGGACCACAGGACTCACGGGAAGGAGCCCCCACTCCTTGACGGTTGGCGGATGAACCAGCACATGCGATGCTGTGTAGGGTGCACACAGCCTGGGTCACACCGAAGAGAACGATTTCCCTGCTGCTGGAAGTAAAGGTCCCCCTCTTTCTCTTCTGATGCGCGTACATGAGGAAACTTGACGCCCTTGTGAGCAAATCTTAGAATGAAGCCCGAGGCCAAAGCCGATGGAGTGGAGAGACGGACAGACAGGAACGGGGGCTCTGACGCCTCACGTGGCCCCGAAGCAGCCCCATGGGAAAATTCACCCCGTTTTCTGGGACTCCTGCTATTTAAAGTCCCAAACCCCAATGTGTCTTTGTTTTCCCTCCTACTTAGCAGGCACTGGGGTGGGTACAGGAACCTACGTCCAGAGTCTCCTCCTCTGAGAAGGAAAGTATGATTTCCTTTTTCTCAAGGGTCAGATACAGCATCGGACACAGCTCAGTCTAATCTTACCGTTTATGAAACACTCTTGTTTTCCTCTTTGAAAGTTTTGGGGGTTCTTTTTTATCCTTGACATCAGCAGTTTCTCCTACTTGTACCTCGACGTGTGCCTTTTAAACATTTCTGCTTGGCACTTGGTGGGTTCTTCATCTCTCAAAGCTTGAGTTTATATTCATCTCTAGGAAAGTGTCTCACATGAATTGTTTTAATTTTTCCCTACCTGACTGTTGGATTCTTCAGAGAATCCAGTATATTTGTTGACTTATTTTCTGTGTTTTTACATTTCTTTTTTTCTTTTTTTAATGTTTTATTTATTTCTAGGAGAGAGAGAGAGACAGCGTGAGCAGGGGAGGGTCAGAGAGAGAGGGAGTCACAGACTGAAACAGGCTCCAGGCTCTGAGCTGGCAGTCAGCACAGAGCCCGACGCGGGGCTCGAACCCACAAACCGCGAGATCGTGACTTAAGCGAAAGTCGGACGCTTAACCGACTAAGCCACCCAGGCGCCCCAACATTTCTTAAGTTTTCTCTGATTTATAAAATGCTATGTTTTACATTACAGATCACAAATAATTCCCTTTGCCTATGTTAAAACAATAGTTTGAAACTTGGAATGAGATCTTCACTTACAATAATCCTTTGCATAAGTACTTTTAGATATAACATAAGTAATTTTTTTTTTAAGATTCTAGCGACTTTGGCTTGGATTGCTCCTCGTCCACAGCAGCCCATTCTTGTTTTGTTGATGCAGTATGCCCTGGGGTATAAGGATGGTGATATTCACGTCAGCCTCTGTGTCAGGTGCCACCTTCTTGTGATGAGGCAAAATATTTCAACTCTCCTATAAGCCGCTTTCTGTTTTTTAATCAAGCCCACGGATTTGTCATTGAAAAATAAGTTTCCTCTCATTTAAGTGGGATTTGGGAAGCAAGCAACACTGTGCTCAGGATTCAGCCTTAAACTGGGGACCCCACGGCGCCCTGACAAAGCATGGGTTTTTCAAGTCCTTCTTGTGCTTGGCATCTGACACTGAAAGGAGACATGCGAGTCTGGGCAAAGGTCAATTGGTTAAAGACTGAACTTTCATTAGAATTTTCTCGGGAAAAATTAGAAAACATTCTTGTTTATATTTATTCTCTTATCTAGAGAACATCTGGAAAACATTTTCACTAACTCACTCCATTTGTATTGTGTTTCCAAGAAGCAAAAAAATGAAAGGAAATTCCAAATAACAATGTTGTCTTTTGTACAGCCAAATATTGTTCTCCTTCTTTCCACATTTGGTTCTGTATAGAGACACATACTGATACAGCTCTCAATATTTGGAAAGCCCAATGGTAGTGGTTTTTACTTCCAGGTTGTTGACTGTAAAAATTGCTTTGTTAATAAGGAGTATTCTGTGAATCCCTCCTATGTATGCAAAATGATTCCTAAGAACGTGGGAGATACAGCACTTAAACGTGGCTCCTTCCTGCAAAGAATGTATGGTTCAGGGGTGCCTGGGGGGGTCAGTTGGTTGAGTGTCTGATTCTTGGTTTTGGCTCAGGTCATGATGTCATGGTTTGTGCAGAGACACATCCCGCTCTGCACTGACAGCATAGAGCCTGCATGGGTCTCTCTCTCTCCACCACTCCCCTGCATGAGCGTGTGTGTGCGCGCGCACGCACGCACACACACACACACACACACATACACACACTCTGTCTCTCTCTCTTGAGCATAAATAGAATAAATATTTTAAAAAAGAATGTATGGTTCAGTTGGGATAATATTAACGGTGGTGTTGTCATTTGATATCATGAGTTACGTGCTTCTGACAATAATGGATCAGCAGGGACTTGGCCTTGGGGTGCTGAGGATGCTAACTACGTTCTTCAGGCTGGTCCCTGGAGACTGATCAGGCAGCCCTTCACCTGGGCTCTGTTCTACTGCTCAGAATGGAGGCCCAGGTCCTGCCCACACATACGGGCCATGTCTACCGTGCCTGCCACTGTAGACCCAGTCTCCAGGAGAAAGGTGACCTCTGTACAAGGCACCGGCAGACGCATGGGGGCTCCCGACCTTGAGGGGCTGCATCAGACCAGACGCAGGGATGGTGTGCAGCTGCACAGGCACAGGGGGCACAGGAGCCACGGCCAAGAAGCTGGCCTAGGTGTGGGAGGGGGCCCACGGCTCCATGTGAAGAGAAGGAACCATGGGAAATACCCACGTGGATCTCCTACGCCGTCTTTGCCAAAAACGTTTTAACTCAAATCTCATCAAGCCTTTCCACCCAACTCCAGTTACAGGAAATACAGGGAGGGAGGAGCCATGAAACGATACCAGTAGGAAGCAATCTGACAAAATCTATAAATGAGACGCTTTTTGTGACAGCCAGCCTGGCCTCTCCAACAGGACGATGTCACTCAGAAATACAGGGACAGGGATAAAAACATAATGTGGTGCTTGGATCGTGGTTCCAAAAAGGCAACTATAAGGGCAC
This sequence comes from Proteles cristata cristata, assembly GCA_017311185.1. Lineage (NCBI taxonomy): Eukaryota > Metazoa > Chordata > Mammalia > Carnivora > Hyaenidae > Proteles > Proteles cristata. Next base: position 345,437 of record JAESUZ010003370.1, read on the forward strand.
CTGGGTGGCTCAGTCATTTGAGTCTCTGACTTTGACTCAGGTCATGGTCTCATGGTTTGTGGGTTCGAGCCCCGCGTCGGGCTCTGTGCTCCCTCAGTGCAGAGCCTGCTGGGTCCTCTGTCCCCCCTTGCGTGCTCTCTCTCATAGTAAATAAACAGTAAAAAATAAAAAATAAAAAAGCAACTATAGGAGGCATTTTGGGTGGGCAGCGGGGAAATTTTAATATGGATTGGGCATTAGATTATATTAGGGAATTATTAAATATGATCGCGCTCTCATGGTCAAAGAGGAGAAAGTCCTTAGTTTTTGGAAGGGTAGGAAGGTATATTCCCTGGCAAATGTCATGGAAGTGGTAACCTATTTTATAATGGTTCAGAAAAAATGTATACACAGCCTTATGCTGGGAGGTCGTAACAGCAAGAACAAAAGATGCTAAGACCTGGGGACAGGACAGTACTAAGTGGCTCTCCTGTACGTTCCCCAAGGCACCTTGTGCGATATGTTACCAGAGCAATGGCTCCATGATGTCGTTTCCAATGTTACCCACAAGACACTTGGCTGCCTTGGGGCCAAATAGAGAAGGACTTAGTTTTCTTGCCGAATGAGAGGGCTGGGGTAGCACTTCGTGTCCCAGGCTCAGCTGCTCCACGATGCCCTCCGGGGGCCTGGCTCTTTCTGTGGCTATCCTGCCCCCTTGGTGCAGTGGGTCCCAGGTTTAGTCTCCCTGGGGCTCAGTGGCCGTCAGTGGCCCGAGGGGGTAACAAGGTGGCCCCAATCGCAGGACGCTCCCTGAGTGGGACCCTCACTGGCCGTCTCCACTTTGGCCATGACTGTGCCCCATGGAACGCTGAGCCAGGAGGGAGTCCAGAAACCTGAATGGAACCATTCTAACCTCTCCCGGGGGCCAGTGAAAGAGCAGGGGTTGTGAATCGGGGCCAGGAGTCCCTAATATACCGATTTTATGTCCAACCTTTCCTACAAGATCTAAATGTATCTCTTAAGTAGATTTCTTCAGCATGTATTCACATACAAGGACAGGAAAACGCAACCTTTTTGAAAGTTTAATTTGAAAAGTGACTGAATTCAATATGGATGGGGCATTAAGTCCTTCCACAAACATTTAACAAGCCCCCGACTCCACAGCAAGCACTGGGCTGCAAACCTGAGAGATGCTCTTAAGCCTTAGAACCTCTACCATGTGGGGCGCCTGGGGACTCGGTTGGTTGGGCGTCCGACTTCGGCTCAGGTCATGATCTCACGGGTCATGGGTTCGAGCCCCTCGTCGGCCTCTGCGCTGGCAGCTCGGGGCCTGAAGACTGCTTTGGATTCTGTGTCTCACTCTCTCTCTGCCCACCCTCCCTTGCACTCTGTCTCTCTCTGTCTCTCCTGTCTCTCTCAAAAATAAACACTAAAAAAACTTTTTTTTAAAAGCAAAACAGAATGTCATCATTGTGTCTAGATTTATGTCTGCTCTGGAAAGAGGCGGAAAATGGTCTCAGGAACTTTGAGTTATTCCGTCTGCAAGGACCGCAGCATCGGGGGCTGGGGTGGGGGCCTCCAGAAAACACCGCCCGGAGCCCTCGTGCTTGCTCCATGAGGGTGCAGTGAGTCCCCCCGCGGTGATCAGGGCAGAAACCACAGCCTGGATCGCAGCAAGACCAGGCAGGGGACCGGAGAGCCGTTCCCGAGGGACAGCACGGACGGCGGCAATCTGGGCCTGATGGAGGCCACGCGGGGAGGCGGGGAAGGCCGCGTGTCTGTCTCCAAGATCCGTGTTGCCTCCCTTGGCTCCGGAGCGGCTCGGGGGGCGCTCCAGATGGGGGCTGAGCCCGTGACCCCCGCACGTAAATACGCCCGTGACGCCCACCGCACCATCTGGGGCTCATAAAACCACATTCTCTATCTGTTCTTGGCTGCGGGCTATTCAAAAGCTGAAGGGCAATATTTGGGACCGCTCTGGTTTATTCGTGGGCTTTAATTCAGAACACATTTCCACAAAGGGAGCAAGAACAAAGAACAATAGCACCAAAGTTCAATTTACATTCTCAGTCAGTGAAACAAAATGGAAATAAAAACCAGTTGTGCGGGAGTCATTTATAACTACACCGCGGCTCCCAGAGCGCCTTCCCCATAATGTCACGAAATAAAGGACATTTTTAAACCACTAGCAAAAGAGCTTAAGTGACCAAAAAAGGAGAGGTGAAGACTTTCTATTAAGAAAAAATTCTTTTTGTATTAGGGCTGTGATGACAGCAGTCTCTCTCTCCCCCAATTTGGCGGCTGCAATATAACTTGAATATTTCCTGACTTACAGTCTTTTCCTGAGGGGAGCGGCGTGTCTGGGGGCCACTAGCCCCTGGGAAGGAAGCCCAGGGAAATACCCGCTTGGGGAAGTGGGTTTGCTTCATGGTTTGGCGAGGGTCCTCCAGGACCATTACCGCCCCCCCCTCCTTGAGTTCCCCATGAACTTTGCCCCAGTAAGTTGTGTCTGGCTTGTTCTGGAAAAAAAAAACCCTATATGGATAGATATACAGATAGATAGATAGATAGAGATAGAGATAGAGATAGAGATAGAGATAGAGATAGAGATATATAGATATAAATATAAACATATAGCAAGTCAGCACAGAGCCCAACATGGGGCTCAAACTCATGGACCATGAGATCATGACCTGAGCCGAAGTCAGACACTTAACTGACTGAGCCACGCAGGTGCCCCTGTTTTGCTTAAAAAAAAATTTTTTTTTAATGTTTACTTATTTTTGAGAGAGAGAGACAGAGCATGAGCAGGGGAGAGGCAGAGAGAGAGGGGGACACAGAATCTGAAGCAGGCTCCAGCCTCTGAGCTGTCAGCACAGAGCCCGACGCGGGGCTGGAACTCACTCACTAACCAGGAGATCATGACCTGAGCAGAAGTCGGATGTTCAACGGACTGAGCCGCCCAGGCACCTCTTGTTTTGCCTTTTTGCAGAGAGCTGATAAAGACATGATGGACTTGTGGCATGTCATTAATTCACGCACTGTTTCTTCCTTCCATTTTTTTAATTATAAATTTTAAAATCATGGTAAAATACACACATCAGGTGCTCCGGCTAACCGTGTCGAAGCACGCCGTTCTGGGGCCCGAAGCACATTCGCGCAGCTGTGCGGTCACATCACCCATCACAGAGCCCTTCCTCCAGCAAAGCTGAAACCCGGACCCCCTCCTCCTCCCCCACCCCTTGGTGACTTTGGTTCATGGACCCTGGCTCGTGTTTTAGGTATAAGCCACAGGGAGACCGTTCTCCCTCTTTCCCCAGCCTTCCGGGCCTGGCCCACGGAGGGTGCCTGGTCCGCCCGTGCCTCCTGCAGATTTCCAAACCTGGTGGCGGGGTTTTCCTGCCTTCCCAGGGGCTGGAGTCACCTGCGGGTGGGGCTGGACGGAGGCTCTGAAGAAAAAGCCATATGGAAGGAAAAGAACACCCTTTTCTCCAACCAGCTGTAATGCTAGTGAAACTGGTATTTTGACCTCCAACTGTCCTATCTGCCAACTGGCTGGGGCCCTGGGAAGGGACGAGGGGTGTGACTGGTGGCCCCGCCCCCCAGACCTCAACACCAGCGTGATGACAAGTTTCAAACTACCAACACGTTTTCGACGACTTGCCTGTACATCTCTGGAGATGCAGTTCCGCGTTCCGTGTGGGTCACATGGCAGACTTGGTGAGCCAGACGGAGCCTGCCCTCGTACCAACAGCTTCCAGAACCTTCCACTCTGCACGAGATGGAACAAAACCCCGATTCTCCCAGAGCCTCAGTCACCAAGCAGGACCGCTGCTGGCCCTGGGGAGCCACCGCCTGGACGCGGTCTGCTGTGCACGACGGAGGAGGCCTTCTCTCCTATTACTGCCTGACTCTGGAATAATTGTAGACGGACAGACAGGGCTCAGGACCGAGCTTCCTCAGCAGGCTCCTCCCGTGCTGAGGTGTCGGAGGACCATGTCCGACTCCAGGAAGCTCACGGTGACGAGATGCTGTTCTACACGCTACAGACCTTATCGGATTTCTCCGGTTTTCCCAGCAGCATCCCCTTTCTGTCCCGGGTCCCACCTTGCACTGAGCTTTCAGGGCCCCGAGTCTCCTCCGTGAGGAGGGCAGTTCCTTGGTCATCCTGGTCCCTCGCAGCCTTGACCCACTTCTGACGAGCGCTGCCCGTTCTTTCCAGAGAATGTCCCTTTGCCGGGCTTGTGATCACGCCCAGGCGAGTCCACGTTCAGCTAGAACACCACACCACCTTTCTCTGTGCAGCGCGCCTCTCGGGGTCCCCGTGGGGGCCTGTCCGACCCTCAGAGAGGCGGCCCTGGTTCCCTGGGGTCACGTGGTGTGTCAGGGTCCCCGCCGTGCAGTGTCAGCAGTAGAGGCGGATCTTTTGAGACAAGACAAATATCCCGTTTCTCCTCCAGCCTCTCTCCCCCAACCACTAATGACCCCCCCCACCATTGGAGGCCCCTTCCTGTAACAGTCATGACTTCAGTGTCTGCCTCAGGTTGGCTCTTCTGTTTCCCTCTTTCCTTCTGTTTTTGTTCCCTGGGACTCATCTGTGAAGAAGGGCTGCTCTGACTTCCTGCACGTCCTGACACACAAGTCTGTGCTCCCGGAGCCTGGGCTCACAGGCACTTCTGTGATCCTGAGGGCTAGGCCGCAGCACCGTCCGTGTCCCAGGTCCGGGGCTCCGTCTCCTCCTGGGGTAACGGACCTAACATGCTTCAGAAACCAGAGGCGGCCGCTGTTGTGCGCCAGTCATCATCCCCATGGCTGCCCCGTGCAGAAGTCATTGGGCTTTTTCTAATATCTTACTCAGAATATTCTACTCACTTATCTTGATTTAACTATTAAACATATTAGACGTAAGAAGTTTGGTATTCATGGGAAGTTTTGCCGGGTTTGAGTGAATCAAACACACGCTTGACAAACTGTGAGGGCTCATTAAACACTAATCACTATTATCATTATTGTTTGTATCACTGAGGGGGTGCAACGCAATTGTAAATAGGACATATTATAAAGATGCAGAAATTCACAAAATCAGTATCTATATAAAATTATTATTATTATTAAGTGGTAAGTGGACCATTTTCAAACAGTGCTTCTTTTTTAAAAAATCTTTTTAACATTTTATAATGTTATCCTTAAACTTGCTCCAAGTGGAGCACAAGTCCCAGTCTGCCGCACAGACACCACGCCCGTTCCTGGCCCCGCTGACGCGGGAGGCCGGTGCCCCCGTGGGCTCCCGCACTCGTTTGCTTACACATTACAATGGCGTTAGAGAGATTATTTTGTTACCTTGTAAAATACGCACGACTGTATTCATCGTTCTCCTTTTGGAAATAGTACCGCCGGGAAAATGCGATCTGTTAAAATTTCCCAAATCAGTCAAGAATTTTAATTTACTTAGGTTTTGGCTTTGTGAAACAGGATTGCTTAAACAAACTCCCGCCGGACCCTGGCGCGCTGCGGGCCAGGCGCTGGATTGAATTAAACACGCCGGGTTTTCCTGCCTAAGTGTAACCGTACAGGACTGTTAGTGCAGCATTAAAACGGCGTTTGCTCACCATGTGATGTTAAAACCTTGAATGGAGTTTTAACCTAAGTGGGTTTAATTCAGAAAACTCCTCCTACAGAAGTAAGCCTTGAAAGCATTGCCATTCAGGAAAACATTTAGAACGAGGCCTCACGGGGCGAGTTTCGTGAAGACGGAAGGACCTTAGTGGCCGTGAGCGGTCGTCCCTGTGGGTTGGGTGAAGCCGGGGAGGGGCCGGGGAGGGGCTGACACTGGGTAGACCCCCTCCCTCGAGGGGCCCGCGTGCCAGGGCCTCACAGATTCGGGTCCTGCGGCGAAGCTCATCTAAGTGCACCCTGAACCCCCCGGGGCACACACAGGCTGTTTACTTGCTGAATGAAAGGTAGGGACCCTGCCCTGAGAGCAGGCTTTGGATGGGGGTGCAGGGAGGAGCGCGGGACCCTCCCCCTGAAGGGATCAGGGCGTGCCACCCGCAAACCTGACACGCTGGCATTTTGCTTCCTCGGAGCTAACGGACCTTGAGGGCAGCAGGTGCAGGAAGCTCTCTGACCTTCTTTCCACCTGAAAGCACGGGGCAAACGCTCCTGCGATAAAGGGCCCTCCTTGTACCGAGACGGGAACACTCCATCACGGGAGACTGAGTCAGCCCTGACGGGTCCGCACAAACCTCACCCAGACAGCCCTCGCCTCCCCTTCGTTTCCCGCACTTATTTATCTCCCACCGCTGGCCTCCCTAGAAGCAGGTCTCCACGATCGGTTGCTCTTTGTTGAAAACCGTACGGAAGTTCTCAGGCCTAACCATCCCTTAGGGGGTTCCATTCCATTTCTGAAGGGCCTCTCCCGTGGATATGAAATAAACCTGTTTCTCCGTTACCTGTGTTGTTTAGGTTTTTGTGGGGGAGGGTCCATTTAATTTGTAGAGCCCCAGACACTGAACCTAAGAGGGTGCAGGAAAATGTGTTGCTGGTTTTTTTTCCTTCCCTGAAACCATCCACGGACTCTCTTTTATTCACACGAGGAAAACTCACTCAAGGAGCCCCAGAAGCTCAGGAAAACGAAAACTCTCTACTACAGAAGGTACAAACAAAAGGAACCTCTGTCAGTTTTTGTGGGGGAGCTTAAGGTTTAGGCTGGTGGTATGTCTGGAGAATTAACCGCCTCCGAGACGATGGGCCTGAGAATGCTGGGGAAGCTACGGAGGAAAGCCGGCAGGTGTGAGGAGGGCGGGGGCGTCCCGACAGCCTCCAAAGGTGTTTCTTGCTACGCCGTGGGACTGCGGCAAGGGACCCCGCCCGGGGCGTCGTGTGGTGTCGAGGACTCAGGCCGACCCCTCAGCCGGACCCCTGGCTCTGCTCACCTCGGTGGGGGTCCCAATCGGTAGTTCTTCTCAAAGTGCGACACCCGCGCAGCGGCTGAGGGGAGCTCACAGCCCTTTCCGGAGAGCTCCCACAGGCCAGGCCTCGCCTGCTCGAACAACGTCCTTCCTTTGCAGCGGACGGGCGGAAACTGCAGCTTTGTCTTGTTTACCCATATTCCCAAGGTCCTGGCCTCTTTCTGGGGTTCCTCGCACATAAACTGGGGTAACAGGAGTATCTTTTGCAAACTGCTGTTGTGAGTCGATAGGCTAACGTAACTGAAAACTGCCCGCTGCTTGGTGGATGCTGCCTACAGAGCGTTAATTCAGCGATCTCTAATTCTAATTAACTCGGGGTCTCCTAGCTCCCCCGCCTCCCCCCCGCCCCCCGCCTGCTTTCAGGGTCCATGAGTCATAATAACGTGAACGTTGTCTCTGTAGATTAATCTATTGCCCTGTCGACATGCTTCATGGTTTATTTCGCTTAACACCCTGGACAGTCCTGGGAATCAGGCTGTGGCACCCCATCAGACAGCGGGGAGACCAAACTCGGGTGACTTGCCTCAGATGGCACGGCAGTGCGTCTCGATGACAGCACAGCCAGAATGCAAACCCTCACCTGCCCCAGCCACACACTGTGAGAGGCTGTTTGCAGCACAGAGAACAAGGAAGAGAGATCAGAATACGAGAGAAAGCTCACATATCACTGAGGGAAGAGACCACAAAGTAGACACAATGAATGGACAGTTCCTACCAGAAACCCACATGGCCAAAAAGTCTGTGATACGTGCTCAGGGCCGCTGGGTACCAACACGTGCAAACCAGCCTGACAGTGAGATATTGCTGACCGTCCGGCAGAAGCGCTGGTGAGGACAGAGGGAAATGGGGATTCTCTCTACTACAGGCGATAGTCTTTCTGGGCTCCAAGGACACCCGCCCACTATCTTCTAACTGCCCGCACTGCTGCTATTATTTCTGACTCTTCGCATGTGTGTGAGCTAAGATGCTTTGGGTAGCAAGGAACCGTAGGGGACAAAACACTTCTCACGCACCCTCTTATACTCCTGGATTGTGGTCTGCAAATTAAATCAACCAGGACAGATTAATAGCACTAAAGGAACTGTACTTGATGTTCATCTTATTTTTCCCGTGTACATGGAGGTTTTCAGAGACGAGAAGTAGACACTTAAGGAGGTGCACAGACCCGGAGCCTACACTACCAAAGGGGGGATAAAATGCACAGACACAGCCGGACAGAGGAAAAGGTTTGGGCTTCTGGTGGCGGTAAATAAAGGGAAGGTACCACTGTGGGGAATGTAACGGGAAGTGAGGCCTATTTAGGAAGGTCTGGTGACCTCCATCTCCGATCATAATGTTGTTCCTCTCTTGCTGGTGTGGTCGAGGGGGACACCTTCACAAAGGGAAATTTACGTCCTGTTTTTAGGAAGACAGGAGGAGGAGAGGGAGCTTTTCCTACACCTGCTGCTTCTCGATGGCCTTCAGCTCAAAAGAATCCTTATGCCAAGGTGGCATATTTGGGGTGCCATGTTCCAATCCTCACCGGAACACAATTTCAGTCTAAAAACGACAGGCGTACAGTGATTGTTCTCTGAGTGGGAGGTCCGGAAGTGGGAGGTCTGCAATAATTTATTTACTTATTTTGTAAGAGGCAGAAAAGAGTGCGAGTGGGGGAGGGGCAGGGAAAGAGAGAGAGTGCCAAGCAGGCTCCCAGCTTTCGGCGCAGAGCCGGATGGGGGGCTCCAGCTCATGAAATCACGAGATCACAGCCTGAGCAGAAATCAAGAGTCGGACACTTAACCCACCCTGCCGCCCAGGGTTGTATTTTTTCCTGTATTTTCCATTTCTCCATCCTGCTTACGGCAATAGGCCCTTCACTCCACCTTTCACCTGCTGAACTTGCAAACATTAATTCAGGCTCTATTTGGCGTCTGATGCTTATTCTCAACTCAGGATGCACAGCTGTTTGTCTAACGGTCTCCAACAACAATCGCGTGTGTGCATGCGCATGTTTGTGTGCGTGTGTGCGTGCGTGTGTGATCCTTTACCTGAACGGTCTGTCTGGTTTGCTCACCTGGTTTGGCTCCTCCGGCGGTGCCGCGGGGGCTCCTCTGGAAGACGGGGTGCTGAGGAGCAGGCGGCCGGCGTGTGGCGGGCGCGGGGGCTGCTGGCCCCGCCGGAGCGCGCTCGGCAGGGCGCCAGGGCTCTCCCCGCACGTGGCAGCACCTGGGGGCCTCCGCCCCACCGGGGGCCCCGGGCGGGGAGCGCCTGCCCGCCGTAATTCGGGACACGCACGCCATCCGGGGACCCCTTCCAGGAAAGGCGTGCCGCCCCTGGCTGTCAGCAACTGGAGGGTCCACCGCCCGAGGGAGGGGGCCCCTGCTGGCCGTGTCCGCGGCCGAGCCCCTCGCTGTGCCCAGAGGGACCGCTGTCACCTGTGCTCGCCAACGGCCCCTCTTCTGCAAAACCTGCAATGGCGGTCGACGCGTGCGCAGGCCCCACCCGCACGGTGAGCACCGCGGCCCCGACCCCAGGGCGCCCTCGGGACCCCAGGCAGCCGCGGGCCTGCGGCTGGTGGAGTTGGAGTTGTGAAGCGGAGCGGAGGGAAGTCGACTCTTAGAAACCAAGGGAGAGTCAAGGGCACTCTGGGAAATTACTGGGTTCCCCGGATTTTATCTCTAAGGGAGTCATAGTCCTTTTTTTTTTTCCTTCTTAAACTTTTTAAATGTTTATTTTGGGGAGAGAGAGAGACAGGGACAGGGAGCGAGTAGGGGAGGGGCGGAGAGAGAGAGGGAGACACAGAATCCGAAACAGGCTCCAGGCTGTCAGCACAGAGCCCGACGTGGGGCTGGAACCCACGAACCGTGAGATCGATCATGACCTGAGCCGAAGTCGGATGCTTAACTGCCTGAGCCCCCCAGGCGCCCGGAGGGCGATCTGTCGTCCACTTTGGATCAGCTGCGTGGCAGACGGGTGCAGCGCATGCAGGCGGCAGATGTCCCGGGCGGGTCTGGGCCGTACCCTGGCTGTGGGAACAGACGTGGGTTAGTTTCTCTGGCTCTGTTTTCTCCTCTGTGAGTAGATTTTGTGGAGATTTACATCAGATGCAGCTGAGAGACAGGCCCCTGCCGATGCCAAGATCCTGCACCCCCAGCTGAGTCTCGGGGAGAAACACAAGTGGGACCCAACTGGGCCGCCTTGGTGTGCGCGGAAACAGAGCCCGGCATTCCGGATCCTCCTGGTGCAGGATCTCGTCCTGAAATAGTCACTGTAAAGCTCGGTCCGAACATCAACACAAGCTGTTCATCTTGGAAGCAGAAGCGCGCTCAGGATTTGGCTTCCGACAAATTATCCGAGGCGTGGCTGTGTGACTGTTTCCAGAACACGGGAAAGAGGGAATACAGTCGGCCAGCTCTTCAGATGAGAAAGTGATTGTTTTCCCTTCTCTTTTAACCAGACCCTGCTCCTGAAAAATAAACTTGCAAATATAAACATTCCCCAAATCAGAAAACGGAACACATCAGCTGCCGGGAGGTGGGGCAGAGCCCAGTTTTACCCGCTCTTGTCTGAACGCAGACGGGGCTGGAGTGTGGTCACAGGGGACGCAAAGACACTGAAGCTCATGCCAGGGGGCCGAGGCGGCAGAGGCCCCAAATCTGCCCACGGACGAACAGGAGCACGCTAGCCACGGTACTGGTGGCGGGTTACTCTGAAGTCATTTTTCATCCATCTAATAAATCCTGACACAAGGACCCAGTTAGTGTCACTTGTGCAGGAAGAAGTTCAACATGAATAAAATGCTCCAGGGTTAGTTTATCCTCGGCATGAAGGCCACCATCACGGACGAAGCGTAAAGAGTGGCGGCTCAACGCTGACAAACGCGGCGCTGAAACAATGAAGCGGAGAATGAAGGTGCACGGCTCCTTCGAGGCATGTGGAATGCGCCCCCAGTTCCCGCATCAGCCGGGGACACCGGTTCGGTCTGCAGTAGCAGCTCCAACGAGGGGGGGGTCCCCGCGCCCCACAACCTAATTTAAAATAATCAGGCCCAGATGCCGGTGCCAAAAAAAGAGGTTTGCACCATTCACCACCGTGACCTGGATCATATTTCAAAAGTGTCAAATCAAAGCCGTGCCACCAACGCCTGATTTCTTAATGAATTCCTTATGTATTTCCATCTCTTGAATGCAGAAGAGTGGGGTGTCCACTGGGGAGTACAATTCAGATTTACGAAAACAAAATTCGCGGGTGTGATCCTTTGTGAAACACACACCGCGTAGTGGGCATTCCTCGCTGAGGAATTATTTGCTGCCTCATTAAGATGCTTTCGTCTAAAAAGCCACATCTGAGAGTCATCGTAATATGTACAGAGAAAAAGGAGCATGCGCTGAAGGAAATCTTGTTGAAATCTCAACATTTAAAGGCTTTACAAAATGCTGACGTTCTGTCGTGTTAATCCAGGGCTATTAAGAGAAAACTTTGGGGAAAAATCTTGTTTCTTTATGTTAAGTGCTGGCCTCTTTCCTGAAGAAAGATCCCCGCTAATGGCTCGTTTTTGAGTACTGGCTTGTGAGGTTAAGTTTGTCTGGATACTGAATAAAGCAGGTTTCCTTTGTTTCGTTTTTTTCTTTTGAAGAGAAAAGAGGTATATACTCAAGGTGATTAGATGGGTAAATACCTACCTACAGATGGACAGGTGGCCAGAGGACAGATGAACAGACGATATACGCAGATAGTAGCGCCATCAGCTTTAGGAAAACAGCAACATCCTACGTTCAGACTACCAGCTCCCTGTGGTTTATCCTCAGAAAGCTGCAGCCTAAAAGCCCGGAGAAGCATGTCTGAGTATTCCGGTCCAAGGACTGAGGGAAGTGGCTCTGCCTTATAAATGCCTTCGGGACACTGCAGTGAGACTGAAACGCCACTCGTCACGGAGCGAGCGGCAGTGACCAGCGCGCCCGCCCAGTCCGCCTGCGCCCAGCAGCGGCCCTCGCGGCCGTGGCTTTCAGATGCTTCCCTCCGCTTCCCACGTGCAGAACCTTCAGTGGCGCTTCCAGCCTCAGAACAAGAAAGTGGAACTGAATTCACTTATCCGCCTCCTCCCCCCCCAATACAGCTGAACAGCCTGGAAACAATGGGACAGAAACAGGCAGTGAGGACTCTGAAAGCGGAAAAGAAGAGGGGGGACTGGTCGGGACCTCGGGTCTTCAGTGCGGTGAAGCGGTGAGGTCTCTGATCTCCCGGATGCCCCCCAGGGGTGCCAAAGTGGCCTGAAACCTGGGACTGCCAACAAGCAGAGACAGACAAACAAACAAACAAGAAAGCTGAAGGACCGGAAAGCCCGACAGCCCCAGTGGGGCTGCTAACCAGGGCTTCCCCAGGGGACCTGGCAAGGGACCGGATTTGCCTTCAGAGCCCCGCTGGGCTGGCCCAGCCCCCGCTGGGCACCTGGGAGCTGCTCAGTGAGCGGAGCCTCCACCAGGCAGCGTCCGCACAGCCTAGCAGCTCCCGCTCTCCACCCAGAGGCGAGGGACACCTCCCCCACCCCGTCCCATGGCGGAAGGTGGCTGGCAACACAGATGGCCCAGGGAACAACTTCTCCGCCTTCAGGCAGCAGCAGCGGGGGCGGGGACTGAGCCACAGCCCCGGAGACACCAGGAGAATGAGGCCCACCAGCTCAGCACGACAACGGCTCTTGAAACTCCGTCACTGGAGCTACAACCCACAGAAGTAGGTCAGGACCAAACAGTAAATGTAAAAGGGGTCACTTGGCTGCTAAAGTAAAAGATTTAAGTAGCATTAAGAGTCCCGTAACACAATAAGCAAAACGTCCATAAATATTCACTCAGCATACCAAGAACCAGGAAAACTACACGTTGAGAAAGAAAAATCAGGGGCACCTGGGTGGCTCAGTTGGTTTAGTGCCTGACTTCGGCCCGGGTCATGATCTCACAGCTTGTGGGTTCAAGCCCCGTGTCAGGTTCTGTGCTGACAGCTCGGAGCCTGGAGCTGCTTCAGATTCTGTGTCTCCCTCTCTCTGCCCCTCCTCTGCTCGCATTCTGTCTCTCAGGTGCTCTCTCAAAAATATAAACAAACATTAAAAAATGAAAAAATAAAGAGAAAAATCAATGGATGCCAATGTTGAAGTGAAAAAGTGTTGAAATTATTTGACATGTATTTTAAAACCATTGTATTAAGAATGTTCAATAAACAATGACATATTCTCTTGAGACAAATTAAAAAATAAAAAATTTCTGCAAAGAAATAAAAATTATAAAAACCCACTAGATGGACTGAGTAGTAGAATGGAGATGACTTTTGATAGAATGAATGAACCTGAACACGGATCAATAGAATTCATTCAATCTGAACAAAACTGAGAAAAACAGACTGAAAAAAAGTGTAGTCTTGGGGATCTGTGAAACAGATATCTAACTCAATATCCAAAATGGCCAACATTTATCATCCGAGTTCTAAAAAAAGACAAAGGGGGTGTGGCTGAAAAGATACTCAAAGAAACAATGGTTAACAACTTCCTAAATTTGGCAAGAGACATAAAACTACAGACTCAAGAAGCTGGGAGAAATGCAAATAGGATGAACCCAAAGAAATCCAAACAAAGACACATCACTATTAGACTTCTGAAAAACTAAAAACAACAATAAAACAAAATGAAACAAAACTTAGAAACAACCCGAATTAATGACACCAGATTTGTCATCTGGAACCATCAAGCCAGAAGTTAGTGGCACACTTTTCAAGAGATAAAAGATCTGTCGACCTTAAATCCTCCATCTGGCAAAGCTATCCTTCAAAACTGAAGGGGAACTAGACTTCTCGGATGAAGGATAAATTGAAAGAATTTGGTGCTGACAGACCTACCTTTAAAGATTATTAAAGGAGGCTCCCCAAACATTAAAAAAAAAAGTTGTGGACTGAATTGTGTCCCCCTCCGCCCCCATTCCTATGTGGAAACCCAAGCCCCAAGGAGGCTGCATCTGGAGAGAAGACCGGGAAGCAGGTAGCCACGTTTAGGCGGGATTATGAGGCTGGGGCCCTATTCTTACAGGATCCGGGGTCTTCATAAGAAGAGGAAGCGCCCGGTGCGTCTGTGCACATGGAAGACCCTGTCAGGACACGGGAGGCGGCAGCCTCCAAGCCACGGAGAGAGGCCGCAGGAGAAGCCGCACCTGCCAACACCTCCTCTGGGACTCGCGGCCTCCGGAAGTGGTGGGACGGGCTGCTGCTCAAGTGCCCAGGATCAAGACACATGTCACGGCAGCCCGAACGGACAAAGGCAGAAAGTGACAACAGACAGAGGAGGGCACCTTCAGAGAGGAAGACAAGGACAACGGAATGACAAGATACAGAGGCAAACGTAGCAGACTGTTCTTCCCCACTTGAGTTTCGCCAAAATCATAACGCCATTCGGTGTGGTGCTCAATGCATGTAGAGGAAACGCTGAAGACAATTATATTTAAGAAGTGGGGAGGGTCAGGGATCTAAATGGAGGTAAGGTTTCTAGCCCAGAGGGCAAAACACTGATAGCACAGGTGGCAGTATCAGGTCACAGCTGAGACACCCACGGGTAAAGTTATGCAAAGGGGTAGGAAAAAATATATATCATAAATGAGGAATCCTGGGGCACCTGGGTGACTCAGTTTGTTGGGCATCTGACTTCGGCTCAGGTCATGATCTTGCGGTTCGTGAGTTCAAGCCTCATGTTGGGCTCTGTGCTGACAGCTCAGAGCCTGGAGCCTGCTTCACATTCTGTGTCTCCCCCTCTCTCTGGCCCTCCGCCATTTGTACTCTATCTCTCTCTCTCTCAATATAAGTAAGCTTTTAAAAATTAATAAAAGAAGAATCCAGTGCTAAAAAATGTTCAAGTAACTCACAAGAAAGCAAACAACAAAAGGAAGGACGGAAGGAAGGAAGGAAGGAAGGAAGGAAGGAAGGAAGGAAGGAAGGCAGGCAGGCAGGCAGGCAGGAAGGAAGGAAGGAAGGAGGAGGAAGGAAAGAAAAACCTAGGGATGAAAAAAGAAGACATAGAAAACAAAATACTAAAATGGCAGACTTTAACATATCAATGACTCATTTAAATATTAGTGGTATAGATACACCAATTAAAAGACAGACTAGGGCATCTGAGTGGCTCAGCTGGTTGAGCATCTGACTCTGGATTTCAGTTCAGGTCATGATCTCACAGTTCTTGAGTTTGAGGCCCATGCTGGGCTCTGCTCTGGCAGCGTGGAGCTGCCTGGGATTTTCTCTCTCTCTGTCTCTCTCTTTCCTTCTCTCTCTGTCCTGCCCCTGCTCATGCTCTCTTGCTCTCTCTCTCAAAATAAATAAACTTTAAAACAAAAAAAGTACTGTTATAAAAAAAAAAAAAAGACCAAGATCAATTATTTGTCAGTAAAGTTGGAAAAATTTTAAATGAAAAAAGGTGGAGACAGAGTGGGTAATACACATGACCCAATCACGTGAAGGAAAAATCACTTCAAAATAACGCCACTGATAAGCAGGGAAGAAAGAAAGAGAAAGCTATATCAGGCAAATATGAAATAGAAAAAAAACAAAAACAAGAGTGCTTATAATAACATCAAAGATAGTAAGCTTCAGAGCAAGAAAAAGTATTAGGAACAAAAGCAGGTATCACAGAATGATAAAGGCTCAGCCAACCCAGCACCACCCAGCTATCCTGAGTCTGTGTGTAGCATACAGCAAGGTTTCAAACTATATGAAAGCAAAACAGGTGGAGATGAAAGAGA
The DNA here is from genome assembly GCA_017311185.1 of Proteles cristata cristata. Taxonomy (NCBI): domain Eukaryota; kingdom Metazoa; phylum Chordata; class Mammalia; order Carnivora; family Hyaenidae; genus Proteles; species Proteles cristata. Next base: position 361,134 of record JAESUZ010003370.1, read on the forward strand.
AACATCACACAGGCGCAGGGATTTCAAGACCCAGCTCCTGGCGTCTGCTAGAACTCCTAGAGAGGACACCCTCAAGGCTGCAGAGGGACCCGCGGCGCCACGGCCCCCTGGGTCTGCCCGACATTACACAACCGTCCACCCACCAACGGCAGGACGCACAGCCCGCCCAAGTTTCATGGGCCACTCACTGAGAAAGCCGTGTCCTCAGTCGTACAACAAACCTGAACCAATCTAAGAGAACGTTAAACCATCCAGAGTATGTTGTCTACGCACCACGGAGTTAAATTAGCAACCGGCAAGTGAAAGACAACAGGGCAATCTCCAAATTCTTGGAAATTCAACAACACGCTTTTAAATAATCTGCCGGTGGAAGCAGGAGTCTCAAAGGAAATTTGAAAATAAAAATAAATGAATGCAGTTGAATGAAAATTGAAATGAAATTAAAAATACAACATACGGGGGTGCCTAGGTGACTCAGTCAGTTCAGCATCCAGCTTCGGTTTCAGGTCATGATCTCGTGGTTCAAGAGTTCAAGTCCCACGTTGGGCTCTGTGCTGATAGCTCAGAGCCTGGAGCCTGCTTCAGATTCTGTGTCTCCTTCTCTCTCTGACTGTCCCATGCTTGCACTCTGTCTCTCAAAAATAGACAAACATTAAAAAATTAATTAAAAACAAAGAAAATACAATATATCAAATTCCATGGGTTTCAGCTAATATAGTGTTGATATTGGAAAAGAGAAAAAATACTGATCAATAATCTAAGTTCCTAGCCCAAGAGCCCAGAAAGAGAAGAGAAAGGAGACAAACAACGAAAAGCAAGGAGAAAGAATGAGATTTAAAAGGGAGCAGAAATCAATTAAAATTAAAACATGAAAATGAGAGAATGAAACAAAAAACATATTTGTCAAAAAAGTCTAACATTGACAAACCTCTAGCTCAACTGGCAAGGATAAAAAGAGAGAAGAGACAAATCATCAATGTCAAATGAAAGAAGGGCATCACAAAGGATCCTGCAGATGATATAAATAATAAATTTGTCACAAATGTCAGAAATTTGACACCTGAGAAGAAATGGACTAATTCCTTGAAAACCACAAACTACTGAAACTCAGCAGGATGAAACAGATACACGAATAGTCCCATAACCACCAAAAACAGAATCTATAATTAGAAAGTTCCTGAAAAAGCTCCAGATGTTTTCAAACAGAATTTCTCCAGCATTCAAGGAATTAACACCAATTATACAAAATCTCTGCTAGTGAAGAGAAGAGATGGGAATGCTTCCCAACTCACTTTAGGACGTCGCCATTACCTTCATACCAAGGTGCAAAAGACAGTACATAAAAATAAAGCTATATACTTCAACCCCCTTCAAGAACTTAGGTGCATAAATCTTCGACAAAATATTAGCAAACTGAGTCCAGTCATGTTTTAAAACAACTGTACCTCATGACCAAGTGGGGTTTGCTCCAGGGATGCAAGGCTAGTTCAACATTCAAATGTCAAGCAATGAAACCCATCATATCAATAGGCCAATGACTTGCATGTCTACCTCTGATTTCTGCCTTGATGTCTGCTTTCCAGAAGACCTGAACTTTATTCATTTGCTAAGGGCTCTATACCAAAAACCCCACAGCAACTTAAGATGATAAATGTAACAGTGACACTTTAGATGGATTTTCCTATGATCAATTTACAAGGTAGATGTCCAGTGGCACTTGCCACCACTTAATATACGGTTCTGGACACCCTAGACCATGCCGTAACAAAAAAAAAAAAAAAAAAAAGGAATTAAGAGGTATAATGAACATCTACTTAGAAAAATTAAAAGAACCATGAAACTACAGTTGACTTCTTTAAATGATTATTTATTTTTGAGAGAGACAGAGCACGAGCCAGGGAGGGGCAGAAAGAGAGGGAGACAGATTTTGAAGCAGAGTCTCCAGGCTCTGAGCTGTCAGCACAGAACCCCGTGCGGGGCTTGAACCCAGGAGCCGTGAGATCATGACTGGAGTCGAGGTCAGATGCTTAACCGACTGAGCCACCCAGGCACCTGGATTAGGGACACTGACACCCATGTATCACAAAATCCCCATATAACTTTGGACTCCCCAGAAACTTAACTACTAATAGACTACTGCTGACCAGAAACCTTATGGATAACATAGTCGATGAGCATATATTTTATATATTATGGGTATTATATACTGTATTTTGACCATAAAGTAAGCTAGAGAAAAGATTATAAGGAAAATCATAAGAATAATACATTGAAAAAAATGTACATAGACGTGGACCCACATAGGTAAAAAACATGTTGTTCAAGGAGCAGCTGTATTAAAAAACATACAAGACTTCAGACCAATTACAAAAATCAATGGTCTTGTGCTTGCTTCAGCACACATACACTAAACTTGAAGCAATACAGAGAAGATTAGCATTGTCCTGTGCAAGGACGACACGAAAATTCCTGAAGTGTATCATACTTTTATTGAGAAGGGCACTTGTGACAAGCACCAGCTGTTGTATGAAAGTGTTGAATCACTAAATTCTACACCTGAAACTGGTATTACACTGTATGTTAACTAACACTGGAATTTAAATCAAAACTTGGGGGAAAAAAAAGGAAAAAAAAATCAGTGGTCTTTTTCTATGCCAGCAATCACCAACTATTACATATAAGAAAAGTAAGATATGAATTACAATGACTAAAATTATGAAATATCTAGGAACGACCCAAGAATCCAATATCCTTTTATGTGGAAACAAAAACTCTAATAAATGAAATTGAAGATCTGAATAAATACAATGACATCCCATGCTCTTAGATAGAAACATTTGATATTATAAGATGGTTGATTCTTTCTAGTTTAATCTATAAATGAAATGCAGTATCAGTTAAAATTCTAGCTGTTTTTTTTTTAGAGGAACTCAAGGAAGTTATTTAAAAATACATATGGAGACAGACAAATCTATGAATAGTGAAGTCAATTTTAGAGAAAACAAATGGCAGGAGTGTCCTACCAGATACTGGGACGTGGTAAAGGGAGGTGTTTTAATAAAGACATACTGAAATTAACACAAGAACAGATGAACAGACAAGGGAAAATGACAACTTGGAGACTGACCCACATGTTTGTATAAGACTTAATATAAGATAAAATATAAAAATAAATTAATGGGGGGCCCTAGGTGGCTGAGTCCATTAAGTGTTCACCTCTTGGCTTCAGCTCAGTTCATGATCTCATGGTTCGTGCATCTGAATCCCACGTAAGGCACTGCCCCTCACAGTGTGGAGCCTGCTTGGGATTCTCTCTCTCTCCCTACTCCCCTGCTCAATCACTTTCTCTCTCTCAAATAAATATTTTTGAAAATTAATTGCTTAATTGATTAATTAGTGGGGAAACAAGACTGCTTAGAGAATGACTTGGGAATACAGAATACAGAAGAAAAAAGATAAACTGCACCTCTGCCTGATCCCAGACACAGGGGAAGACTCTAGATAGATTAAGGACTTCAACGTGAAAAAGAGAGACTGGAAATCAATAGAGAGCAGAGTGCTGAAAAGTCCTCAAACAAAAGCACAAACCATTAAAAAAAAAATCAATGGCTCTCATTACATCAAAATACAGGCTTCTGTTCAATAAGAGAGCTACGACACAGATGGCAGAAGCTTAACAGTGCAGGTGAAGGAAACTCTACGGCATTATTGTAAACCAGAGACTCCTAGAAGAATAAACCAGGGAAAGGGGGTAATTCAAATAGAAAAGTGGTGAAAGGAGATGTAAAAAATATTTTCAAAACAGGAGATCTGAACTGCAGTTTCAGGTTGAAAAGGAGGAAATAGGGGCATGATACTATTTAGACAAATGTTTTATTCCAGAAGACCAAAGGGGGAATGTTTTAAGAGGTTGCCTCTTGAGAGCATAGCTGAGTGTGGGAACTTCTGGGGTGGACATTCTTCACTACAAGTTGATCTTCTAACCATATTCATGCTTTACATTGCTCACATTTTTAAATTTTAAAAGAAAAGGAACTAACGGCAAATAGTTTCAGCCACATCTTTCAAAAAGTTAAAGGAAATATCTCACTCAAGAGTCATTCAGACTGAAAATGTATAAGAATGAAAATCAACTCATCAGAGACCAGAAGCTTAAATAGATGGCTAAACCATAAAACTTCTAGGAGAAAGGAGAAAATCTTTTAAATCATTGGTTAGGAAAAGATTTCTTACGTAGCACAGTAAAAGCATGGGCAAAAATAAAACACTGATAAACTTTTTAAAATGTAACTTAACGGAGGACCGTGGGGGAGAAGATGGGGGGAAATAGTGGGGGAGAGGGAGGGAGGCAAACCATGAGAGACTCTTGAATGCTGAGAACAAACTGAGGGCTGATGGGGGTGGGGGGGAGGGGAAAGGGGGTGATGGGCATGGAGGAGGGCACTTGTGGAGATGAGCACTGGGTGTTATATGGAAACCAACTTGACAATAAACTATTAAAAATGAATAAACAATAAAAATTTAAAAAATAAAAATAAAAATGTAATTCTTGGTTAAGTATCTGAATCGTGATCTCAGCTCAGTTCTTGATTTCATGGTTCATGAGTTCAAATCCTGCATTGGGCTTTGTGTCAGCCATGAAGGCTATTAAAAAAAAAAAAAAAATATATATATATATATATACATACACACACACACACACACACACACACACACACACCCAGTGCTCCTAAAATTTGCTCTTCAAATGACAGAATGAAGTGAAAACAAGTCACAGATTATGAGAAAATGTTTACAAATCATATAGAATAAAAAGTATGTACCATATATACAAAGAACACTTAAAATTCAATAATAAGAAATCAAAAACATTTCACCAAAAGAGTCACTTAGTGTCTGGAAGGCTTATGAAAACATTGAACATCATTAATCATTAGAATAATGCGAATTGGAACTACCAAGCTATCCCCTCACACCCCATGGAATGTAGGTAATAAGTTGAAACCAACCATTGGCAAGATATGGAAAAACTGGAAACCTCATACACTGCTGGTGAAATATAAAATGGTGCAAGCACTTTGGAAAAACAGTTTGGTAGTTTTTTAAGAAGTTCATGTAACTGGGGCACCTGGGTGGCTTAGTCGGCTAAGTGTCTGACTTCACTTCAGGTCATGATCTCAAGGTTTGTGGGTTTGAGCCCTGCTGTGGGCTCTGTGTTGACAGCTCAGAGCCTGGAGCTGCTTCAGATTCTGTGTCTCCCTCTCTCTCTGGCCCTCCTCTGCTCATGCTCTGTCTCTCTCTCAAAAATAAGCATTAAAATTTTTTTTTAAATTTTAAATGAAAATGAAAAGTTTTATTTTTGCAAATAAAATTTTAAATGGAAAGCAAATGAAAAGTTTTACTTTGGTCCATGCTTTTACTGCTCTATATTAGAAATCTTTTCCTACCCAATGATTTAAAAGATTTTCTCCTTCCTCCTAGAAGTTTACGGTTTAGCCATATACTTAGGCTTCTGGTCTGAGTTGATTTTTATATATAGTGTGAGGTAAGGGTCTACTTTATTTTTCTAAATGTTTATTTTTGAAAGAGAGAAGGAGACAGAGGATGCAGCAGCCTCCAGGCTCTGTGCTGACAGCAGAGAGCCGAGGCAGGGCTTGAACTCACAACCTGTAAGATCATGATCTGAGCCGAAGTTGGACGCTCAACCCACTGAGCGCCCCAGGTGCCCCCAGTAAAGGTCTACTTTCAAAGTGTCGGAAGACCTGATGGCCCTGGGGGTATCTGCTCCTTGCCCCTTCCAGCTTTTGGTGGCTGCCTGTGTCCCCTGGTTTGTGGCTACTCGCAGCAGCCTCTGTCTTCACACCGCCTCCAACTCTGGAGGGGTCTCCTGTGTCCGTGGGGTCATCTCCTTCTGTCTCCATCTTGGCCACTTGTGATGGCTTTTAGGGCCCACCATTATAATTCACTGTAATCTCATCTTCACATCCTTAATCAGAGCTGCACAGATCCCTTCTCCCAGATAAGGTAACATTTACAAGTTCCAAGAATTAGGACTCGATTCTTTGGGTGGCTCAAATCTACTACAATATCCAATTCTCTCAGCAACATTTGTTGAGAAGACTATCCTTTTCCTGTTGGATTAGGACTTTGGCATTTTGGTGAAAATCAATTCACCATAAACATAAGGTTCATGTCTGAACTCTCAATGCTGTTCCATCGATATACTCTTGTTCCAGTACCATGCTGTCTTGCTAACCACAGTATTATAGTAAGTTTTAATAGCAGGTAGTATAAATCCTTCAACTTTCTTCTTAAAAATTGTTTTGGCTACTGTAGGTCTGTTTTTATATAAATTTTAGGATCAGCTTCTTGATTTCTGCATAAAAGTCTGCTGGAATTTTGATAAGGACTGCACTGAATCTATAAACCAATTTGGGGAATCTTCCAATTTATGAACATAGAATGTTTATCCATTTAATTAAATCTTCAATTTCTCATAGCAATGTTTTACAGTTTTTATGCTTTTCAGTGTACAAGCCTTATGGTTTTTATTGTTTATTGTTTTATTTATTTTAACGCTATTATTCATGGAATTATTTCCTTAATTTCATTTGATTGTTGCTAATATACAGAAATACATTTATATATGTGTGTGTGTACACACACACACATATCTAGTATCTTCTGATCTTGCTAAACATGAATATTATAGTTTTTTAATGGACATCTTAGGGTCTTCTACATCGAGTGTCATGTCGTCTGCAAATAAATTTACTTTTTTTTCTAATTTGATGCTTTTTTTTAATCCCCTTACTGCACAGGCTAGATTCTCCAGGAAAAGTGTAAGTTAGGACTTTTTGTGTCCATGTTCATGAGGGAAATTATATGTAGTTTTCTCTTCATGTAATTTGTCTGGCTTTGGTATCTTAGAAACCAACTAGGATGACCTGAGATGTTCCTACCTCCTCCTTTCTTTCTGAAAGAAATTTGTGAATGATTGGTATTGCTTGTTTTTTAAGTGGTTGATAGAATTTACTGGGTCTGGACATTTTTGTGGGTAGATCTGAAAATACTAATTCAATTTATATTTCTATTCAGACTTTCTACTTAATAGAATTTGCTTTGATAATTTGTGTCCTCCTTGGAATTTGCTCATGTCATTTGTCTGATTTGTTGGCATAAACTTGTAATATTCTTGTAATCTTTTTGATTTCTGTAGGAATGGTAGCGATGTTACCCCTCTAAGTCTGATTTTGGTAACTCGTGTCTTCTGTTATTTTTGTGGTCAGTCCAACAATTATTTGCCAATAGTTTTATTAATTTTTTCTATTTTTCTGTTTTCTATGTCATCGAATTTTTTTTTCCTCCAATCTCTATTTCTTTGCTTCAGGCTCAGTTTGTTCTTCCTTTTCCACTTTCCCAGGGTGGAAATTTAGGTCACTGATGGGAAACCTTTCTTCTTTTCTGATCCAGGCATTTAAAGCTACTAATCTCCTTCTGACCACTGCTTTAGCTGTGTCACATAAATTTTGCTGTGTCATATTTATTCAGTTCAGAACATTTAAGAAGTTTCCTTTGTGATTCTTTGATCCATGAGTTATTTAGATTTTTGGGGCTCTTGCAGTTTTCTATTGCAGGTCTCTGATTTAATTGCATTGTGGACAGAAAACGTATTTTTTATGATTTCAATCTTTTTAAATTTATGGAGACTGGTTTTATGGCCCAGCATGTGATTTATCCTGAAGACTGTTTCATGTGCAGTTGAAAAGACTATATTCTGGAATTTCTGAGTAGAATGTTCTGCAAACACAGATAGATTTGCTCCAGTCAGTTGACCGTGCTGTTCAGGCCTTTTTACATATAATTTCCCTTTCCTGTTCTGTTGGTTATTTAGGGTGAGCTTTTTCTTTTTTCAAATTTTTTGATGTTTTATTTATTTCTGAGAGAGAGAGAGAGAGAGAGAGAGAGAGAGGCAGCACGAGCAGGGGAAGGTCAGAGAGAGAGAGGGAGACACAGAATGTGAAGCAGGCTCCAGGCTCTGAGTTAGCTGTCAGCACAGAGCCTGACGTGGGGCTCGAACCCACGAACCGTGAGATCATGATCTGAGCCGCAGTTGGACGCTAAACCAACTGAGCCACCCAGGGGTCCCTAGGGTGAGCTTTTTCAAATCTCCAACTATTACTGTTATTTTTCAATTATTTCAGTTTTGCTTCATGTACTTTAGGACTGTTTTTAGGAGTATATACACTTATAACTGTTATAGTTTCACTATATGTTGACACTTTTATTCTGAAATGTCTCTGTTTGTAGTATTTCTTAAAAGTGAAAACCGTCCCTGCACGGTTTCCGTGCTGCCTGCCCCAGCCACCGGGGAGCTGGATGGAGCGTTCCTGAGCCCTCTCACAGTTTGTCAGAGAAGTGTGTGCCCTGCTTCAGATCTGAGGAGAGTTTTCTCTCAGCATTCTGCCTCAGTTTTACACAAATTTATTGTTCCTAGCGTATGTTTCTTTTGTGGTGCATATATCTGGATGCTGGTCATTGTACAGTTTTAACAGAAATATTTTGGTTTTTTGTTCAAAATGCTGATATATTTCAAGAGTTGAAGTCAAACGACATGTGTTAATTTTCACCATCGTTCCCAAGAACTTCTATCATTTTTAGAAAGTAGTAATGAACATCTGGATGTTGACACGGTGACTTACAAAATATTATAAAAATAGCTGAAAAGTTGCTATCATCATCTGCTAATAAAAATGACAGCTCTGGGGCACCTGGGTGACTCTGTGAGTTGAGCGTCCAACTCTTGATTTTGGCTCAGGTCAAAATGGTTTGTGGGACTGAGTCCTGGCACTAGACTCCAGGCTGCTGGTGGAGCCTGCTTAACATTCTCTCTCTCCCTCTGCTCCTCTCCCCACTCGCACCCGCTCTATTAAAAAACAAGAAACAAAACAAAACAAAAAACCCCACAGTCCTCACATGGGTGTAGTCATAGAGACCCGGGCTCACATCAGTAGGAACCTAGGGAGCCCCAGACGCCATAACCCGAAGAAAGGCACTAAGAAATGGACTTAATATTTTCTTTTTTAAAATAAATTTTTCGTTTTAATGTTTTTATTTACTTTTGAGAGAGAGACAGAGCATGAGCCGGGGAGGGGCAGGGAGAGAGGGAGTCACAGAATCTGAAGCAGGCTCCAGGCTCAGAGCTGTCAGCACAGAGCCCAACGCGGGGCTCAAACCCACGAACCGTATGATAATGCTCTGAGCCGAAGTCGGACACTTAACCCACTGAGCCACCCAGGCAGCCCTGAACTTAATATTTTGTGCACACAGACTACTACCCTACCCATGCAGAAAAGTGAGAATCAAGAGACCATTCTGCTGAACACATTACACATGCATACGGACTGATTATCAAGAACGTAGGTTTATTTCATTAAAAAATTAATGAAAAGATCATCCCGCAAAGAGAGCACCGTGTCCTTTAAGCAGCAGCGATCACAGGCACATGTGTACGAGATACCTCAAGCGAAACAGAAACTGAACATTAAAAAATACGTTATTTAAAAAGATGCTGAAGACCCTTTAATACGAACACAGATTATAAAATGGTATTACTTTTCCTTTTAACAACTTTATTCCTTTACCTTCACTATGAGAAGAAACAATGGTGTAATACTCACACACTGCCTGCGGCACAGAGCACGAGAAAACACAGATAGCTAAAGTACAGCTTAAAAACTTTATTTTTAATGTATTTACATTTTTAGATATGTGGAATTCATAAGCTGAAAATAAAAATAATTTTCCCTAGCTTAGAAAAGACTGTAATTATATGTCCTTAGGCAAACCCACTCTACAAAACAGGAATACATTCAAGATATTCTAAAGTATCCAGGACGTGATTTCTATTCTGGGATCATCACAGTAACCCTCCTCCTCAAGCAGATTAGAAGTCAACGCATAATAAATGTGAAGGTCAATTATATTAAGATAAAATAGTATTTGATTTAAACTATTGTTCACTTAGGAAATATAATGACTATTTGTTCTCCAGTTAGGGACGCCAAGATCAGCTGTTAGAAATGGAGTAACGTCAATATTTAGTGTATATAAAAACTTCAGGATTCAAATATGATGAAAAGTTATCATAATTGCACAAAAAGCGGTTCCTTGTGTATTAGCCGCCACCGAGCGTCACAGGACGCAGACCGAGTGAGACGGAGCTGAATCAGGTCCTCGCAAATGCGGTCTGTGTCCCAGACAGTGAGGCACTCCCTGACCTTGACGCTGCAGAGGCGCGCCCCTAGACACGTGAGGAGTGCTCGCACTACTATTAGAGGGAGAAAAGACAACCTGAAGCTCCATTTTTAAACGGCAACAACAAAAGAATATAAAACACTAGTATAATAAAACATTTAAATAGCACTAAACTGCACAATTTAAATACCAGCTATTTGCTATCATTAGTTTTCTTCTTAAAAAAATCAGTTCCTGGGCTTTTAGATTGTGTGTGTGTGTGTGTGTGTGTGTGTGTGTGTGTGTGTGTGTGTGTGTGTGTTTCAATAACAGCATCCTTCTCGGGGCTATCCGCTGAGGCCACACCCACACGGTCGGTGGCCACCCCGCCAGGTACCTGCGGGCCTCTCCCGGGCCCCTGGGTGGCGAGGCGGAGGCCCACGAGAGCGGCGTGGCCCACGGCTGTCTGCCGGCCCCGGGGCCCCTACAGCAGCACGGCCTGGGCCGCCTCCTGGATTGTGCGGGCGGCCCTCTCCAGCTCTTCGTCTGTTTGCTCCACGGTGACGATGACCCTGATGCTGAGAAACAAGGACACAGCAAATCGTCAGAGGAGGCTACCGCGTCTGTCTCTGGAAGTTAAGGTCTTCCACACGTCGGCAGGCCTGCTGCCTACGGCCACTTGCTCGCTGCATGGCGGAGTCGAGCGACCGTGCCAGGGACCTGCTGTCCTGCAAGCCTGGGCCCTGACTGGCCATTTACAAAATCTGCCACTTCGGGCCCGACTGTAACCTCGCGGTGGGGCTCTGGGTGCCGGGAGCCCTGCCTGAGCAGCGCCGGACCCAAAGCTGGAATCAACGTTTCTAAAATTCAGGGAGTGTTTACATGCTCACGCTCATATTTACAACTCAGTGAGTCACGCGGAAGTTCTGTAATACTTTGAGGCAAAGCAGACGTTTTTAAGTCTTCAGGAAATTGAAGACAAAAACCTCTCCGCTCGCCAGGGTGGTTCTAGCTCTTCTCTCCCACCCGCTCTGCACAGGCCGGCACGGTCCACGCACACGCTGACCGAGCCGCGCCGGGCTGGGCACAGCAGGCAGGGCGCTGCTCCCCTGACACACGACATCTCCCCTCTGCCCGGGTGCAGTGAGAACAGGGCAGGCTCGGAGGGCGCTCGGAGCTGCTGCCCGCGGGGTGGCCTGCTGTGCGTGCACAGTGCCCCGGGCCCTCCCTGGGCCTCCCCCGCGTCTCCCTCGAGCCTGTGCTCTGGCTCCCCAGATGCACTTGAGGGTGCCCACACCACCGCACACCGAGCCAGACGGTGGCGTTGGCAAGTCTGCCTGACATACTCGATCTTCTGGGCTTAAGCATCACCTGCGCTCGGAAACCTGAGTCCCTTCCAGGCCAGAATGAACCTTGCCTCCCTCCTGTGACCTCATGGGCCTCGTGATATGACCCTGGCGCAACATGCGCTGGGGGTCTGCTTCCTCTGACTGTATTTAAGTGCTATTGAAAGAGCACTGATTTTAAATCAAGAGTCAAGGTGCCCTCTCCCACGTAGGGCCTCTCGAACCTCGCGATGTTCCCCACTGCTGCTTTCTCTTCCCCTGGGTGGTCTGGGAGTGTCTGCCGGAGGAAGTACCACCTGGCATTCCAGCCAACGGCGCAAACGCCATGCAGATGTGCCCCTCCCACAGGACGGTCCTCGCGGTGGATGCGGCTGGCAGGGGGCAGGGCCCATCACCTTAGGGGCGTGGTGGACGCACACCTGCTCATCAAGACCACGCCGCCCCCGGCCAGTCCTGGGATCGCGGACACTTCTTTAAGTTGCCTGGGAGGGTACAGCGAGTCCTGGGGGGCTTTACGGGTAAAATTTGCGAATGCTAGTTTAAGAACAGAAACCAGGGGCAACTGTATTTTAGTGACACACTTCCTTGTGCTGTGACAGTCTTTCAGATGTTTCTCAGAACAGAACACAGTTTACAGGGACTTTCTCAAGGAGGAAACACAAGTCAAGTGACATCTGAAGGTGCACCCACCTTGGGGGAGGGAGCCACTTCTCCTCCTTCTCCAGGTAGCGGGCCTGGGTTAATGCGATGCCCCTGTCCATGCACTGTGGAAGAGAAGGGGCACGTCTGAGCTGGGCCGCAGGCACGGCGGGCATCGCAGCGCCAGGTGCTCTGTAAGGCCATCCTTGGCCACAGCGGTAGGTCATTTGTCCGGTTACAACCGCGAGAAGGCAGGATGCCACAGCTTCGCCCGAGCGGCCCCGGCACCGCCACCCAGACCGGCTGCCGGGGTGTCCGCCCAGTGAGCAGCCTGCACCACGGGACCAGCAAGCGCCCTGGGATGCTTCAAATGCCAGCAAGGCCTCTGACGGCCGTGGGCACCTTCAACCAGGTGCCACCAGGCTTCAGAGAGTCTGGTGGCACCCACTTTTTGCACAGCTTTTCCATACATTAACCAGTTGTCACTATTTTTAAAAAGTTAAAACATTCTCCATCAAAATTAAGTATAAAAATCAGATTGAAGTAATGGTTTATCAGGCTTTCTTTCTGGGTGATGAAAATGTTCTGGAGTGAGGTGGGGGCACAACCTTGTGAGTATACTAAAGCCCACTCAACTCTGCATCCTCAAAACGTGAAAAACTTTTGGTATGCGAATCATATTTAAAAAGCAATCTGAAGGGCGCCTGAGGGGCTCAGCCGGTTAAGTGTCCGTCCCGACTTCGGCTCAGGTCATGATGCTGAGGTTCGTGAGTTCGAGTCCCAGGTCAGGCTCCCTGCTGACAGCTCAGAGCCTGGAACCTGCTTCGGATTCTGTGTCTCCCTCTCTTTCTGCCTCTCCCCTGCTCATGCTGTCTCTCAAAAATAAATAAGCGTTAAAAAAAAATGAAGAAACAAAAACAATCAAAGCAGGGGGTGCGTAAAGGAAGGCGCAGATGCTCCCAGGGCTGGGCGGCGAGGGCGGCGGGCACTGAGGGAGCCCCGAGGTGGGCGTGGGGCAGCGGGCCCAGTCCCGGCTGACATGTCACACACCACCGCTGCTCGGACAGCGTCTCGTGGGGCAGCCCAACAAGAACTTGGCAAAACCGCGTTCCGCAGAGCGTGAACGCAGTTTCCACCCCGCGAATGGCTCCCCTCCGATACCGAACGGCGTGTGCAGCCGAGCGTGGCATGAGGACGCAGAGCCGCCGCAGGACCCGCCGCTCTCCTTCGGCGCCCCCTGGGTTCCGCCGTCGCCTCCCCCTCCATCCCGAGGACGAGCCCTCCTCTGTCGCCTGCCCTCCGCGGCATCTCCGCGTCCAGGAGGAGGACGCCCCCACTGCTGCGGCGTCTCGAGGACAGAAGAGAGGGGCTCCTGCGGCGGGAGCGTGGCCCGGCCCGCGGCAAGAGGCCACGCAGAGCCGTCCCGAGGGCGCCGAGGGAGGCCAGGGCCCCCGGTGGGGGAGACGGGGCTCGAGGCTCCGACAGGCGGCTAGCGCTGCACCCGGCACGCCAGCGGGCTTCCTGCTCGGCACAGGTGGGCCAGCGCGTGGGGCTGGTGTCACTGACCTGACGCTCCTGCGGCGTCCACCTGGCTTGCGTGTATGCATAAGGCGGGTCGCAGCAGGTGTGTAAGAGCCCTACCCACGAGGATGCTGTGCTGGCTGTCCCGCCCGTAGAGTATGTGACGTTACCAGAAAAAGGCCGATGTGCTAAGGGCGCCGGTGGGACGTTTGTCCCCTTGAAAGAGGATCTGTTTTCGGGGTGTTCGCAGGGCTGCAGCCCCTGCCCGAGGGACTGCACCCCGGGGGCCCTGCGCGCCAGGGACGTGGAGGCGCTCCAGCCTGACTGCTCCTCATCTCACACGCTTCCTCGGTTGGGGATCGCGGCCTCTGGGTCCGGTTCGGTTTCCTAAGCTGACTGACTCCAGAAGGCCACGAACCGCACGAGGCTCCCCACGACCTGTCCCTCCCGGTGCAGGTCGCACAGTGCACGAGGGAGGACAGCTAAAGCAGGCAGTGGGGCCGGGCCAGGCCTCAGCCCCGGACTCCTTGCTGACCGGCCACGTGACCACGGAGAGGCCTGACCTCTGGTCAGCCAAAGGCACACGACAGACAACAGCCATCATCCCGACACCCAGCGACCTCGGAGCAGAGCCCTTGGCAGGGGCCCCGGGACAGGCGGGAGGGGGCGGAGCGAAGGCTGCCTCCACTCCCGGACGCATGGAGCCACCCCGCACAGCACGTGCGCTCGCGGGGGCCCGGGCCCGTCCCTCCGTCTGTGAGGACGAGCGGCATGGGCTGGGGAGGGCGACAGAGGGGCAGGGCTCCAGGGAAAGGGCGCACCGTCTCCCCGGGAGGCATTTCTCAGTAACGAAGGCACAATGAGGAGTGAAATCAGCTTCAGGAGACACAGATACTTAAGTCAACCTCAGTTAGGCCTCGCGAAGAAGTGGTCTTTCTTCCTTTCTGGCTCCAGTCTCAGCTCTGCCGGGGGCTCACCTTGGACAGCTGTCCAGGCCCACGTGTGACCGGGACTCACGATGCCACCCCACCCACAGGTACGAAAGCCTGGCTTCAAAACTGCTGCGTGAACGGGTTATCTGGAGGCTAATTACTGAGAGTGAAAGGAAGGCGTGTTTACTACGGCGGGCACAGAGCACGACAACTTCCCGTGAGCCGAGCCTGGCCGGGCGGGTGCAGTGCGGCCTGTCGGCAGAGGCGTGTCGGGAAGACCCGGGTACTGGGACCACGAGGGGGCTGCCTCCTGGGGCCAAGAGAGCTTTCCTACAACGGGCCATAAACACCCTGCAGCTACACACTCACGTGGTTCACGATCTCCTGAAGCAGCTTCACGTCGCCTTCCCGGGACCCGGAGCTCTCTTGCAGCTGCAGGTGGACCGCGGGGGAGAGGGGCTCCCCCACCACTTTCAGCCCCGAAATGCTGAAAGGAAACACACACAGCCTCAGCCCCTGCCTGGCGCAACGCTGCCTCGCAGAAAAGTAACTTCCAAGTCTGTGCGCATGAGCGGAGCAGAACCGTGGGGCTTTCCCAGGGGGCACCAGGCATGGGGCTCCATCCCACAGAGACAGCGGGGACCCGTGCTCTGGGCAGTGCTCACTGGTGCACACGGCCCTTCGGGGCCCACTACGAGTGTGCCCGGAAGGCTCCCTGTCCTGGCGGCGCGTCTGGCTCACACGGCACAGAAAATGAGTCCTCCCCAGGCTTGCCCCGGGGGCCTGCGGGCCCTGCCCCCGCGTCCCTGCCTGCCCCGCTCTGCTGGCCCCTGGGCCTGGCCCTCAGACCTCTCCTCATCTGCCCCTAGCCCCGTCACCCACTGCTGGCCAGACAGCCGGGCCCCTGCCACCGGATCGCCTCGGGGGCCTCGGTCCCAAGTCACTCCTCTGGGGAGGCGTCCACATGCACTGCCTGTTACTCTGCTTCCTTCAGGAGTTACTACGGCCGATGATGTTTCCTGGCTCATGGTCTCAGTCCTCTATCCTGCCTCTCATAAATGACAGGGACGATTTCTGACGTTAAAGACACTGCATTTTGACCAGCGGTAGTATGTTCAGATTATAAAGTTCCTTTCTTATCTGCATGTTTACTGTTAAGTTTTACTTGGTTTATGATTATTTTCCTCTTTCTTAGGATTAATAGCACAGACATCTGCAGCTTCTCAGGGAGGGAGAGAGATTTCTGCAGGGGTGAAATCCTCTATTTTCAAGTGACGATTACAGGTTTCATGAGAACTGCACGTCAGGTGCATCTGAAGCCTGTGTTTGTCCTGTAATAATAATAGTCTGATTTTGGACCCACCCCCTAGACTATAAATGGGGACATGTGACTATTTGAAATTGAGCCACACATTTTAAATTGCCTTCATTTACCCAATTTCCCTCAGAAAGAGCTACTTTTCCCTCAGAATCTAATGAGCGCAAGAAGCACTTCTGGTACCTGTGATTCCTTAAACACGTTGAGGACTCAACGTTAACGATGACCGTGAGCCACGTGTCACAGGAGGTGCCAGGAGCTCACCTCACCGGGCTTTCCAAGCACCAACCAGGACCAGTACCCTGGGTCTCCTTTCCTTGAACTACTGTGTCCTGCTAGCATCTGTCAATAACCCAGGCTGCAGCACAGGCGGAAGACGACATCGTAACCAAGCAGGGGTTTACTCCAGAACGCAAGCACGGTTTAACAGGGACAATTCTAATGGTGTAATTCAGTGTGAGCCAAATCTATGATTTTTTTTTAAAAAGTCTCCAAATCTAGGAATAATTTGATAAATACCACCTACAAAAAACCTATAGCACGCTGTTTCATGCTTTGGAAAAAAAAAAAACTGAGAGAGTGTACGCATGCAGACACAAGTGGGGGAGGGGCAGAGAGGGAGAGAGAATCCCAAGCAGGCTGCTGGCTGTCAGTCCGGAGCCCCACGCAGGGCTCAATCTCACGAACCATGAGATCATGACCTGAGCTGAAATCAAGAGTTAGATGCTCAACCAACCAAGCTACCCAGGTGCCCCGGTGCTTCCTCCTTAACGAAGGAATGCGTTTACACTGGGAACGACAGAAGAGGCCTATGACTGCTATCACAGAAGACGTCAACACCGTGTTAGCGACCGAGGGCAGTGCAATGAAAGAAGAAAAAGAACTAAGGTGTGTAAGAATTCGGGAGGAGGTGAGAATCATTACTGCAGATAACAGGACTTTTACATATATCACCTCACACAGAGTGAAACAGTGTCTGGAATAAGAACTTAGACTGCTGGAGATCAGGTGATGAGGACAAAGTACAAACCCCAGAGCAGACTGGCCACCAGCCGGCGGGGAAGGCGGGCTCACGGGAAAGAGGCAGTTAAGAGGAGAGAGGACAGAGTGGACTCAAATGCTAACCCGGTCACAGCCGGGAGGCGTGGGGTGGAAGCCCGTGTGCAGATCTGGGAGGGAGGCTGCAGAGGTCCGAGCGGCAGCCTGAGGCTGGGCTCTCTGCCAACACTGGGTGCGGTGTAGACGGGGGCTTGGGGGCTTGGGGACTGGGGAGGGGAGAGACTGGGAAGGGAAGGATGGCCGGGCTCACAGGCTGAGCACGTCCCACCAGCGGCAGAAGGGAGGCAGTGAGGCGGGCGTCCCGGAGGGGGCAGCGGCCGCATGCGCCCTGCCGCGCCGGCACATTCACGTCTCACGGACCTGCGCGGCCGGAGGCAGCACCAGCGCCCCAGCCATGAGTCATGCAGGAGCTGTGGCCACCGTCGTGCAGACACACCCAGAGCTGTAGCTGTTTCTGCCCGTACTCCACCCGAACAGCTGTGATCTGCTCATTTAGTCACCGTCCTTTCCTTGTAGGGAAGCTTCCGGTTCCCATATCAGGCAACAGGTGGGACTTTCAGGACTGAAAAGACAAGTCTCCACCTTAGGAAAGACAAAAGGAAGTACCTGGGCAACGGAGATCATTTTCTATAAGATCAGAAATCTGCCTGAAGGCGTCACCAGCCTGAATTTTTTCTCAATGCTAGAGGCACCTGAAAGAACTCTCGTGTCGTTAAGATGAACACAAGCAGACACTCATATGGTTCATTTCAATTTCACTTGCTTTTCTTACGTGCATTTAAAATACAACAATCATTTTCTAAAAACTATGGACCACACGAACCACCGTCACCTAAGTACATGGCAAACAGTGATGCCACTTGTCTGTACGGACACGGAGAGACTGTCCCATGCTGGCCTTACTACTGGTGGTAACGTGTTTGGTGGCTGTCTTCATCTTTGTCCCTTATGGACTGCTGTCACATTAATCAGCTTGTATCATTTTTGGAACAGCAAAGTCATGGTTCATTAAACCAACGACCAAACAGGGCGCCTGGGTGGCTCGGTCAGTTTCGCGTCCGACTCTTCATTTCACTCCAGGTCATGATCTCACTGTTGTGAGCCCACATTAGGCTCTGCGGCTGAGCGTGGAGCCTGCCTGGGATTCTCTCTCTCTCCTCTTTCTCTGTCCCTCCCCCTGCTTGTGCGTGCTCTCTCAAAACATAAAACATAATAAAATAAAATAAAACAACAACAAAACGATGCTCTGGTCTCAAGCCCACACACAAATTTGAATGAACTGAGTTTGTTTCTTAGCTGTGAGTCAAACTGACGCAAGTGTATTAAATACACTCAAAACCAAAGAGGTGACATTCAGAAACGTTCACTACTTGTTTATACGTGATGCAGACAGACTTTAAGTTCACTGGAAATGTATTAAACTTACCCTTGTAACGCTTTATGAATTCGTTTGCACTTCTCCTTCAACAGTGAAAAAATAGCTGCATGAAAAAAATACACTTGATAGGATATTTGGAAGACCCGATATTACTAATCTAAGAATATTTTTAAAGTTCAAGCTCATCAACATAAAATGTGGCACCCCCCTCCCCCACCCGACAGGAGCGGCTCTAGAGGCCCAGGCCCCGGACTCGGCACGCGGCCCTCACACCGCGTCACCCTCTCTGAGCACAAGCTGGGGGAGGTTCCCTGCAACAGAACAAGGGCTCTTGTTCTCACCCAGAGTCTATATATAATCTAAGAATAAAAGGGTACAAATATATTGCTTATTTCTGTACCCTTAACAATTTGATAAAAGATAGACACTATACTAATGGGTACTATCTGCTCTTGGATCTTTGCACCTCACTCACAGGTGAAGTCTGTGAGGAAGAGGCAGGGGTGCCGGGCCCTCCGACACACGCATGTGTTAGTGTGCACACACACACGCTCTCTGTTCTCTGAATTGAAACCCCTGTGAAACATGTAGAGACTTAAAGAACTCTAAACTTAGAAATACCAGGTTAAGGCCTGCTTCTTCTTTTCTGTTTCAGGCTTTGTGAGGGGTGCCATCCCAACCTAAGGCCACATTTGAAATTTAATCAACTTGGCCTGATAAGGAAGCTTCAACGGTCGGCGAACAGGACTTGGCTTCAGTACCAAATAACGAGTCAAAGGCTGAAGGAAAACTGGGTCAGCTGTAAGCTACACGTAGGAGCGCCCGCAGCCCCCTGCACCTACCCCCTGAACCGCAACGGCCCGAGTGCATCCTCCTGGCGTCCCACCCATCCTGGGAGCCCGCCCACCCGCCCCGCCCCAGCTCCAGGGTTCCAGGGCTCTGGCTGCAGGATGGGAGAGGGGCCCCACGCTGGCCCCTGGCAGCGGGAGGACGCCTCCCCCACACTCCCCACACTCGCCAAGCAGTAGCACCTGCAGCACAGGTCTGGCTGGCGAATGCTCGCCTCCAGTGAATCGCTCGCAAAGCACGGCAGCCTGGCTGGCGTGGGCCGTGATGCCTGCGTCCGCGCGCGCAACGCCGTACCTGGGTTCTCCTCCATGATGTTGAGAGCCTCGATCGCGGCGGCGGCCAGCAATGGGGGCAGCGAGGCCGAAAAGCAGTACCCCTGGCCCGAGAGTCGCTGAGAAGAAACAAACAAGCTAAAGACACGAATACGCTTCTTTTTTTTTTTTGGCTAAAACACCTAAAGGCACCAAATCTGCAGACCTGTTAACGGTGTGTATAAACGGTAAGTTGGGAAGACCCACGCATGTATAAAACTTACACAGACAACAAAGATAAGACATTTTCTAAAAGGAAGCTACTTTCTAAATGTAAATATGTTGAGTGATTCTACAGACAAATAGACTTTTAAATAAAAATTGTGATAAGCCAGGTCAGAAGGAAGCTGTGTGACTGCAAGTTATAGCTCAGCAACTCCTTCACACAACCAGGCGGGCCTTTTGTTTCTGAAAAGAACCCACCTGATGGTCAATCACAAAAGATCTGCCGCAGCAGAAACCTCCGATAGAAGCGAGGGAGTTCTCCATGTTGGCACTGATAAGGTCAATGTCATCAATCTGCCAAAAAAGCAAGACAGCGGGAGTTATTCCTCCATTTAAAGAAAAATAAAGACCTGCAGACAAAATCGCAGCACTGCTCATGTCAACATGTCGGTTCAAACACAGCACCTCCGTGCAAGTGAAGGATAAGCCATAAAAACCTGCGGGTTACAAGCACGGATGCTTCGAGTGCGCCTCAGAAAGGACGTGTTGGCAATTTATCCTCAGTGGAAGGACAGAAAGAAGTCACAAGACGAAACCCAGAGCTGCTCAGTACTACAAACATTCTGAGGTACAAAATTAGATCATTTCCCTGCTTAAACAAGGGTCCAGCTGGCCTCGCTCCCAGAAGGTACTTGAGATAAATACAAACACATCTATCAGAGTTTCAAACACTTTATTCCTACATTCAATTTACCTTTCACCATTTCAGAAACGAAAAGGCAAGTTTTCCAAACATCATGGCAATTGATTCTTCGGCCACGCTGAACCGGGCAGCGGGCAAACCCCACTGTGCCATGTGGGCTTCTGAGTCGCCGCCACCATCTTCTCGATGGTGACCCTGCTCCCCTGACCCTCTCCTCCCGCTCCAGCCCCAGCAGCAGGGTGCACCTGGGCACACAGCAGCCATTCAAAGTCACTCACGGATGCTGTGAGCTCTTACTTTTTTAAAAAAACCTTTTATTATGAAAAATTTCAAACACACACAAAAGTAGAGAGAACAGAATCAACAATTCTCATCACCAGATCCAGTAATTACCAGCTCATGGGACAGTCTTCCAAGTACAGCCTCCTACTGCCCTCATCATTTCTTTAGAGCAAATCCCAAAAGTTCTGAGCATTTCATCTATATTTCAGTGTGCATTTCTAAAAGATATGGAACCTTTCAAAAACATAATCATGAAACCATTATCACACCTAAAAAATGAAAAATTTCTTAATATTGTCAAATATCCAGTGTCCTAATACCTGCCTCACAAAGCTTGTTTTCTGCAGTATTTGCTGGAATCGGGATCCACATGAGGTCCGTATACCCTGCACGTTTCCTCAGTCCCGAGTTAGCAAATGCCCATCTGCCTCAGGGCGAGGAGTGTGCGTCACTCTAACTTGTGTGATACTCGCTCTGCCCCATGTCAGTAGGGAGACGCAGATAAGCTCAGGTGACTTCACGTTCTGTAGCTCAACTCTTAAGCAGAGGTCGGAAAGCTTTTACACAGAGGATTTGCAGAGAAGCTCCCCTCATCTCAGGCACACAGGGGCAGGTGAAGGCAGGCTCTGTGGACGGGGGACAGGCCGACACTGCCCCTCCCTGAGGCTCCAGGGGCACAAAGCAGTGATACGGCGGGGGGGACGCAGAGGTGCATTTCAAAAGAACACATGACCAACTCCCTCCAGCTGTCTGGGACCCAAGGCCTTGCGAGGTGTCCGCCAGCAGTGTTTCTGACGGTCTCTCTCCACAGAGAAGTCACAGTCATCTAATACCCATACAGAGAATGCCCTTTCATGCCCCCACCGTATTTTCTAAGGAACTACTTTAGGGAACTGTTACTGATTTTAAGAAAAACATGAAGGCAAGTTTATCCGTTTCTAGAGAAGAGACAAGGAAAGCCAACATCAAATGCTACCAAGTAAACAGATCACAATTCTAGGAGGCGCCACTGTGAGTTCACAGGCTCTGAGGGGAGACGGGCCCCGGACGGGCTGACCTGGTGCCCTGTGGGCTCGGCGAAGGGACAGAGCCGGCCGGCACGACCCTGCAGGCTGACGAGGAGCCGGCCTCGGGCCTGCAGGCCACGGCAGGCAGGATGGGGCCGCGTCCCAGGGAGGGAGCACTTACGCTGATTCCGAAATGCTCGGTGACTCCTCGACCATGCTCCCCCAAGACTCCGAACGAGAGGCTTTCCTCCAGGAAGATCCTTGCTTTGTATTTGTACTTCAACTTCACCTGCGTGGTCAGTACAATACAACGTTACGGTCCTGGTGACAAGCATGTCAAGAAGAAACTAGCACAACAGAGTTCTGCCTAGAAGGAAAAAGCACGTCTGAACCCCAGCACTGGTGGGTCCGTAGCTGTGTGTCTGCCTGTGTGCCGATGGGTCCTGAAACCCCAAATCCACACACGAGACGGAGTGCAGAGAGGCACAAACGGAGCTGCCTGACCTGCCTGTCCTCAGCTGCGTCTGACTCCTGCTTCCGCTCATACTGGAAACACGTGTCCTTTGGGGGTCTGTTTATGGCTGTGTCTTTTCGCCTGTGATTCGGGTTAGGACGGCTCGAGCGCAGCACTGAAGGGCGCCCTGGCGACCTGAGGCGAAGGCTGAGGGGCATCTCATGGAGGGAACATGTGCATTAGACCAGCCTCGTCCAGGTGTGAGTTACACCGTTGATGGCCCTGAGCTCAACGCAAATGACTCAACAGTACGTGTTAACCAAGGCGTCTTAAACAGAAGACATACACAAGGTTACGTACTGAGCAACTGGTGGAAATGCCACGACCAGCCGCTTGCAGAGGGCGGACCGCACTTGCCCACGAGCCACAGTCCTGGGCTCGGCAGCTCAGTGCCTGCGGTCTGTTCACAGAACGTGGCCACAAACGCACACTTCTCACGCCTACAGCTGCCCTTGCGCAGGTCTGCTTAGATGTGGAGTGCTCTCCATAAATACAACTCAGCATTGTAAATGTACTTCCTCTTCCTTATGATTTTCTTAACATTTTCTTTGCTCTAGCTTACCTTAAGGATACAGTGTGTAATACGTATGACATACAAAGCGAGTGTTCATCAACTGTTTATGTTATGGGTCAGGCTTCCAGTAGGGTATTAAGTTTTGGGGGAGTTAAAAGGTATGTGGATTTTCAAATGCAGGCGGGTCTGTGCTGTTCAAGGGTCAAATGTGCCATGATGGCGAAGAGACTGTACTCTATTTATTTATTAAAATTTTTTTATTACAATGTTTATTTTTGAGAGAGAGACACACACACAACATGAGCAGGGGAGGGGCAGAGACAGAGAGGGAGGCACAGAATCCGAAGCAGGTTCCAGGCTCCGAGCTGTCAGCACAGAGCCCGAACCCATGAACCATGAGATAGATCATGACCTGAGCCGAAGTTGAAGCTTAACCAACTGAGCCACCAAGGCGTTCCAAGAGATTGTACCTTAGATGCTCTAAATTTACCTCAAGAATGTAGCCAGCATAATGTCACTTTTTAAGTACAGAAACAGCAGGACTGAATGCAGACATGTAATCTGTCTGTTAAGCACAAAACTCCAGAGGAAAAGTACGTATTGTTCCCTCAGTGGTACTATGTTTTAACTTGAATTCATCGCATTGTTTCTTGAATTCAGAAAAATTTTTTCATTAATATGCTTTTCAATCAGTTTTTCCTCTTTGCTTTCAGGCTTATAAGTTAAGTCCTTTCCCATGAGAGGTTTAGATGCATCCTTATCTGTATGTTCTTCTAATCATTCCAGGTTACTTTTTCGTCTACATGTCGGGAAGCTGAATGTATGCATGTTTATATACAGCTTTTCTCCCAAATGTTTTTTTTTTTAATTTATTTTTGAGAGACAGAAAGCATGAGCAGGGAGGGCCAGAGAAGGGGACAGAGGATCTGAAGCAGGCTCTGTGCTGACAGCAGAGAGCTCGATGTGGGGCTCGAACTCACGAACTGTGAGCTCATGACCTGAGCTGAAGTCAGACACTCAACCGACTGAGCCACCCAGCCATCTCCCCCAAATGTATAATGGATTTACTCCTAAATGACATGAATGTGATCAATTCCACAAATGATTTAAAATACAATGACTATCAACCACTAACTTTAGATGGATTTCTACTAACAATGAATAAGCTAATTTGGGGAGAATTATACCTTTGCAATACTGTTCTCCATCCATTACTACGTATGAGATATTATATGAATGAGATAATTTCTAAAAATCACGTTTCAGGGGGAACCTGGGTGGCTCAGTCCATTGAGCATCTGACTTCAGCTCAGGTCATGATTTCATGGTTTCTGGGTTCAAGCCTTCATCAGGCTCTGTGCTGACAGCTCAGAGCCTGGAGTCTGCTTTAGATTCTATGTCTCCCGCTCTCTCTGCCCCTCCCCTACTTGTGCTGTCTCTCTCAAAAATAAGTTAATATTTTTAAAAAGTCATGTTTTAGAACATCTTTTAGACTATTAGGCCAGTACTAATACACAAATAGACAAATCAGTGAAACCAAACAGGTATCCCAAAGTCATAATCCTGTAATCTTCACATGTTCACTGCTAATATATACTTGACCTGCTCCTTAATCTTTGTATTTTGTTACATGGCCTCAGACTGTGTATCTGTCCATCAGTACTGCTTTACTATCACAGCCCTAAATATGCAATTATGGAATCTTCTGGCCTACTATCTCCCCCATATTATTCTATCAGTCTTTGACACTCACAAAAACAAGGAGAGGAAAATCAGTACAACTCTTTCACTGATATTTAAAATGTATCTAGATTTCCTCAAGAAACAGTGAAACACTTTAAAAACAAGATATGTAATCCTTATTCTGAATCCTCATTCAATTGACAGGCACACAGATTCAAATTTCAGTGGCTGAATTCAAGGGTGGGTCAACATAGGAAAATCAGCCATACTAACAGGATGATGGAAAATCACATGATCCACCTATCACCTGATTCAGAGAAAGCATCTGACAAAATCCAAATCTCTCATGGATCAAACACTCAACAAATCAGGACGAGGAAGGAACGTCCTCAACTGAGAAAGGGCATTTGTGGAAAATCCACAGCTAATATCATACTCAGTGGTACACCCTGAGAATCTTCCCTTCTCCCCGCCAGTCTACACTGTATAGGAGGGTCTAGCCAGAGCAATGAGGCAAAAAAAGATAAGACAAGACATCCAAATTGGAAAGGAAGAAGTAAAACCACCTCTATTCACAGATTATAGAAGTTTATATAGAGAAGAAGACCCACAAAAATAGTATTTGAGCTAGTAGTTCAGTAAAAGTTCCATGACAGAAGATCAAAACACAAAATCATTGTATTTCTACAAACTATCAGTGAACAACCCTCCCCCCCATCCCATTTATAATAGCAGCTAAAAGAATAAAATATTTAGGAATAAATTTAACCAAAGAGATGTAAGACCTGTAAGGTGAAAACCACAAAACATTGCTGAAAGAAATTAAAAAGGATCTAAATAAATGGAAATACTCCTGTGTTCATGGATTTGAAGACTCAGTATCAATAAGATGGAAATACTTTCCATAGCAATCGACAGATTCAATGCAATCCTGATTCAGTATCAAAATCTCAATCTCTATCAAATCTCTACAGCTATCAAAATCTCAATGGCTTTTTTTTTTTTTTTTACAAAAATGGAGAAGTTGATGCTAAACTTCATATGGAATCTCCAGGGACCTCAAATAACCAGAACAATCTTACAAAAGAACAAAATTGGAGAATTCACATGTCTTGACTTCAAGATTTACCATAAAGCTGCAGTAACTGAACAGCATGGTACAAGCATAAGGATAAACATACAGACAAGCTGAATGGCCCTGAAAGTCCAGAAATGATCATGATCTCACGGCTCGTGACTTCGAGCCTGAGTCAGGTTCTGTGCCAACAGCTCAGAGCCTGGAGCCTGCTTCAGATTCTGTGTTCCCTCTCTCTCTGCTCACACTCTGTCTCTCTTTCTGTCTCTTTCTCTCTCTCAATAATAAATAAAATAAGGGGCACCTGGGTGGCTCAGTCAGTTAAGTGTCCAACTTCAGCTCAGGTCATGATCTCACAGATTGTGAGTTTGAGCCTTGCATTGGGCTCTGTGATGACAGCTCGAGCCTGGAGCCTGCTTCAGATTCTGTGTCTTCCTCTCTCTTTGCCCTTCCCTCACTTGCTCTCTCTCTCTCAAAAATAAACATTAAAAAAAAAAAATCAAAAAATAAAAATGGGCAAAAAATTTCTGCAAAGATATACAAATGGTCAACAAACACAAGAAAAAAGGCTCAGCATCATTAGTCTTTTGGGAAATGCAAATCAAAATCATGTACTTCACACTTACTAGGATGGAAAAACTGAGAAAGCCAATGCGTACTCGGTGGGGGTGGGGGGAGACACTGGGGCCCTCCCCCACCGCTAGCGGGGAGGTAAAATGCTGCAGCCGCCAGGGCAGACAGCGTGGCAGCTCCTCAGTAAGGTAAACACAGAATTACTGTTTGATCCAGCAATTACACTGCTAGGTATATACACAAAAGGCCTGAAAACAGCGATTCAAATAAATACTCGTACACAAATGTTCATAAGAGCACTCATCACAACAGTCAAAAAGCGAGAATAATCCAAACCTCCAATAGACACACAGGATGCAGCATGTCCACACGACGGGCTGTTACTCAGCATTAACCCGGAATGGAGAGCTGAAATGTGCTACAAACTAGACAGACTGTCAAAACACGGGAAGTGGGGTGCCTAGGCAGCTCAGTCGGTTGAGTGTCTGACTTCGGTTCAGGTCATGATCTCGAGGTTCGTGGGTTTGAGCCCCATGTCGGGCTCTGTGCTGACAGCTCAGAGCCTGGAGCCTGCTTCCAATTCTGTGTCTCCCTCTCTCTCTGCCCCTCTCCTGCTCACTCTCTCTCCCTCTCTCTCAAAAATAAATATTAAAAAAAAAAAAAAGCAAGTGCTTTACAAAACACATACTGTATAATTTCACTTATAGGAAATTCCACAAAAATCAAAACTACAAGAACAGGGAGTAGATCAATGGTAGTCTGGGGCCAGGGCTGGAGGAACTGAGTGCAAAGGAACATGAGTGACCTTTCTGGAGAGATCGAAATGCTCTGTAACTTGACTGCGGCAGCAGTGAGGAGGGTGTATAAATCTGCCAAAACTTATCAAACTGTGTGCTGACAGTAAGTGTATTTTATTAGCATGTCAACTACACCTCAATAAAGTTGGTTTTAAAACGCTGAGTCCTGACTCCCCTTTAGGGCTGGCACACACTGCTAATGTGCTTCCCGGTACGGTCTGAGCGTGCTCCTGGGACCTGCCAGGCAAGGCGATGCAGACATGAGGCGTCACGAGTGCTCAGAAACAAAGGCCTAACTGCCCGACAGCTAAACTCTGGAGTAATCGTGGCTGCTCACCAGCTCTGGGAGAGGACAAATCGTTCCTGTGTTCATGTACAGCCCTTCCACTACGATGAATCGCCGTGTGACCCGGGCCTTGCGAGGGTTCTTTAAAGAAAAAAAAAAAAGGACATTTTAAATTTCAGTAAATGCAGAATGTGTTAGATGCTCCTTAGCGCAGCTCCCTGACAAGGTTTACTCAAACAAGTAAACAGAGTCCAGGCGAATTTCAGGCCCGAGGCTTCAGACCCTATTACTCCGAGATGAAGAACAGTGCGTTCTCTCCTGGTTTCCAGTTCACACCATGAGCTAGGTGGTCGCACGCACACGCATGCACGCACACAACTTAGGCACTCTGAAAATGCTCTGAGAATGACTGAGAAGGGGCCCAAGGGAACTTTCTGAGGAGATGGCATGTTTTAGGTCACAACGGAGCCCTCTTACCTGGGTTATTCACTGGTCAGAATGTATGGCTACGATCCGCTCGCTTCCATGTCTATGAAATTCACCTAAACTAGAAGGAGCTGGGGCACCCGGCTGGCTCAGTTAAGTGTCCAGCTTCAGCTCAAGTCATAATCTCAAGGTTCGTGAGTTCAAGCCCTGCGTGGGGCTCTATGCTGACAGCTCAGAGCCTGGAGCCTGCTTCAGATTCTGTGTCTCCTTCTCTCTCTGACCCTCCCCTGCTCACGCTCTCTCAAAAATGAATAAAGGTGGGGAAACAACCCTAGAAAAGACTGTAATGGTGAAGGCAGTCACCACCGCAGAGATGGGGTGGGAAGCGGCAGGGGCTCCTGTGACACAGGAACGACAGGGTGCTGGTAACAGAAGAGGAAGAGGAGGGGCTGCATTATACTACTGCGCTTCCTCTGAATGTGCCTCAGATTTTTCAGGATCAAAACCTGAAGTGACAAACCCTGCTCTCCATCTACCAAAAAGCAGATAAAATCCTTTCCTTCCTTACTACTGGGTCAAGTAAACCTCAACTGTGCTGTCATCCAGGCACGTGTGAGGTGGTGGTGGAGTCACCCTTTCAAAGGACACGCAACTTCCTGCGCCCCGAGGATGGCCAGCGCTCCCGGGTGGGTCTGCAGACACAGCGGGTGTGCTGGGCGGAAAGTACACAGACCCGTAGGACGGGGCACTGTCTTCCTACTCAAACGTTTCTCACCTCTAAGCTTTTAATGGACAACCAGAAACCCAAACACCCAAGCTGGGCCCTCAGGGACATTTCAGAAGCCACAGCGGAAACATGACAATTCCTAGTGCAGAACCACCGACAGCACCCCCCGCCCCGCGCCGTCGGGGGAAAGGAAGTGGGAACTCCAGCAGGGATGCCCTGAGCACAGTTCCGCCACGCTGCCCTCTGACCAGAACACCAAGGAGCCGCCTGCTCCCATCCGCTGCCCCTCTGGGGTCTCTGCACACGCAGGTGCTTGGGAAGAGGAGGTGTAAACAGGTTGCAGAGTGGGAGGAAGTCGTGCTGGGGTAGCCGGCTCCCACAGGGGCAGCTGCTCGGAGCTCCAGGGCAACAGGTGGGAGGGAGAGAGTGTCACTTTGCTCATAAATTCATAAATGAGGATCTGCGCCACAGTCTCTTCCCGCCAGCTGATACATGATTTATCCTGATATAAATCTATTTTTAATTCATGAAGTGCATCCCGCTTGCGCCCTAATGAGTTCTGGTGTTATTTCTACAGAGTGGGGAGCGAGCCCCCCCCACTGCCAAGTGCACGTGGTTTCTCTCTTTTATTTATTTTTAATAGCTTATTTATTTTTGAGACAGAGAGAGACAGAGCACGAGTAGGGGAGGGGCGGAGAGAGAGAGGGAGACACAGAATCTGAAGCGGCTCCAGACTCTGAGCTGTCAGCACAGGGCCCCACGTGGGGCTCGAACCCACAACCGTGACATCATGACCTGAGCCGAAGCTGGATGCTCAGCCGACTGAGCCCCTCTCTCTCTCTTTTAGAAAGCTGCCCGGATTGCCTCTCCCCACACCTGCCAGCTATAATTACGGCAATGATGAGGCAATTGCGGTTAGAGGCAATCAGACCGCTCTCTAACACGAAGTACATTTAATAAGCAAGAATGCCCTCACTTCATATCCAAATGCGATCCGCGGGCAGGGTTTCGTGATGAATTATAATCTCGTATATAATTTAGCTGGTTACAGAGCACAAAAGAACGGTGTCATTTTCTTCCAAACAATCGTACCTTTTGATCTTCGATCTCTTGTTCTTTTAGTAGTCGCTCCAGGTCTGCCACATCGTTATGGTTAAACAACTGAATGTCACTACGTGACGCCTGTAATCCTTTCTGAATAGCAAAGCACGCAGCTCTGTCCCTGCAAGGAAGAGAGAGACACGACGTGGGGTTTAACAGCCCTGTCACCATCCTCGGAAAAGGAGAGCCTGCCCGGTGAGCCGACCACCGTCCGCCCGCGAGCCTGAGCACGGCCACTCAACAGAACACAGCGGCCACCGACGCGTGGCTGTCCGTGCCCCGCCCCACAAATGCTTCTCCCAGAGGTGCCATGCTGACTCTACTCCACGAAGCGCACTCTGGCCCCTCTTTCACCTCCCTGGCACTGGCGCGCAGCGTACTGTGGGCAGCACGTCAGTTTACTCAGCAATTTTCTCTTTCTGACAAACACAGGAAAGCCTGGTGATCTGACACCCCCCACCCCCCCCCACCTCAGTGGCGCCTCTGGTTTGACTGGCACAGACTCTGCCGTTACTTCGCCGTGACAAGTAATACTGGATTGTGGACGCTATGCTGCTCAGGGCAGAACTCTGGGTCCTGCAGATTAAACCTCAGTAAGATCTTCTAAACAGAGTTAATCAAGGAGGGAAGCGTTTTTAAAATTAAGGCATGCTACTTAAAAATATGTACAACACTTCTTCCGCCAGGATGGGACACTCCTATCTTCCCTTGTTTCCAAGTATAGCCCCCACCCTGGATATTGCACAGAAAACAAACACAAGGAGACTATGGAAGGTGGAGAGAGATGGCGGACGGGCTGCAGACCTGAGAATGACACAACAGGAGCCCTGGGGACCCCACTGACCTGGAACTGATGAACCGGCTCCTGCAAGTGTCAGGGCCACGGGCGGAAAGTGCTCACAGAGCCTGCTCTGCAGCCGAAGGGGCAGGACAGAGGGTGGCCTGGAGATGAGTGCAGCCCAACCACAGCAAAGCTGGGCCCCGAGACTCTGACCCTCGCACAGTTAAAAGGCCCCCCAACAAGGACCATGGTGGTATCGGAAAAGGGAGCCGGGACTTTTATCCCTGCGAGGGGGTAACAAGTGAGACTGGGTGGGGGCCCTGCGGTGGGCCCGTGTCCGAGGTGGAGGGAAAGCAGCACTCTCACCAACACCAGCGGAAATGCGAATGTCCCTGCCGTGGCGTTCATGGAGGCAGAACGGGGACCCTGAACTTGCACCCAGCGGTGATGAGGCAGCAGTGACCCCCTGCCCCTTCTGGAAGACTGATGGAAAAAAAAGCCCGTTAAAACATAAAGTTTAAATAAAGAATGAGCTAGAACATAATATGAAATTGTCCTGGTTTAAAATATCACTTGCTGCACCAAGAACCAGAAGATACGAAACAGAACAAAATAATCAACAAATGCTAATCCGGAGATGACAGAGGTCAGATAATGATTTTATGACAGTCAGGATAAAAACACTCAATGAGCACTACGAACATGCTGGAACAACTGAAAAACAGAAAGCTGAGCAAGGAAAGAGGAGACAGAGTCCTGTGGGGACACCAGACAGAACTGAGAAACACAGGAACCTACAGAAAGAGTGCAGTGGGGGGCTCAGCAGCAGACTGGGGGGTGGGGGCTCAGCAGCAGATGGGGGTGGGGGGTTAGCGGTAGACTGGGGTGGGGTCAGCAGCAGACTGGGGTGGGGGTCAGCAGCAGACGGGGTGGGGGCTCAGCAGCAGACTGGGGGGTGGGGGTCATGGGGGTGGGGGGTCAGCAGCAGACTGGGGGTGGGGGCTCAGCAGCAGATGGGGTGGGGGTTAGCAGACTGGGGGTGGGGGTCAGCAGCAGACTGGGGGTGGGGTCAGCAGCAGACGGGGGTGGGGGCTCAGCAGCAGACTGGGGGTGGGGGTCAGCAGCAGACTGGGGGCGGGGGTCAGCAGCAGACTGGGGTGGGGGCTCAGCAGCAGATGGGGGTGGGGGGTTAGCGGTAGACTAGGGGGGGGGGTCAGCAGCAGACTGGGGTGGGGGTCAGCAGCAGACGGGGGTGGGGCTCAGCAGCAGACTGGGGGGTGGGGGTCAGCAGCAGACTGGGGGGCGGGGGTCAGCAGCAGACTGGGGGTGTGGGGCTCAGCAGCAGACTGGGGGGTGGGGGTTAGCAGCAGACTGGGGGTGGGGGGTCATGGGGGTGGGGGTCAGCAGCAGACTGGGGGTGGGGGTCAGCAGCAGACTGGGGTGGGGTCAGCAGCAGACTGGGGGTAGGGGGTGGGGGACTCAGCAGCAGACTGGGGGGTGGGGTAAGCAGCAGACAGACTGGGGGGTGTGTGGGGTCAGCAGCAGACTGGGGGTAGGGGGACTCAGCAGCAGACTGGGGTAGAGGTGTGGGGGCTCAGCAGCAGACTGGGGCGTGGGGGTCAGCAGACTGGGGGTGGTGGGCTCAGCAGCAGACTGGGGGGTGGGGGTCAGCAGCAGACTGGGGGTGGGGGGTCAGCAGCAGACTGGGGGGTAGGGGTGTGGGGGACTCAGCAGCAGACTGGGGGGGGGGTTGGCAGATGGGGGCTCAGCAGCAGACTGGGGGTAGAGGTGTGGGGGCTCAGCAGCAGACTGGGGGGTGGGGGTCAGCAGCAGACTGGGGGTGGAGGGTCAGCAGCAGACTGGGGGTAGGGGGTGTGGGGGGACTCAGCAGCAGACTGGGGGTGGCAGGGGTGGGCTCAGCAGCAGACTGGGGGGTAGGGGTGTGGGGGTCAGCAGCAGACTCAGCAGACTGGGGGTGGCAGGGGTGGGCTCAGCAGCAGACACTCAGCAGCAGACTGGGGGGGTGAGGTGTGGGGGGCTCAGCAGCAGACTGGGGGTGGGGGTCAGCAGCAGACTGGGGGGTGGGGAGCTCAGCAGCAGACTGGGGGGTAGGGGTGTGGGGGGTGGGGTCAGCAGCAGACTGGGGGTGGGGGAGCTCAGCAGCAGACTGGGGGTAGGGGTGTGGGGGACTCAGCAGCAGACTGGGGGTGGCAGGGTGGGCTCAGCAGCAGACTGGGGGTAGGGGTGTGGGGGGCTCAGCAGCAGACTGGGGGTAGAGGTGTGGGGGGCTCAGCAGCAGACTGGGGGGTGGGGGTCAGCAGCAGACTGGGGGTGGGGGAGCTCAGCAGCAGACTGGGGGTAGGGGTGTGGGGGTGGGGGTCAGCAGCAGACTGGGGGGTGGGGGAGCTCAGCAGCAGACTGGGGGCAGGGGTGTGGGGGACTCAGCAGCAGACTGGGGGTGGCAGGGGGGGCTCAGCAGCAGACTGGGGGTAGGTGTGGGGGGCTCAGCAGCAGACTGGGGGGTAGGGGTGTGGGGGGGCTCAGCAGCAGACTGGGGGGTAGGGGTGTGGGGGGGCTCAGCAGCAGACTCAGGGGTGGGGAGGCAGAGGAAAGAATCCGAGAATGGACAGATGTAACAACAGAAGCTAGTTCACGTAAACCACAGAGAAAACGGAGGAGAAAGAGAAAGAGCCTCAGGGACCTGTGCAGCCATAATGAAGGATCCACTGTGTCAGGGGAGGCCCAAAGGAGAGAAAGATGGTGGGGCTAAAAAAGTACTCAAATAAGGACTGAAAATGTCTCAAATTCAGCAAGAAGCTCAATCCTATAAAAAAAAAAGTTGAGCGAAATTCATATGGATAAACCCAAAGAAATGAATGCCAAGATTACAGTAAAGCTTCTGAAAACAAATGACCAAGAAAAAAATCTTGAAAGCAGCCCCCTAAAATGATACCTTACACAGGAGAGAAAAATAATGAAGTGAGACTTTTCATCAGAAACCATGGAGATCAGAAAAAAGTGCCAGAATATATTCCATATACTTGGAAGAAGAGAACTGTCAACCAAGATTTCTGTAACAAGCACATATATTCTTCAGGACTGAAGAGGAAGTCAAGGCTTTCTCAGCTGATGGACAACTAAAAGAATCTGTCCCCAGTGGAACCCCCTCCTCTAAAGCAATGGCTAAAGCAAGTTCTCTACATAGAAAAAGTAAGTAAAGAAAGCAGAAAGAAGAATCTTAGATTATCAAGAAGCAAGAAAGAACACGGTAAGTAAAAAGTATGAACAAGCACACTAGAGTTTTCTCACTCTCCTGAGTTTTCTAAATTATTTTGGATGATTTAAATAAATATTACAACACTGTCCCGAGGCGCCTGGGTGGCTCAGCTGGGTTGAGTGTCTGGCTCTTGATTTCGGCTCAGGTCGTGATCTCTCAGACAGTGAGACTGAGCCCTGAGTCAGGCTCTGCGCTGACAGTGCGGAGCCTGCTTGGGAGTCTCTCTCTCCCTCATTCTCTCACCCTCCCCCATTAGTTCTCTCATTCTCTCTCAAAATAAATAAACATGAAACAAATTTTAAAAATTACAACGCTATCTGATATGGATTTCAGTGTACACAGGAGAAACATCTGATATGGTTTTCAGAGTACACAGGAGAAACACCTGAAACAATTATATTACAAGGCGCCTGGGTGGCTCAGTCAGTTAAGCATGTGACTCCTGTTTCCAGCTCAGGTCATGATCTCACAATTCGTGAGTTTGAACCCCACGATGGGCTCTGTGCTGACAGTGCGGATCGTGCTTCGGATTCTGCCTTCCTTTTTCTAGCTCAAAATAAATAAGTAAGTAAATAACATTAAAAAATAAAATAATATTATAAGCAAGGAGAATAGAGGAACATAAGGAAGGTACAGGTTTTTCTCCCTGAACTGGTAAAATGATGAGACCAGCAACGTGACAGCTTATGTGTGAAGATAATGTCATATTCATCACAGTGACTAAAAAACAAACAAAAACTATGCAAAGCAAAACCCTGAAAAACACCATGGGTAAGTATAAATGAATTCTGAAACATGTTCACTTAGTTTCCAGAAAAGAAAAAACCCCAGAAAAACAAAAAAGAGGTAACAAGTAAGAACCAAAAAATAAAGTGCCCTCAGAAAGGCAATAATTACTTTAAATGTAAATGGCCAAAATACACAACCTTTTTCCTTTACAAGATTTTTTAAAAATTCAAGTTAATTAGTGTACAGTGTACTGTTGGCTTCAGGAACAGCCTTTTGTGATTCATCACTCACATAGAACACCTGGCGCTCGTCACAAGTGTCCTTGTTCATAAACACACGGAGAGCGTCATGACTGTGTGTCATCCTTGCGCAGGGGCCATGCTAATCTTCTCCGTGTCGTTCCAACTTAAGCATGTGTGCTGCCGAAGCGAGCACCAAAATACACAATTTAAAGAGAGACTGGCAGGTGGACTAGACACGACCCCACAATATCCAGCCTATAAGAAAACACAGCGTAATAATGTAGTAGTGAAAGTATACATATCACATACAATAAACGTACCACGCAAACATTCACCAGAGAACGCAGAAGTGCCTGGGTTAGCATCTCACAAATTGCTTTGGAACAAGGAAAGTGACCAGAGAGAAAGAAGATTATACAGCGAAAACCAGCATCAATCACCCAAGAAAGCTTACTGTGAGCATGCACCAGACAACAGAGCTACAAAGGATGGGAAGTAGACAACGATCGAAGTGAAAGGAAAAACAGACAAATCACAACCACAAAAACTGTAGAACTACCAGCCAGAAAACCACCTGCAAGGGTAGATTAGATGTTAACAGCATCATCAGCTAACAAGGTCTAATTGTCATTTATAAAACAGTCCACTGAGCAACGGCAGAATATTTTTAAGTGACCAGGGAACATATCCCTACACAGACCACATCATGAATAACACAAAGTGCAACAAATTTAAATCTCCAAACATTTGGAAACTAAACACAGTTTCTAAATAACTTGTGGGCCAATGAGAGTCTAAAGTAAAATAAAATACATTGAACTCAATGAAAATAAGCACATCAAAATGTGTGGACAAGGGCACAGCAGTGCTAGAGAGGGAAATGCAGAGCACCAATGCATCAGAAAAGAAGACAAGGTTCAAGTCAGCAATCGAAATTCCCAACTAAAGAACCTAGAAAAAGAAGAGCAAAGGAAACCCAAACAAAGCAGAATGCAGTAAATAATACAAGAAATCAACAGGGCTGAAAACAAAAATACAACGGAGAAAAAAAAAAAATCAATAAAACCAAAGAGCTGATTCTTTGAAAAGATAAACAAAACTGACCATTTCTAGCAGAACTGACTCGAAAGAGAGGAAACAGATTACCAGACGGGGATAAAACGGGTCATCACTTCTGGCTCTGCAACCGTTAGAAGAATAAAGATAGGTTATGAAGAACATGACATACATGTGTTAGATGACGACTGAGAAGAAATGGACCAATTCCTTGAAAAACACAAACCACCTCAATTCGCCAAAGGGGCACTGATAATCTGACCAGCATTGTAAGTACTAAATAACTGATTTCATATTTAAAATATTTCCAAAAATTATATCTCCAGGCCCAGTTGGTTTTACTGGAGAATTCTGCCAAATAAGGTGTCAACAACAACCTTACACAATTTCTCTGGAAACTATAAGAGAGAATGCTTCCCAGCAGATTTTATGAAGCAATCTCCTGAGGCCAAGACCAAAGTCCAAAAATAGTAAACATCGCTAGCCATCAAGGCAATAGGAAGTAAAACCACAGTAAGATATCTCTACACACTCATCAGAACGGCTAAAATTAAAAAAAAATAGCAACAATATCAAAAGCTCCTGAGGACGTGGAGAAAGTCGATCACTTATATACTATTTACGGGAATGTAAAACGGTATGGCCACCCTGGAAAACACTTTGGCAACTTCTGTTTGATTGTTTTTTTATAGTTTATTGTCAAGTTGGTCTCCATATAACATCCAGTGCTCATCCCCATAAGTGCCCTCCTCCATGCCCATCACCCCCTTCCCCTCCCCCCCATCCCCATCACCCCTCCCCCCCATCTGCCCTCAGTTTGTTCTCGGCATTCAAGAGTCTCACGGTTTGACTTTGGCAACTTCTTACAAAAACTAAACATGCAACCCCAGCAACTGCTGGGGAGCAGCTGACCCGGCAGCTGACCCAGCAACTGCACTGGGGAGCACCCAGTCCACAGAATGACAACTTGCTTCACAGAAAAGCCCGCACATAAACGTGCACAGCAGCTTTGTCTGTTAGAGCCCCGCCTGGAAACAACTCAGATGTCCTAAAAGGTGAGTGATTCAACAGGCCACGGTGCCTCTGTGCCACGGAACATGGCTCCGTAATCAAAAGGAACAAATTCCTGACGCGCATGCCACAGATAGATTTCTAGAACGTTCGTGCCGAGTAAAAAAGCCAACCCCCAGATGCTACCTGCTGTGTGACTGCACTGGAGTGACAGTCTCAAAGAGACAACACCACACAGAGGGAGAAGAGATCAGTGGTTGCCAGGGGGCACGGGGGGGGAAGAATGGGGGGGGTCCGGAGGGGGGGCAGGGCGTGGGTGTGGGGGTCCAGGGGGGCGCATGGCTGTGGGGACGGAGAGAATCTGGACCTGACTTTATCAAGGTCAGAACCCCAGCTGCTAAGCCCGGGGGGAGACCAGGAAAGGACACACAGAATCTCCGTTACGCGTCCCACGTATATGCGAATCTACAATTCTCTCAACATGAAATGTTCCATTGAAACCAGACACTAGCAGAGTCCGGTGGCTCAGTCAGTTCAGCGTCCAACTCTAGAGTTCAACAAGCCCTACACTGGCCTGTTTGGGATTCTCTTTCTCTCTCTCTCTGTCTAAAGTAAAAATAAAAAATGTATCTCTATGAAAGAGGATGCACGAAGCAATGTGCACACAGACGCAGCAGAGTGACGGGCAGACTCAGGTCTGCGAGCAGCCACCGTGCAGGGCCTGCCACTGTTGTACTAAGAGGAAGAAACCCAGTGCTGGGCATAGGGTCTACGCGTAATGAATTTATCAAACCATCTATCGAATAATTCAGTAAACCCTGCCATTACTCTGGTGTCCCTACTTCCGCATGAACTCTGGGTGGAACACTTAACGAAGGTGCCTACCTGGCTAGAAACCAAA
This sequence comes from Proteles cristata cristata, assembly GCA_017311185.1. NCBI lineage: Eukaryota > Metazoa > Chordata > Mammalia > Carnivora > Hyaenidae > Proteles > Proteles cristata. The sequence continues at coordinate 398,573 of JAESUZ010003370.1, forward strand.
GCTCCGAGCCACCGGGTAGGATGGCTGCACGTGAACGCAGCCCGGTTTGCTGGCCACACAAATGAGGAGGCCGGTACAGTATCTGTGATCTGACGGCAGAATCACACAAGTTCAGCTGTAACTTTTTGGGGCGTAAAACTGAAGCGAGGACTTCCGAGGGGTGCCTGCATAAAGTGAGGCTGGGAGACACCGTACGTGTCTGCGGCTAGGCTCTCCTGAAAACCTAGGGACGCTGTCTGACTCAGCAGCTCTCGAGCTGTGAGGACTCTGAGTGGCGGAGGGGAAGTGTTCTAGGCACAGGACTGGCGTGTGCAAAGGAAGGACACTAGCTAAGAGGCTGATGAGGCTACAGCGTGAGCACCTGAGGAAAAGTGTACAGAGACCGGAAAAGGTCACCTAGAATGCGGTAGTTTGAGAACCACGTGGGCGGTGACCATGGACTGTCAAGGCCACTGCCCTGTCACCAAACCACAGGGAGAAGGGAGATTGCTGGCCTCACCCACGCAAGTCTGGCCTTCGGGACATCAGGAAATGAAACCAATCAGTAATAAAAAACGCTTTAGGCACCCTGCTAGTGACGGTCTGGTCAGTGCGTACAATTACTTTGCTGAAGCTACTATGTATTTCTTCACCTGATAAAAGTCAGGATTATCTAAGGCAGGCGACCGCCAGCACAGGACTTCTCCCGGAGGGGCCATCGTTTCCAAGGGAAGTCTGAGCAGGGATAGTACGAATACTCACACGAACACAATGTCCCCTCTCTTGGAGTAGGCGGGGATGGCGCTGGCGATGGTGGCGAACCCGTACGAGTAGATAATGGCTTCTTCCGTATGCATGAACTTTGCCAGGCGGTCCTCAAGGTCCAAGTGCACATCTACAGTAAGACGCCAAACCGTTAGGACATCCCCTAATGCTTTTAAGTAGAGAACAGAGAGTAAGGCCAGCAGTGTCGTTAACACTGTCAAGTTGCGGACGGAATCAAACTGTTTCTGCGTTATAAATTATAGATCTGTTTAGGTAAGTCTGGGCCGAAACCATTTCTGAAGTCTGCGAATGGGATCAGCTACTCATCTGTCCCTTGAAGCACTGGGGGTGGGGAGGGGCTGCAACCACGCCGGGTTCTGCTTCTACGTCAGGGCAGCGCGGCATTCAAGGCCCGGTGACTTCACCTGCTTTAACGTCCCTCAGCCAACCGCACCAAGGCTTCACCAACGTGCAATGCGTGAATTTTTAAAGCCTTTTCCACGTTTTGGCTGAAGGTCCACGGCAGACATTAGGACAGGTGTCGGCCAGCCTCAGAAGGAAGTGAAAGCAGCCCACGTGCGCACATCACAGCAGAGCTCCCCGCCTACAAGCTGTGGCGGGACCGCGCTGTGCGCCTGCTGTCACCCCGCAGCACTGACGCTCCTGTTTGAATTTCTATTTAAGTGGACTGGGGACCACAAACATATGGCACAAAAAGAAATACGGGATTTTCTAGAAGCTGCTGAAGAAGCCTGCCGGTTAACGGTGGGAACGGACTGCGCTCGCTACACAGGTACCTCTCCCCTGCCCGGCTTCTTACAGCCTCACCTCCCCTGGCTCTGCCATGAGGCTTCAGGCCCCAGCACAGAGGGCCCAGCGAGGTCTAGAAGCAGCAGTGTGCTGACCAGCTTCGAACCTGAAAACCTCAGAGGGGCCTAAAATGAGTCATCCCCGGGAGAGAAGAGGACTTTTTAAACCTCCTTTAGCTCTTTTAACTACCGCAGGACGTGGGCCTGGAGAAGGACCCGGCATGGCTGCGTGTCCTGCGCGGGCCCCCGGGGGCGCTACGGGAAGCATGCGGCCAGGCCCGCTGGCCCTGGAGCGCCGGGGCCGCGAGGCAGACTGGAGGCAGTAAAGGCAGACTCAGAGGCCACGAAGGGGAGCCGTGGCACACTGACTCAGGGGGCCTGGCAGTCCGGGCAGGGGCGGGGGTCCAGAAGGGCCCCAGGAAGGGTGGTGCGGAGGGCCCGACGGAGCTATCGGACCCGCGCGAGGCCGCCATGTGGGGGCTCCACTCCAGGGCCCTGCCCTCCACCGAGCATGGTCTCCCAGAGATCAGGGAGAAGGGAGAGAGAGACATGGGGCCTGAGTGACCAAGATCCGAGACAGAGAGGATTCACCCTAGCTGGTTCGGGCCTGAGTGGGCTAAATACTCCCGCTGTAGGGACAAGACATGTGTGAATTGTCGGGGTAAGGTTTCTAGCACCTTCCAGACAGGAGCAAGTGAGCTATGTGAATGCAGCTATAAGAAATAAAGAACCAACTTCTTAGCACATCTGAATCAAGCGTCTCAAATCTGTAAACCCACTCACTGGTTGATCAGGGACAAGCTAATCTTATCATGATGGCTTTTAATTAGTCGAAGAAAATTAAGCATTACAGAAGTTTCAACTTCACAAGGGACTGTATTTTTAAAAGATGGGGAGGTAATAATTTTCTCATTCCTTTATCAGACAAACATGCCATGACCACCAGAGAAAGACAGATGGCTGGACAAGCACAGGATCCTGGCACGTGGCGAGGCGAGAGGGCCAGGAGGGGCAGGGCGCGGCAGGCACGGAGGAGCGCCGAGCCGGAGGGACGTCCGCGCCCTCAGTCCCCCCGGCGCTCACCAATACGACACGCTGGAGACGAGGTCACAGGGCGGAACAGAGGGTACGTGGGAACGAGCGACTGAGTGAGGGGTGGTGGGACACAGGCGCCCTCCACTAAACCCTGCGTGGCAGCAGGGGACAGAGTGAGGAATCTGGAATGGAGCGATACCCAGAAAATAACACAAACTGAAGCCCCTTCTATGCGTGTGCTTCTCAGACGACGCTACAGAATTCTGAAATGAACATTCCAATCAAGTGATGACAAAACAGTACACACGCGTCTTCCTACTTGCAGGTTAAGATGTGCCCGACACGGCCTATCTATCACAGGACAAGAAGCGCGGTCTGGTTTCTGTTACCAAATGGTTAGCGTCATTCAACAGAACGACCTTCCACGACGTGAACGTACAGTGTGTGGGGGGTTCTACAGTCACAAAGCTGAGAGCAGCTCCCATCTGACCGGAATGGTATTAAGAGTGCTGAGCTCCTCACGCACCAGGCCTGCGACACCAACACCACAGTCGGGGACGTGGCCATGACCCCGCCCGCTGCCCGCTACGAGACGCTGCCAACGGAAGCCATCAGGCAAATTCAGAGCGACGGGCAAGGGGCAGAACACCAGGCACCAGGCAGCTTCCCGCGGAGGACGGAGCGCCTCCCTCGCCCCTGCAGCTGCGGCTCCCTCCCTACAGGCAAGTCCCGCACCCCCACTGATTAGAGGGCAGGTCGCCGCAGGAGGCCTCTCCATCGGGACTTCTCCCCCACATCGTCCTGGTTCAGCACGTGGACAAGCCCGGCCACGGTGACCTGCTCTCACCCACGACCGCCAAGTCAAGGAGAAAAAACATGCTATGGACACAAACATTCTCGCTAACTGCAAAAAGGATCTTAAATCATTCTGCAGACTCTGCCCTGAAGGACTCATTTTTTTCACTGGTCAGAGATGAGAAAGGAAAACACTCTTGGCTTAATTGCAGGGCTTTAGAGCTAGTTACCCAGCGGATGACAACCGTACGTCAGAAACAGTCTCACTGCTGTGTACACTCCTAACCGCTGTCTGTCGCTGCCATAAAGTGCTTACGAAGAATCTTCACGAGCAGTCGATGACGTGCTGATTCTTGTCTTTCCCAAAAGTTGAAAAAAGACCGGCCTTTTCCTCTTGGTTCTGCTGCCGGCAGCCTCGCAAGGCAGGTTCTCCGACAGCTGGCTATGGTCTGCTGCGTGGCTTCCCTGCTGCGCGCCGGCCACTCCGTGCCACACAGGGGCAGAGGCAGCAAACAGGAGAAGGGCAGTGGTCTCCGGCTCCCGACGCCTGTCCTCTGTGCGGATGATCCAGTGGCGACTCGTGCCACAGGAGTGCTCGCGGCGCGCGCGAGGGAAGCGCTACACCCTCTGCGGTGCCGCAGGGAAGAAGCGCGGCGGGGAGGACCGCGGAGCTGGGTGCCCGGAGAGCCTGTGCGTCCCTCCCCGCGCCCGCTGCCGTCCCCGAACCAGAACCCACGAGACAGGACGCGGAGCCAGGCCGGGACACTGGGCACCCAGGGCCGGGCCTGGCCACAGCAGTCCCTACCGGGGCTCCTGATCTGGCCTCCCTCCTCCCCAGGGCCGGGCCCAGGGCAGGCCTGAAACTGCCCCGCGCCTCTCCGGCCCTTCCCTTCTCAAACAGCTCGCCGTCGGACCTGCCTCCAAGCCCGGGCCTGCCATGACCACGAGGCAAAGCCCTCAGCACTCAGGATGCTGCCTGGCATGGAAACACCGAGAACTGTCTGAGTGTTTGTACCATTAAACCAGTATGTGAAGAATAAAAAGAAAAGGCAGTTATGCTATCCTACTTAAGGTGTCCAAATCCCGGATGTTTAAGAGCTACGAGTCACGGGCACTTTCCCGCGGGCCACTCACACAGGGTACCCTCTTTTATTCTGGTATGGCGTGCAACGCCGTCCTGGTTGTTTTCCAAGGGAAAGACTATAAAACAGTCAACTTTAGGACAGTTTAAAAACAGCTACATTTTTTCTTAAGGCTTCTAAACTTTTGTGCTTCATACTGTTGTTTTTTTTTAAATCCCTTCAGACTTGGACATTTCTTAAAAGTGCAAATAACATCACTTATGCACTCATTACAACATAAGCATAGTGCTGAACGTTTTCCACCACGTTTTTACGTACAGTGCCTTACGTGAGTCTCAGTAAAGTGTCCCAAGCTGTGCAAACAAGGACAGTCCCCTCCTACACTGCAAAACCAGCCCCATGACCTGCTGGTAACAAGAAGTGGCAGATCTAGGAACTTTACAACCAAATGTTCTTCCTAATGAAACACGCAGTCAGGGCTCAGCTTTAACACCAAGAAAGAAGATATTCTGAAAAATAAAGGAACCATTTACTTGTTGACTACTGGCTCTAGAACACAAGTGTCCCTCACCGTGACACCTGCCACGAACTGGGCTTGGATTTAGTTGAAGAGCAAGGAGCCAAGCAGGCAGGGTACATGCGGAGCGGGTCCCGGGAAGCCAGGGTGGGCAGACCTCGGGCAAGTGGGGTGTGTGCGTACTCAGAGCACAGACGGAGGAACGCGCTCCACACCCTGACAAACCCGCTGGCCCCGTTCTCACACACACACACGCCAACGGTACAGGAGAAGGCGGGAAGACGTGCCACCCCTGGTCCTGGAGAACGACTAGAACTCGCTGAGGGCTATTTCCAGAGGCGGGAGGACATCCGGCCTACACACTAGATGAATTTTAACACAGCCATTGTTTGATTTTTTTCTGTGTTAATCATCTGTTACTATGAAGTAATAGAGAATATTTTAAAAAGGCAATTTATAAGGGATTTACATTCATTTTTGAAAGGGGAGGAAAGAGCTCAGTGAAGAAGTATTTTCATGTTTGAAAACAGATGTCTCAGTGTTATTTCCAGGGGAAGAAAAGATGAAATCAAAAATCACTTTCTGGGGGCCCAGGGAAAGAGGCGTCCGGCCGCAGGGGCATACAAGCAACTTCAAAGGAGAGGAAAAGGGTCCTCAGTCTGCTCTGTTGCTCAGAGAAAAGGGCGAATACACCCTAAATATTCAGAATAATTTAATTGTGCGGGGTTATTTTAGAGATTTAAAATTTAGCCTTCCCTGATCTTATGCAATGCTAAAATTTCAAGGTAATTTAATATAACAAAAATAACTTAAGCAACTCGTTCCAGAATAAAGAAAAATATAACAAATGTCCTGTCAGGGGTGTCTGGGTGGCTCATTCAGGTAAGTGTCCAACTCTTTACTTCAGCTCAAGTCATGATCCCAGGGCCATGGGATCAAATCTCGCGTCAGGCCCCGTGCAGAGCATGGGATGCTGAATATCCTGTTTGGGATTCTCAATCTCTCTCTCTCATTCTGTGCACCCCCTCCCCCCGGCCCTCTCTCCCACTTGTTCTTTCTAAAATAAAATTTAAAAAATAATTATACCAAAAATATCCTGTCAGAAAAGCAGAATGTGAAAATGTGGACAGTATCCACATAAGAAGGGACAGCGGTGACAAGTTAAGCACGGGCACCCGTGAAGGAGGAACACAATCAGCTTTCCAGAAGGACGATGCGCCTGGACAACACGATGAGTCACTCCGAGCCGTGGAGCTGGTGTCCTGTTACAAAGCCGTCACACGGCAAGTCCACCTCCGGCCTCTACACTGAAGCCACCATCTGTCTGAACCTTCCACTAGCCACAATCCGGCAGACCCAGTGGCCGAGAAAGGACATGACATGAGAGGTGACACACAGCTGGGATCATTACTCTGCCCCTGGTGACCCCCTCAGATCCCTGAAGATCCAAATCCAATTTAAAGTTCAGGGGCGCCTGGGTGGCTCAGTTGGTTAAGCGTCTGACTTCAGCTCAGGTCATGATCTCAGTTTGTGGGTTCAACCCCTGCGTCGGGCTCTGTGCTGACAGCTCAGAACCTAGAACCTGCTTTGGATTCTGTGTCTCCTTCTCTCTCTGACCCTCCTCCATTCATGTTCTGTCTCTCTCTGTCTCTCAATAATAAATGTAAAAAAAAAAATTTTTTTTAAATAATAAAGTTCAAACAAAATCACTGCCAACAGCAAGGCACAGAACACGTGTGGGGAATGCCGCCATTTTGGGGGGGAAATGTACATACGGAAGGGGTGTGCATTTGCTGAAACACCCTCTGGAAGAATTAACAAGCAGCTAACTGACAGCAGCTGTCTTTTCTGGAGGTGGGATAATGGCGGGGACGAGACTTTCACTCCCCATAAACCTTCTAAAGTTTATATCATGGGCTGAACTGTTCAATCAAAAACATTAACTCACAAATCATCAATTAAAGACCTCATGTTTGGAAGCAGGTAACAACCTACTAGGTGACCCAAACCGAAAGCTGACTGGGCTATTCTACCAGCTCTGGAAAAACTGGTTTTGACAAGTTGAAACATTTTTTTTCATGACTTGATTTAGTATGAAATCTGCTATCTATCCTCTGAAATTAACTCCCAAGCAGGGGCCAAGGCTACACGTGCAAATAAAATCCACAAGAGAAGCTTATAAGAAAACTATTTTTTTTTTTACCCCAGCAAGGAAATCATAGAAATTACTATTGATCAGATGACAGCAAACAACCCCATTAAAAAAAAAAAAAAAAGAAGGCCTCTTCTAGTCTTTTAAGACTATGTCTCTAGGAAATAATCCCCTACCAATAAAAACCAAGCAAACAAACCACGTTTGCACTAAACTGGGGCAAAGAGGGAGACTGATCTGCACTTTTCAAGTCTCTGCTCTTCCCATGAAGACGGACAGTCAGGGTACTTGGTTTCTAGTTATAAGGCTGAAATTCATGAGCTGTGTGACTGTGAAGAAGTCAAGTAACCTCTCTGAGCTTTCTACACTGCTTCTAAATGGCTGCGATGCTGGAATACAGATTTTTCAGATCCTTTCCAGCCTACGGTGATTGGACACCAACTTTGTGGTCTGTTTCCAACACAAATAATTTAACTTCTAAGCTAGCTAAGGAATGAAAGAAGGTGTTCCATTAAATAAAACACCTTAGCTGTTGAAGGCCGAGAAAATGGAAATACAAACAGAAGAGAGAACAGACTTCCCGGCTGTGTTCCCCATACACTGACGCTAAGCCGGCAAGTCATTTCCAGTAACATATTCATCTGAACAATTATTTAGCGAGGAGGCTGCCTGAGGGAGGTGTGTCCCAGCCTCTCCACGGCAAGGCCGCACCTAGGTTCTGTGCTCACCACCGGGTGTGGCAGCGAGGGACTGCTGTGCGCATTCCTCCCCCACACCCGCCACGTGGCTTCAGCCACACAGACGAGCTCAGTGTCCCTTGGTGCTAGAGGAAGGGGACGAGAAGAACCAGATTCCTGCAGGACCATGAGCGGAGCCGCCGCAGGCACGCAGGCCGGCGCAGGCCGGCGCAGGCCGGGTCCCCGCAGCAGCCGCGGCCACGTGTGCCTGCCCTCCGGAGATGCTGCAGCCGAGGCACCTGCGTCTCCTCTCCGTGAGCGAGGCTCAGTCCCAGAGCAGGGCACTGCCGCCACGATTCCAAACCCAGACGCGCTCACCCACCCAATGTCACAATGAGTCAAGGATACCTTTCCCGAGGAGTTCTGAAAACAAGTTGAGTCAATTCTTAAAAGCAGTAGTCTGGGCCCCTGGGGGGCTCAGCTGGTTAAGCCTCCAACTTCGGCTCAGGTCGTGGTCTCACAGTTGATGAGATCGAGGCCTGTGTCGGGCTCTGTGCTGATAGCTCAGAGCCTGCTTCAGATCCTGTCTCTCTCTGTCTCTGCCCCTCCCCTGCGCATGTGTGCTGTCGCTCTCTCTTGAAAATAAACATTAAAACCAATGCAGTAGTGTGGGAGGGAGGGCAGAAACGTACCGAACGTGCCGTAAAACCCTCTCGGCCCGCAGGTCCCCACGCCGTACTTCCTCAGAGACGCCAGAGCCGCTGCCTTTGTGCACATCAGAAAAATCAGGTTTTAATCATCTTTTTTCGGAGTTCAAAACTGACATTTCCTATGCTTTAACCCACACGGCAACTCCACCCCTTCCTTTCTCAGAACCGTCGCACTTCTAACAGGATGTAAAGAGCAGACACGTGTAAGGATTGAGGGACAGAACTTAAAACATGGAAAAGCTGTGTTCTAACCTATCAAACCTGGGTTAACGCAATGCCTTTATACTGTGGGCGTTTCTGGGCACACGCCTGCCACAAAGAGCCTTCCTGGCCCGCGCTCCCCAAAGGAGTCGGGGCAGTTGCCTCCGGCCACTGCTGGGCTGTCTCCCGCAGCTCCCTGCGTGTCCCTGTCACCGAGCCACATGAGGCGCGCATGTCGCCCACCCTCTGTCACCAGGCCACAGCTCTGCTGAGCGAGAGTGCCGGCGGCCGGCAGCAGCCAGCGCCCTTCCTGACGCTCCGCGCTTGTCTACTTCAGGCCCAGTTTCCCAGGGAGACCTGCTGCCTCCAGCGCGGGTGCCACTCACCTTGACCCGAGGGTTGTCCAGTAGTCCAAGAAAGTTAAAAGAGGCGAAGTTGACACATTTTTTCCCATTCACCACAATGTTGTGGCTCGGAGGGCTGGGAAGAGAGGAGAGCGGTGTGTCTGAACAGACGTCCACGTTATAGGGCGCGTGACGCCACACCACCCTGGTGGCCCACGGGACACAGAAGTGTTGTCACTCTACCCGGTGTGTGTCCTTGTCTTCTAGTTCTTTCTTTTTAAAATATACAATTAAAACATGGTATTTTAAAATTCACCATTAATTCTCTTTGTATTATGCTACCTTGTACTACTTAATTTAAAAAAGGTGAGATACAATTCCAACACAGATTAGTGGTAAATCTTTGCTTTGATTTTAAAACTCATGAAGTAAGAACTAAATGAAGTACCTCAGAAAATAATCTGGAATAAGATGAATAGGAAGGAAATATAAAACATCAAGATCAAAAGCAAGAAGAGGCAGAACAAGATACAGCCTCACGGTTGAGTAGTTTAAAACTACGTGTCAACTAGATGAAGCCACTGAGGAAAGTACGCAGGGTTCTAAAGTCAGTGCTGGGTTACTATGCGAGGCGTGTGGGGGTTGGAATGGGGCGGCCAGCATGGGGGAGCGCCGATCAGAATTGGGCTGGGCTGGGAGACCGTTCCTGGGGTGACCGCCAGGTCCCCACCCGGCAACACTCCTCGAAGTCATGCTTCAAGAACACGGGGCCAAACTGCGGGTCACGAGCCGGTGAAGCCGATGTAGGCACAGCCAGGCTCTTGGAGTGGAAGGAAGCCCTGAGCGGAGTGGGACAGAAACTCTATTGGTGTAATCAGACCCACTAACTGCTTGGAGCAGGGAAGTCACCCATCACCTCAACACATAAAGGAAAAACTGGGATAACGGTTAGTATTCTGAATTAAAGAAATGAATGAAAAAGCTCCCTTAGCAAACAGAGAAGAGAAAGGAAGACCCGTAACTGGCGCAGGTTATCTCTGAGAAGTCACCAGGGCACCGAGGCCCGTTACCTCTCCTATCCAACACGGCCGGGGAGGGTCCTGGCCAGCGCCGCAACACAGGATCAGGGAGAAAAAGCTGCTCCTCGTGACAGAAGTGAACATGCCCTGCTACCTGGACATGAGTCTGTTAAGATGCACAACATGGCTGTCTGGTTGGTTGTGAAGCAGGCGTTACCATGGGTGGAAACTGAGGAAGGGTACACGCGGGGTGTCCCCGCATTATTTCTTACAACCACATGTGAATCTATTATTTCAAAATAAAAATTAGAGAAAAATAAGAAAAGACAAGCAGTCTTTACGAAGAAAGCTCTATAACTTTACTGAAGGACATAACAAGACCTAAGAATACAGGCGACACACCAGCCACGTGGTGATTAAGATTCAGTGTCAGCAAGACCTCGATGAATCCAAATCAGTGCATCACTAGTCACAAACCCAAACTCAGTTTTTGGTCCAATCTGATCAGTTACACTGACGAACGGAGTTGTGAGTAGTCCAAGCAATTCTGAGGAATAAGGAGGTGCAGGACTCACTCTAGTCAAGGCCTATTCTTTAAGTTTTTTTAAAAAAAAATATGTATTTTGAGAGACAGAGAGAGAGAGAGCAAGCGAGTGTGCGAGTGAGCGCCCGCACAAAGGAGCACGGGAGGAGCAGACAGAGAGGAAGAAAGAGAATCACAAGCAGGCTCCACACTACCAGTGCAGAGCCTGATGTGGGGCTCAATCCCACTAACCATGAGATCATGACCTGAGCTGAGATCAAGAGTCAGACACTCAACCAACTGAGCCACCCAGATGCCCCAGGGCCTAGTGTTAAGCTGTGCCATTTATAGGAAGTTCTGGCATGAAGGAGAGACAAATATACCAAAAGAATAGAAATAAAGCCAGAATCAAACCCATTAGAAGAATACTTAGTACACAAAAGAAGGGAAATTTCTACGCAACAGGTACAAAATGGACAATTCCACTCAGGAATGCTGGGATAGCTGACCACCACACAGAAACAGGCGAATTCGACCTTCGGGGGTGGGGAGGAGGCTTCACCACAGCATTAATGACAAGTCTGAGTCCAGAGCGTGTAAAAATCTGGTATGACCAAAAGGAACCCATAGACAGGAAGAATACAAGACTCCCTTAGATCAGACCAGAAGCAGAATAACACACACTCAGGAGATACCCTGCACCACGGTTTTATAGACCAAACACTGAGTAATTTCCTGGCGTCAGGCGTATGTGTTAAACGTATAAATGTAACAAAGAAGAGACATCCACCAACTTCAAGATACCGGTTATCCTGTGTGGGAGATAAGAGCAAGGGGTAGATGGGGAGGGGGCTCTTTAGCAGTATTTGAACCATTTTATTTCTTTTTTAAGGTAGATTTGAAGACAGCAAAATGTTAATGCCTATTAATTCTGGGTGGTGGGTACGTAGGTGTCAGATACTTTCCATAAACTTAAAACGCTTCTTAGTTTAAGAAAGCAGACACGGCAAAGCAAAGAGAAGCACCAGGAGAAGTAGAGCCAAAGCCAGATGAGACCTTGGAGGACGCAGGGAGGGGCAGTGCAAGGAACCTCAAGTGTCAGGATTCGCACTGGGAGTGCCAGCGCTGTCGTCCACAGCGAAGGAGTCAGCAGCGGTGCGAGCTGGTGGGAAGGTACCCGCCACGGATCTAACACCTGCTCACGAAGGTAATCTGCCACGGATCTAAACTCAAAACCCACCGAGGCGGGAAAGAGCAGGAGTGTGTCTCGCTATGTGAAGTATTATCATGAGCATATATTACTTCCAAAAAAGCATTTTTTTAACAGAAGAAAGGATGAACTGTGACCCCCAAATCGGAGACGATAAACATTGGCACGCCGTCCTTCGGAGAGTTATATATACACACTGGGGACTAAAACAGACAGCTTCTGATCTCCAGGAGTGTCTGAATGTTTTAGCTCTGTTAAAAAAGAAATGCCACATGAACCGTGTGTGCCTTGGCGAGAGTACCTACGGGCCTCCAAGGACTTAGCAGTGAACCGATTTACCCTGAGACGATGTTGTAGTTGAGGGCAGGGTGGTCGCTTGGGACAGGAGGAACGAGAGGTTCTGGCTGCCACTCCTCGATCAGTTCTTCCTTTTCCTACGAGAGGAAAAGAGTTAAAACACAGCAGGGTTTGGTCACTGGACAGCGGCCGTTCTGTCCCGTGTGTCTGTTACAAATCAACCAATAAATTCCTCATCTGCTTCAGGCGACGACCGCGACCGCGACAGAGAGCGGCAGCCGGAGGCCTGGGCGCATGAGGCGCGCTGTCTGCCTGCGGCCCTGGAGACGGGCTGGAAGAAGCTCACGGTCCCCCCATGGGCGGGACACTGCAGGCCCACAGAGCCCAGGCCCGGGCGCTGGGCCCACGACTCCAAAAGGGAAGCTTGAAAAACACCGCTGTCACAGTTGTGCTCTCCCAGGCTTCCAGGGTGAGGTGGCCACGGTCCCTGAATCTTGCCGAGCTGGGCTCTCAGAGGACTGCCTGCAGTGGTTAGTCCTTCTGTTAAACAATGTGTATGTGCATGAGTTGCGTGTTCCTAGACAAGAGCTCAAAACAGCAGGAAGGACCCACCCCGGACGAAGTTGAGCTAGAAACCAGCTGCATGGCGACCCAATGACTCCCGAGGAGCTCTGAAATGCCGAGGACCTCTGCCCTGAAGGCCCCGTCTTCCCGCAGGCTAACCCCACAGGTCATCAGGGCCACGTGCGGGGTGCGGGGGAATCTGCGGTCAAGGTTAGCATCTCTCCAAACACAGGCAAATATCCACTGGCCTAGTAAAGGTTCTGTGAAATCAGGCAATGTGATATCTTCTGCTCTGCTCCAGCCAGGTTTCCAGAGGTTTCCAGAGATGCTCTGAGGACCATCTGCTGCATGTCCCCTGGGGGCCACGGCCTGCGTGCCCCCACAATTAGTATTAACGATCGGACGGCAGCAGCCATGGAAGCGACGGCCACGCTGCTGCGCTTGCTGTGCTCTGCAGGCAGGTGCTGCTGGGACGGCTCCGTCTCCGCACGGTGCTCAATGGTGCCGCACGAGCCTAAGCCGTAGAGCTTTCGATGGAAACCCTCACAGTCGCTAGTGTCTCTAAGACTCCGGCCCAGCGCCACACGGGTGGCGCAGGGACACAACCTGGGTGACGGAGACCACAGCACAGTCACACCGCTCTCCCCTCTTGCACTGGGGCCCAGGTCCTGAGTGCTCCTACCCCAGGGACGCGGGCGCGCTTCTGGTTCACAAGCGCCCTCGTCCCTCAGGCTAATGGAACTCCCCGTGGCCTCTAGATGCTTCTGCTTCCGAAGCCTCGCCCAGGGTGGTCTTGAGGTGGGCCCCGTACCAGAGAAGGCATCAAAACTGAGCTTGGGATGGGGAAGTGGGAGGATTCTTTTCAAGTCTGAATTTCCATTATGAAGAACACAGGGAAAACTTTCATTCAGGTTTCGGGAACAGTGGTGGTTTTCCTGAGCAACTCATGTAATCCTGCACATTGACAATGGAAATCCAGAAGATTCCCTTCTACCACCTACTCCTAAGACTGCTGCTGGCCTCTAGCCAACCACAGAGGTCTGGGACGTGGTATTCCTCTCGGTGTCGACTTTATCCCTGGCTTCCCCATATTTTGCTTCCCTGACATTTCCTTTTATTTTTTTACATGACAGAAAACATTTTAACATATAAAGTTCAGCTGCCACAAATATGATTTGTTTTGGAATGGTGTAGCCACTATAGTCATACACCAAATAAAAAATGAAATTTCTTACCTTGACTGTGAGATCAGATCGTTCTTGCAGCTTGTAAGTTTTAGAGAACAGAAGTCTGATTATCCAGAGAATTAGAATTCCTTCCAAAATAAGATGGTAAGCTGGAGCCTAAGAGTGAGTCAAAACCAAAAAAGAAATGAACCCTTCCAAACTCTGCACATAAAACGTAAGCACCTGCTTCCCATGACCTTTAACCTATTACTTCCAAACTTATTTTCAAAACTCCTTTCATTTCTACTCATTCCTTTCCCCATTTCTTTTTTTAAGACCTTTTATTTAATTTTTTTGAGACCAAGAGAGAATGAGAGCAGGGGAGGGGCAGAGAGAGAGGAAGACACAGAATCTCAAGCAGTCTCCAGGCTCTAAGCTGTCAGCACAGAGCCCGACATGGGGCTCACACCCACAAACTGTGAGATCATGACCTGAGCCGAAGTTGGATGCCTGACCCACTAAGCCACCCAGGTGCCCCATCCCGATTTCTAACAGTTGAAAATTTCTCCTTCACATGATAAATCTCTAATAGTGCAACTTTAAAACCTCTGTAGGAAAGAAATTTAATTTTTAAAATAAAATCTTATGCAGAATATCAACAGGTGAAACAATATCAACGATCAGACCCTTCAGATAATGCACCTTTCTAGTAGTGGGAACAGGCACTAATGAACACTTCACAGCTTCCCCAGCCTGCTACCACCCTCGTCTACCCCCAATCAGTCAAAAGAGTTATGTGGAAATCAGTTTCCACAATTCTTCAGAGTTTTGCCCATCTTATTCCATTTTCTCTATCTCTGGTACGCCTCTTTAAATCCTTCTAGGAATGTGACTGAAGAAGAAGAAGAAAAAAAGACTGTATAAATGACTAAAGGAACATCAGGCCTCTTTTCTACAGTAGTTCCCCAAAGTATGTGGTGTGTTCCATGTGACAGGCACACAGATGCCGTACTGGAATTATCCATGCCACGTCTTCAACTGTATATTCCCAAGACGTACAGTTGACTTTTATGTTTTGCACAACTGGACGCACTAAGTGCATGTGGAAGACTCCAGGTAGCAACTAAATCCTGGTCAATTACAGAGTGATCTACGCCAGTAGGGCTGTCATTGGAAAAACCATTTGTAAGAGGCAGTTAGAAATGGAAATAGAAATTATTTTGAAACATCAGACAGAAAGAAAGTAAAGCTGATTTGCCATAGTTAAAAAAAATTCAGAACGTGGAGACAGGAAAACTGCACATTCACAGGTAAACTTCTAAGTCAACATACAAATACCTTTCTGACTCCGTACAAAGGTTACATACACTATTACTTCTTTCTTTGGTTTTCTCAGTAATTATATTCTAATAGGCAAACGTCTGCCTAAGTCGCTAAGCATCCCACTCCACAAAGAAGTCGTCCTAAGAAAAACTGATACCAACTGTCAAGCGCATTAATCAAAATTATAAATGCTGCTTCTTTTCCTGGAAATGTTACACCCAGGAGGACACCTGACCAGTTACGCAGTCTTCAAAAAGGAAGTAACAACACATAACAGAAATGTATTCATTTTTAACAAAAATTCAATTTCAGTGGTTCTTCCCTTAGTTACTATAATTAGTTTAGTATTAGCCATCACTTACACCACACCTGTTCTGTCAGTGGTTCTCCAGGAAGCCCTGGTCAGTTCTGCAGTGGAAGACACCATGGGCTCTCCTGGCGGTAAGCAGCTATGTTAAGTTTTTAACAACTTATCAAAGAAAATTGAGATTTGCTTTAAACAAATAAGAGCTCTAGGAGCACAGGAATTGTTGCATGTTTGTTCACTGCACTATCCCTAACGTCTAGATTGTGCTGTCCCAGTACCTTGGCCTCTAGTCACCACGTAACTATGTAAATATACATCTAAGTTAAATGGAATACTTAGCTTCTCACTTGCACTAGACACACTGCAAATGCCTAGGTGCTGCACTTAGTGGCTACTACACTGAAGAGCTCAGATACACAACATGCAGAAAGTTCTATCCGGAGGGGCATCGAAGCTCAGTAAATACATGTCAAGTGAATGAACTTTCTCTGAGGCTCAAGTGTTGCTAGCATATCACCTAACACACGTGAAATAATTAGCCTTTCAAAACACTCTTAACTATTCCGCCTTTAACGATCTCTAAAAATTGTTATCTTTGCAAGACAGAAAATGAAACGCATGGGGAAGAACGACAACCTATTTCATATTCCTAATTCCTAAACCCTTCGGCTTTCCTGAAGTCTCGCCCCGGCGAAAACAAACTCCCATCTACTGCACTTCTTTCCCCTATGACCTGCTCCACGGTCCCAAGGACTTGAACCCCCCAGGGCCTTCCGGACGGAGACCTTCCACCCCATTCTCACCACCCTGTTACCCTCAGCCCCAGCCCGGGTGTCTGAGGACAGCCTCGCTCCTGCGCCCCCGCACCCGTTCCTTCCCCGCGCGCGGACGGAGACCCTCGGTTCCCGCTCCCGCGCGTGCCTCCGCGCGCGCCCCTCCAGCGAGGGAACGTGAAGGTCCGGCGCGGCCCGGCCAGCCCCGCGCAGCACCCAGACCACGAACCCACAGGAGCCGTCCCATCTCTCCGGGGCCGAGCGTGGTCATGGCCGCTCGGGCCGCCAAGCTCACCTCGTAGAGCGCCTGGACCATCTCCACCAGCACCCACTGCTCCGCGGCGGTCGCCATGGTCAGCCGCTGGGCTTCCTTCCGGAAGGCGGGTCTCGGGTACGTAAAACACAGCGCGGCGCAGCCTAGTGACGTTTCGGGCCTGGGGGCGGGGCTGGCGAGCGCCGGGCACCGCCTCCTGGCGCTTGCGCACTGGAGGAAAGAGGGCGGTGCGGGCCTCAGAGGCGGTGGGTGGACGTCTTGGGGTCTCGCCGGGTGGCCGAGTGTCCGGGGACAGCGGGAGGGTTTTTGTGACAGGTGTTCCCCTGCTGCCTTGAGGCGGCAGACCCCGTGCCGGGCTCTCGGGAGGGACGGAGCGATTACTAATAAATGGCCGTGTCCTGGGCTGGCAGTGTTATGTAATCAAAGGAGTCCTCTTACAAAGGACACAACCCAGGAATGTATTATCACATATTTTACAGGAATATAAATGAAAACGGCCACCTCTAATTTTTAAAAATGTTTTATTTATTTCTGAGAGAGAGAGAGCGAGCGTGAACAGGGGAGGGGCAGAGAGAGAGGGAGACACAGAATCTGAAGCAGCTCCAGGCTCTGAGCTGTCAGCACGGAGCCCGACGCGGGGCTCGAACCCACTATCTATGAGATCATGACCTGAGCCGAAGTCGGACGCTCAGCGGTGCCCCCCCCCCCGCCAAAACGGCCACTTCTAATACAGCTCCTACCATGTGTACTGCATAGGCGAAACGCTTGGCGCCTATTAAGCCATTCGTTAGTTTGGTGTGAAATCCAGAACCTTCGTAGGCACCTGCAAACATGGTGCGCACACACTTACTTGGATTGGATTTCTTAAATCTAACTGGGACCCTAGGAACAATATTGACCTACAGTGTGCTTTGTTTCTGTTCTTTTTTTTCTTGCGGTGTTTTTTCCCCATCTGTCTATACATCTTGTATTTTTAATCTTAATGAGGGGGGCGCCTGGGGGGGGCTCAGTCGGTTAAGCATCTGACTTCAGCTCAGGTCATGATCTCACAGTTTGTGGGTTTGAGCCCCGCATCGGGCTCTGTGCTGACAGCTCAGAGCCTGGAGCCTTCTTCAGATTCTGTGTCTCCCTCTCTCTCTGACCCTCCCCTGCTCACGCTGTCTCTCTCTCTCTCTCTCGGAAATAAATAAAAATTAAAAAAAAAATCTTAATGAGGAAGACTAGTTATTGGAATAACGTGTTAAACATATATATTTCTTGTTCCATTTTATTTAAATATTTTCCTGTTGGTGAACACTTAAGCCATTTTCCACTTTTTCCTCTGTTACCAACAATGCTGCAGTATTTCTGTGTGTGTGTGTGTGTGTGTGTGTGTGTGCGTGTGTGTTCCTGTGGGAATATTCCTGAAGTGCTTTCTCAAGGTAGAATTTTAATCAAAGTATGCAACAGGATTAGCTTTGGTAACTATTGCCAAGCTGTTCTTCAGGATGGCTCAACCAATTTAAAATGTTTGAAAGTGTAGTCACACTCAAGCTCATGATAGCGATAATCAATCTTTTTAAAACTTGCAAATTTAATGGAAATAAAATGGTACCTGAGTTTTATTTTTTATGTTTCTGATTATTCATGAGGTTTAACAACTTTTTATTGGCATTTGTAGCCCTTTTCTGTCACCAATTCATATTCTTTGCCCACTTTTTTATTGGTTATTTTTCATTTTCTTATGGATTTACAAGACCTCTCGCTACATTCTGAATATCTTCTATCTTCCTGTTTCATATGTGACATCTGTCATTGGGTTAAGGGCCCACTGTGGCTCAGGTCATGATCTCATAGTTCGTGGGTTCAAGCCCCATGTCGGGCTCTGTGCTGACAGCTCAGAGGCTGGAGCCTGCTTCAGATTCTGTGTCTCCCTCTGTCTCTCTGCCCCTCCCCTGCTCACGCTCTCTCTCTCTCTCTCAAAAATAAACTTAAAAAAATTAACAAACAAAAAAATAGTGAAGCTACTCATTTTTCATCCTTTGTGATATGGATAAGCCAAGAATCTCCTGAATCATCAAGCACTGGTTTTGTTTTTGCTTAACGGTGCCTTCCTCGACTTACCTCTTTCCTCTCCCATTTCATTCTAATCAGCAAGGAGGGACCAGTCTGCACCTGCAACACTTCGCTTAGAAATCTCAGCTAATGATTCAAGTTCATCACTTACAAGGTCTGCTTTCCACAGGACTACAGGACATGATTCAGCCAAGTTCTTTGCCGGCATACCACCTTTCCTCGTTTCCAACACCACGCTCATCATTTCCTTCCGCGCTTCCAGCAGAAATGCCTGTAACATCTGTGTTACCACCATCCTGCTAATGATGAGCTACGCATTCTCTGAGATGACAGAAACCTCTCTCATGCTCTTCATTTCCTTCTGAGCCCTCTCCCGATTGCTTTTTTTTTTTTTTTAATATTTTTTATTTATTTCTAGGAGAGAGAGAGAGACAGCGTGAGCAGGGGAGGGTCAGAGAGAGAGGGAGACACAGACTCTGAAATAGGCTCCAGGCTCTGAGCTGGCAGCCCTGACGCTGGGCTCGAACCCACGAACCGCGAGATCATGACCTAAACGAAAGTCGGACGCTTAACTGACTAAGCCACCCAGGCGCCCCCCACCGATTGCTTTTAAAGTCCATATTTTTACTAATAGTCTCTTCAGGGGAGTCTAGGTTGTATCTCATGCAGCTCAAAATTCTTCCAGTCTGTACCATCACCTAATTCCAAAGCTACTTCCATACTTGGAGGTATTTGGTACAGCAGGACTCGGCTTCCCAGGACCAAAATCTGTATTAGTTTCCTGACGGCTATAACAAATTATCATAAACTGGGTTGCTTAAAATGAGAAATGTATTCTCTTATAGTCTTGGTGGTCAGAAGTACAAAGTCAAGGGTCCGTAGGGCTGCATTCCCTTGGGAGGCTCCCAGGAGAATCTTGCCTTGCTCCTTTTACTTCTGGTGGCTCCATATGTCCTGTGGCTGGTGGCTGTTTTACTCCAGTCTCTGCCTCTACCTTCATGTGACCTTCTTCTCTTTCTCCATGTGTCTCTTCTCCGTGCTTCATATAAGGACACTTGTCATTGGATTTAGAGCCCATCTGGATGGTCCACGATGATCTTACCTTGGGATCCTTAATTATACAACCACCACCTTCCCTTCCTGATTCGACCACCCAATCAATATTGCATAATATTATGTAACTATTGTATAATATTGTATACAATATTGTGTAACAGAGTTGTATACCCAATATTATATAGCTATATAATATAGTACGTACCTATGTACACACTCTCATGTAAGTGCCTAACAGTAAGCTTTTGAATGCTGACACGTCCATTTCAAAAGACATCCATTCCAGGGGCACCTGGGTCACTCAGTCAGTTGAGGGTCTGACTTTTGATTTTGGCTCAGGTCGTGATCTCACTGTCCGTGGGATCAAGCCCTGTGTTGGGGTCTGTGCTGACAGTGTGGAGCCTGCTTGGGATTCTCTCTCTTCCTCTCTCTCTGCTCCCCACCCTCCATCCTCGTTCTCTCTCTCGCTCTGTCTCAAAATAAGTAAATAAACTTAAAAGAAATCCATCCTGAATAAATACACTGCCATCTGGATAACACAGCCGCTAGCTAACAAGCAGATGAGGAACCAGGCGGCCCCATAGGATAGAGTTGGGGTTAGGGTTCGGTTTCTCTTTCAGAAACCCCTGGGTAACCTGGACACCGACCACCTGAGTGACTCTGCTTCTCCCCACACCCTAATTCCTGTGCTTACGCTTTCAGCTCATCAATAAAGAGTGAACCCCCAGGCAGGAAGCCCAGGACTCCCCGCCCTTGGACTCTAACTAAGGCTGAGCCCCAGATCTGCACTCTCACTCTCTCACGCTTCCTCTCCCTCTCTCTCTCTCTCCCTGTGATCTCACAGCATGGCCCTTGGCCCTTGGCCATGCTGTGTGCCCTCCATGGCCTGTAATAAATCTTGTTCCCCGAAGTCCCCCGCAGTCATAATAAGAACCACAAGGACAGCGCCAGCCACAACACGGGCTGTGCCCAGGGAAGTGTCTGGGGGCTCCCTCCTAGTGATCCGGGCCCAGGGGACCGGCCCAGCCAGGCTCTGCTGAGGGCATCCCTGCCCACAATCTGGAGCAGACACGGTACACAGACGTAGGTATTGTATGCAGTAACGTGAAACATTTTCCAATTCTTTTGCGGGCACTAGGTGGGTCCTTTCAAGCTGAAGAATTGTGTCTTCAGTCCTAGAACAACTCCTTTGGTTATTTCTTTGACTATTTCTTCCACATTATTTATGATCTCTCTTTCAAAAGCTCCCATTTCTGGTCGAAAATATGTGCAAACTATACATCTGATAAGAGCTTAATATCCGGAATGTATAAAGAAACCTGCAACTCAGTAACAGAAACCCAAACAATCCACGTAAGAAATGGACAAAGGATCTGAACAAACATTTTTCCAAAGAAAATACACAAGTAGTCACTGAGCACATGAAAGGATCTGAATCATACACTTAAATGTGGTTAAAGTAGTAAATTTTGTTATGGATGTGTAAATTTACCACAGTAAAAAAAACAAACCCTGCTTTTTTCCTTTATATGTATACATTTATGTTTTATATAAATTTTTTTTCAAAATTTCTGATTTTTGTTCTTTCATGATTAATTTTGGTAAAATTCCTTTATTTTAAGGTTTTTACTTATTTATTTTGAGAGAGACGTGAAGAGAGGCAGAGAGAGAGGGAGGGAAAGAGAGACAATCCCTTGCAGGCTCCCCACTTAGCACGGAGTCTAATGTGGAGCTTGATTTCACAACCATGGGACCATGACCTGAGCCGAAAGCAAGAGTCAGATGCCCAACCAACTGAGCCACCCAGGCGCCCTGTTTTTTTGGTAAAATTTCTGGTGTTGATATTTTAGTCCACTAATTTTCTCTTGTGCTTATGGAGTCCATCAGACCAGTGGTGTCAACTTGAATTTCAGTGACCATTTTTAGGAATGTTAATCATTTTAAATTCTAGATGTAGAATTCACTTCATCCATTCATCCATCCATCCATGCATCCACTCACCCAACTATCCATCCATCCATGTATCCAGTCACCCACCCACCCATTCATCCACTCATCCATCCATCCATCCATCCATCCATCCATCCATCCACCCACCCATTCCACTCACCCACCCACACATCCATCCACCCACCCACCCACACATCCATTCACCCACCCACCCACCCACCCATCCCATCCATCCATCCATCCATCCACCCACCCACACATCCATCCACCCACCCACACATCCACCCACCCATCCATCCATCCATCCATCCACCCATCCATCCATCTATCCACCCATCCACAGATACTTACTGAGCCCTCCCTCGGGCAGGCACTGGAGATACAGAACTGCAAACGACAGCGATCCTGCCTGGCCTTCTAGAGTGTACACTGTAGTGGGTGGAGGGATGATAAAAGGGCACAACTAGAGATGTGGCTGAATGTCAGAAAGGCTATGTAGAAAAGGAAAGTATGGATGGAAATGAAAATAAAGAATTAGCAGAGTGGACAGGGCAGGCGTCTCCGAAGATGTATCGTTTGCACAGAACTCAATAAAGGGAGGGAATGAAATCCATGAGTGTTTTGTAGTGATGGAGGCCGAGGGAGGACGAAGTGACGGGGAAATGCCTGGAGAGTTCACGAAGCCTCAGAGTGTCGCTGGTGTGGGGTGAGGGCGGCAGCTGCTCAGCCCCCAGGCAGCAGGGGTGGGGTGAGGAGGGAAGCTGCCCTGCCTGACACGCCATTGGAAGGTAGTAGAGCTGTCAGGATTCGCTGCTGTGGGATGGGAGAGAAAGGGGATCAAGGACGGCCTGAGGTCTTTTGCCTAAGCCGCCGAGCGACCAGCACCATGGTTTTCTAAGATGTGGAAGATGGAAGGAGAGCGAATTGGGGGTGGGCATCAGACAGCCACGTGGAGATGTGCCAGCGGCAGGTGGATGTTTGGAGAAGAGGTCGGGAACAGAGATGTAAAGCTGATCGTCCGGTGGCTAGAAGAGATTCTGAAGCCGGAGGGAACGAGTGTAGACGCGGGAGAGGTACAAGGCCTCTGCCCCGCAGCACCCCGACCTGCTGAGGCAGGCGTCCTCAAGACACTCCCGGTGACACGTGGCTCCCCAGTGAAGGAGCAAACAGGTAGGAGACCGGCGTGGGACCCCGCTCACTCAGACAGGGAGGGGAGGAGATGCCGGGATGGCAGCCTTGGGGCAGACCTACTGTGTGACCGGGTCACGCTGGATGAGGGAGAATGCGCCTGGGTGGGCCCTTCACCAAGCAAATTAGGAAAAAGAGGCAATTAACTCCAGAAGAAACACATTACAGAAAGAAATCACTGTTTGCCTTAGCAGTGAACAATGTTTAAAGTCATTTGGTCTGGAAGACACTCAGAATGAGCTTACAAAATCAGTCAAAACTTAAAACGACACGGAGAAGCTGGGGGCGCCGGTGGAAAGGGTGCGAGGGGTGAGATGAGACACCCGAATTGCCCAAATAGTTAGTTCTGTTTTGCTTAAACAGGAGTTTATTTTATGCTCAGTGAACTTTTTCAGTTTCAGTTCAGGATACTACAAATAAGCAATTTATAAGGATACAGAACCCTTTTCACCTTTCAAAGTTTGGGATAACAACGTTACCCATTTTTAAAAAGTCCAGCGGCACCTGGGTGGCTCAGTTGGTTAAGCGCCCAACTTTGGCTCAGGTCATGATCTCACGGTTCGTGGGTTCGAGCCCCACGTCAGGCTCTGTGCTGACAGCTCAGAGCCTGGAGCCTGCTTCGGATTCTGTGTCTCCCTTGCTCTCTGCATCTCCCCAACTTGCAGTCTCTCTTTCTCTCATTCTCAAAAATAAACATTAAAAAAAGTCCAGATTAACATGACTAAGGGAGTCCCCTTAAAGAAGGCCTAAACTGATAGTTCTAGAAACTAATGTTTTATTAATAAACCCGCTGTGCTTCGTGCTCACAGTTTATCAGAAAGAAGGGGAAACACGGCTCTAAGGTGTGGTTTGTGCTTATGAATATCCCTCCTACACGTACTGGCTCTGTGACCTTGGGCGGTTGCTTAACGTCTCTGCCCCAGTTCCCTCAATTGTAAAAGGGAGCTGAGCGGTTGCAGGAATCGGGCAAGCTGGCACCTGCCACATACTGACGACAGTGGCCAGGCCCTGGTAGGTGCTGTCCAGCTGCGCCTCTTACTCTTACTAACGCAGCCATGGGCTCTCAGCGTAGACTCACCAGAAGCATGGGTTTCAAGGTTTGGACCCACGCCCCACCACTTCACCAGCTCTAGGACCCTTGTTAACTTACTAAGCCCCTCTAAACCTGTGTATTCTCATCTGTGGAATGGGGGTCCTAATATCCACCTTATGAAATAGGGTTGAATTAAGTCAAGCGTGGCTGTAACAAGCACCCGGCCCAAGGTACTGCTCTCGCCCGAGGCCCCGCCCGCCCGCAGGCCTGAGCACCTGAGACTTCAGGGCATGAGGGCGTTCGAGTTCAAGTTCAGTTGATTTTCAGAAGAAACAACTCAGCCCCAGAAGGAGAGGGATAAAGTGACTTGCCGAAAGGCACCCAGCCAGGGAGAGGGAGCGAGGGCAGAACCGTGTTGTGAAAGAGGAGCCGCTCTGGGTTTTATGACGACAGGGTTTGTGTCACTATGTTCACAGCGTGCTCTTCTGCACAGCCTTCCTTCTCGGGCGCCCCTGCGGTCTTGCTCTTCCCCAGAGAGGCACAGAGGAGCAGGGAGAAACCGGCCCCGTGAGCAAGTCCCCCTAACCCGTCGCTGTCCTCTGGGGGCCCTGTCACAGACGGTGGGTTTTCTCCGGTCTTCCGCAGAGAAGGGGCTGATGGACAGGGCAGCTCTGGGGGACCCTGGGGCGGAGGCTGGCCTGGTTCTGAGGCCCCCGTGCTGTCCCTGGGCCAGGAGGCCTGGGTCCCTGGAAAATCTCCCCCTCTGTACCCTGTAATGGGCAGAATAGAATTCTTCCTTCAAATGACACCATTGCTTTTCAGTGAAAGTCTTCTTTTAATCAGTGACCTTTATACACTGCCATTGTGCACCCGACGTGTTATCTACAAAGGGCTCCAGAGCCGTATCAGATGGGTATCTGGAATGTGGAAAGGAATCCCAGTGCCTAACCTCTCTCGAATGTTCCCTGAGCCGAACGGGGCTCCAAGTGACCCCGGTGTGGCCCACGAGTGACCCCAGTGTGGCCCACGAGTGCACTGGCCGTGGCATCAGAGGGAGCTCCAGGCCTGAGCGCTGGGCCCTGACACCCTGGGCTGATGAGGGGGGCTCCCAGAGGTGGCAGGACCAGGATTTTCCTCCTCCACGTGAAGTGGGGTCTGGGGGCGCTGCTGCTTGCTGAATCAGGCCGACCCAGGCCCCACATCGCCTGCTGCAAGAACAGAATCGTACCTGCTTTTCCAGTGTGGGCGCTGCTCCATTCTTCCAAAGGGGACAGAATACACTCACAGCAGCATTTCCAAAACGAAACGAGACAGAATCCAATTTCCCAGGAAAGCTGATAATGCAGAGTTGACATGAGGTCAGAGGAGTCTAAGGGAACGAAGAATTGGCTCACGGGAAAACTCCTAAGTGCACTGGAACCGCTGCAGTGAGCCAGCCCGAGGCAAAGGCCTGGGGATTACATGTGTCCACCTGCCCATCCAGGGCTGCGTCTCTGCGTTGGGCTGCTCCGGAGGGGACCCCCGGGGACGCCTCGGCCACATAGACGTGTCTGTGAGCCTAGGGGCCGTGCTGTTAGATGGGGAGCCTCCCAGCCCTACAAGATCTACGCTTAGTGTCGGGGAGAGCAGGGGTGCAGAGTGGCTACGTGCACAGGGCCCGCCCCGCACAGCCCCTTCCTGCTGTGTGAACCAGGGCTCATTCCGAGTCCCAGGGCCAGGGTCCTCATCTGTCAGCCAGGGTGATGTCACAGCGGCCTCCAAGTGTGACGGCCGGGATACAGGAGCTGGCGCACACCCGAGTGTTTAGAACGGTGCCGAGCACGTGGCCAATGCTCACTAGACACTTACTGTGCTCATGTCCAGAAATAACCCCAGTGTTTGAAAATGAAACAGTGCTCCAAAAAAACTTAGTTTTCCTTGTGTTTTGCTTCCTGTTCTATGTTCTTTTTTCTCCCCCTTGTTTTTTAAAGTTTATCTACTTAATTTGAGAGAAAGAAAGAGTGTGAGGAAGGGAGGGGCAGATTCCCAAGGAGGCTCCAAACTTCAGTGCAGAGTCCGATGCAGGGCTCGATCCCACAAACCATGAGATCGTGACCTGAGCCAAAATTAAGAGTCGGGCGTTTAACGCTTTACCCACTGGGCCACCCAGGCGCCTCTTTGTGTTATTTGCAGACCAAGTCCTACTGGTCTTTATTTCATTGTGGATTTGGTGCTGCAAGCTCTTCCGTAGCTGTTGCCACAGCCCCTCAAAACGACCTCAGCAATCACAGTCAAGGGTCAGTGTAGGACGAGGCGTGAGCTGGGCCACTTAAGCAGGCGGAGGACGCAAGGTGAACATGGCGGTGGTTGGGAGTGAGGTTCTCAGGAGAGGGAGCAACGTGGGCAAGGGCCGGAAGGCAGGCACCGGCGCTTTCTGCGCAGTCCGCCGCCCCAGTGACCGAAGAGAAGTCAGGGCAGCTCGGATCCCGCTGGAGAAGGCTGGAGGCCCGAGTGTCACCCAGTCCTGCCCCACCAGTTGAGATGGGCGACTGACATTTCTCACTCAGGAGACAGCTTTGGAAATTTAGCATTTCCATCCATTTCGAAATGACTCAGGCTCAGGAGTGTCCCTGTCGGTAGGAGCACCGGCCGTTGTAAGGAAGGGCTGAGTCACTCTGTCACACACCTGCAACGCGTATTACACGGTGTGTCAGCTAACTGAAATTACAATAAAAACTTGAAAAAAACCCCAATCAGGCCCAACAGGAATCTCACCGGTTTTTATACATTAGAGTGAAATGAATACATTACATGTACATTTCACACGCCCACACTCTCCTACATGTACTCACACATTCGTGTGTGTGCGCACACGTGCACTGACGCACTATCACACACTACTACAGACACCTCGACGGTAATCCCGATATAAAGAGGTTTTGTGCCACCGTCTTCCTCCCTCCCAGAGAAGGAGAAGCCCACCCAGATGGGTCTAACCTCCCCAGTCCTGACTTTTAGGGTCTCTGTAGATTTTTATTTTTTATTTATTAATTTTTAAAATAATTAAAACAATTTTTAAATTTATTTATTTATTTTGAAAGAGAGCATGCACAAGCACAAGCAGGGGAGGTCAGAGAGAAGGAGAGACAGAATCCCAAGCAGGCTCTGCAGTATCAGTGCAGAGCCTGATGTGGGGCTTGAACTCACAAACTTCTAGATCACAACCTAAGCCGAAATCAAGAGTCAGATGCTTAACTGACTGCACCACTCGGGTGCCCCTAAAATAATTTTTTAATGTTTATTTATTTATTTTGAGAGAGAAAGAGACAGGGAGAGGGACAGGGAGGGGCAAGGAGAGAAGGAGAGAGACAGAAAATCCCAAGCAGGCTCCATGCTTAGCTTGGAGGATGATGTGGGGCTCGATCTCATGACTGTGAAATTGCAACTTGAATGGATATCAAGAGTTGAACACTCAACAGACTGAGCCACCCAGGTGCCTCTCACCAGATTTTTAAAAATTCCTCTGCCTTCTCAATTTTTTTTTAACTGTTTTTTTTTTTTTTTAATTTTTAGGAGAGAGAGAGACAGCGTGAGCAGGGGAGGGTCAGAGAGAGAGGGAATCGCAGACTCTGAAACAGGCTCCAGGCTCTGAGCTGGCAGTCAGCACAGAGCCCGATGTGGGGCTCGAACCCATGAACCGCGAGATCATGACCCAAGCGAAAGTCGGACGCTTAACCGACTAAGCCACCTAGGCACCCCTCAGTTTTTTTTCTCATCTGTTCTTTGGGAATGGGAATGTCCTCTCCGGTTATCATGAATGGTTTAATAAACATGAAGCACGCAGCATAGTAACAGGCAGTAGTAACTGTAGGTTGTTCCCATTAGAAACATTCTAGTTTCACTGAGGACAGAAGGGCAGGAAGCCTTCATCAGGACTCTGGAGGATGTGCCCAGAGCCAGTTCAGGGAGACCAGGTGGCCTGATAAGATCTCCAGCTAAGATGGAATTAGACACGCATGCCAATGGCTTCATCTAGGTCATCTAGGGTGAAGAAAGCACTCATATGTTTCTTGAACAAGAATATGATTAGGACTCCAGGATGTGCTTATGATTTCATCTCCCTTCTTCCTCCCACATCTATTCGATGACCAAGGTTTAAAGGAAGGATTCAGACAATGGCACGGTTCATGCTGGCACAGGTGACAAGTGTCACCCTTTGTTGACTGCCTGCCCTTCTGTGCTTAGTGCTCATTCACTCAGTGCCCTCGGGTGAGTCATCCCACCTTTCCTGACCTTTGTTCCTCTCCTGATCTGTACACCAACTGCGTTTGAGCGTGCTCGCTAAGATTCCCTATTGTTGTCTCACCTTTGTGGCCATCACAGTGGCCTTTGTCTCTGTGGGTGAGCCTCAGAATTGGTTGAAATGAACTGCATCTACTTGGGAAACAAGGTGGAGTCAACCAGGTATGAAATGGGCAGAAGGCAATGTAAGAGACCATCATGAGCCGCCATGTTGGCCCAAACAGTAGGTGCTAAGAGAGGAGCTCAAAGAAGTGGTAGAACCAGGGCAATGCTGTGGGGGCCCCAACGGGGGCTCTGAACTCCTAATGATCCCTATCAGTAGTACTGCCCCCCACTCCCCATATGGGCTTGATTTGGAAAGTCAGATTGTTCTCCATCGTGTACAAGGTGCCCTACAAATGCAAGGCCCAGCCTCTCCCAGGTGGAGCCGAGAGGTCACCTCCTCATCCAAAATCTGGACTGAGTTGGGTTCAATTAGCTTTTTAATGTGAAAATTCTATTGTGTTTTCCTGCAATGTTAAGGTCTCACAGACACAGAATTAATTTTTTTTTTTAAATGTCACAGACTGGAGGAAATTAATAACCACTCTCTTTATTCCAAACACATGGGTGTGTGGCAACACGATCCTGAGCCCAGAGTGCATCTTGTTTGGGTGAGAAAGGCTGAAGGAGCCAAGGAAGGTAGGAGTGTCCTGTGTCTTCTGGAATATCTTGATTAGAATTAAGTAAGTGCAGGGTTTCTGGAGTCGAACATTCAGGATCCACAAGTAGCAAGACAAGTTTGACAAGATCATGTTCCCCACGTGTTAGGTTCCTCTGAGCTGGATTTATCAACAGTAGGTTTGCGCAACGGCATTTAAAGCGCTTACAAGGCCATCTGTTTTAACCCTATGTTCCCTATTTATTCCTCTGATTAAAAGTGGATTTAAATCCCAGAGCTGCATTTGGTTTTTCCCAATCCAAACTATTGCTGTCGACACACGAGTTCTAACACCTCTTGGGATCCCGGAGGAAATGAGAAGGCGGTTAGGAATGTAGTGACTAACCTGCCTGAAACATTTCACACACCTGGTAAGGAAAATCAAAAATGGAATCACCACAAAAATAATTACAGAACAAACGTTGCTCTTGTCTTTATTACTCATGGTTATGTATATTTTTAAATTAATAAACTATATCTTTTGAGTTTTAGGTTCATAGCAAAAATTGAGCAGAATGTACAGATATCTCCCATCTACCCCTGTGTTCCCCAATCTTCCCCACTATAAACACCCCCCACCACAATGGCACATTCATTACATCTGGTGAATCCACACGGATATATCACAATCACCCAAAGTCCATAGTTTACCTGAAGTATTATAAAATCTATGAATTTGGACAAATGTATGATGACAGGGCTCCACCCCTGTAGTGCTGTGCAGAATAGTTTCACTGTCCTAAAAATTCTCTGCTCTCTGCCTCTTCTCCCCCAACCCCCGCCCTCTCCTGACAACCACTGACCTCTTTACTGTGTCCCTAGTTTTGCCTTTTCTAGAATGTCATAGAGTTGGAATCATACAGTGTGTAACCTTTTCAGATTGGCTTCTTAGTGATAGGCATGTAAGTTTCCTGCATGTCTTTTCATGGTTTGATAGCTCATTTCATTTTAACGCTGAGTAATAGTCCATTGTCTGGATGCACTGTAGCTTATTTATCCATTCACCAACTTGGTTGATTCCAAATTTTAATTATTATGAATAAAGCTGCTATAAACATCCATATGCAAGTTTCTGTGTGGTCATAAATCTTCAGTTCATTTGAGTGACTATCAAGGAGCAGGATTCTTGGATTGTATACCTCCACTGTATACCCATACATAAACAACATAATCAGATACATGGTGGCTGTTATTATTTTGAACTGTCATCTGTTAGATCAATTAAGGATAAGAAAAATAAAAGTTAAAAAAAATTTTTAAATGTTTATTTTTGAGAGAGAGAGAGACAGAGTGCATAAACCAGGGAGGGGCAGAGAGAGAGGACAACAGATCTGAACTGGGCTCTGCCCTGACAACAGAGTACTCAAAGTGGGGCTTGAATCCTGAGATCATGACGAGTGGAAGTCAGATGCTTAACTGACTGAGCCACCCAGGCGCCCCAGAAAATAAAAGTTTTTATATCACATTTACTTATTCCTTCTTTGATGCTCTTCCTTTGTTTACGTAGATCTGAGTTTCTCACCTATTTCGTTTTCCTTCTCCCTGAAAAACTTCTTTAACATTTCTTACAAGGCAGGTCTACTTATAATAAACTCCTTCAGGTTTTGTTTGAGAAAGTTTTTATTTCTGCCTCATTTTGATATGCCTAAGTGTAGATTTTTTGGACACTTGACCCACTGGTGATTTCTGAGCCTCCTGGATCTGTGGTTTGGAGCTGACGTTAACAAGGGGAAATTTCAGTCATGATCATTTCAAATACGGGTTCTGTTCCTTTGTCTCTTTCTTCTCCTCCTAGTGTTCCCGTTACACACGCATTACAACTTTGTCCCAGTCCTGGGATATTCTTTTGTATAGCAGCACATACTATGATTTTCTTGTAATGTTTTTAAAAGTAGGCTCTATGCACAATGTAGGGCTTGAACTCACTACCTCAAGATCAAGAGTTGCAAGTTCTACCCAATGAGCCAGCCAGGAGCCCCCTTTGATATTCTTTTGTATTGTTTTCCAGTTTTTTTTACCTTTGATTCTTTCTTTCCTTCCTTCCTTCCTTCCTTCCTTCCTTCCTTCCTTCCTTCCTTCCTTCCTTCCTTCCTTCTTCTTTCATCTTTGATTCTCAGTTTTGGAGTTTCTATGCTTATGTCCCCAACTCAGAGATTCTTTCCTCAGCCGTGTCCAGCCTACTGAGCCCATCAAAAAGCATGCCTCAAGAGGAAGTGAAACTTTCACTCTTCGCATGACATGATACTCTACATAGAAAACCCGACAGACTCCACCAGAAGCCTACTAGAACTGATCCAAGAATTCAGCAAGTTGCAGGGTACAAAATCAATGTACAGAAATCGGTTTCATTCTTATACACCAACAATGAAGCAACAGAAAGAGAAATCAAGAAACTGATCCCATTCACAATTGCAAAAACCATAAAATACCTAGGAATAAACCTAACCAAGGATACAAGAGATCTGTATGATGAAAACTATAGAAAACTTATGAAGGAAATTGAAGAAGACACAAAAGAATGGAAAACATTCCATGCTCATGGATGGAAGAATAAATATAGTTAAATGTCATTACTACCAAAGCAATCTACACATTCAATGCAATTCCAATCAAAATTGCACCAGCATACTTCTCAAAACTAGAACAAACTATCCAAAATTTGTATGGAACCACAAAGACCCCGAATAGCCAAAGTAATACTGAAAATAAACAAAACGGAGGGATCACCATCCCAGACTTTAGCCTCTACTACAAAGCTGTCATCATCAAGACAGTATGGTATTGGCACAAAAACAGACACATAGACCAATGGAACAGAATTGAGAACTCAGAAGTGGACCCAAAAGTATACAGCCAACTAATCTTTGACAAAGCAGGAAAGAATATCCAATGGAAAAAAGACAGCCTCTTTAACAGATGGTGTTGGGAGAACTGGACAGCAACATGCAGAAGAATGAAACTAGATCATTTTCTCACACCATGCACAAAAATAAACTCAAAATGGATAAAGGACCTGAACGTGAGACAGGAAACTATCAACACCCTAGAGGAGAAAGCAGGAAACAACCTCCTTGACCTCCACCGCAGCAACTTCTTTGACACATCCCCAAAAGCAAGGGAATCAAGAGCAAAAATAAACTGTTGGGACCTCATCAAGATTAAAAGCTTCTGCAGCCAAGGAAACAATCCATAAAACTAATAGGCAACCAATGGAATGGGAAAAGATAGTTGCAAATGACATATCAGATAAAGGTTGATATCCAGAATCTATAAGGAACTCACCAAACCACGCCCGAAAAACAAACAACCCAGTGAAGAAATGGGCAGAAGATATGAACAGACACTTCTCCAAAGAGGACATCCAGATGGCCAAGACACATGAAACGATGCTCAGCATCCTCCTCATCAGGAAATACAAATCAAAACCACACTGAGATACCACCTCACGCCAGTCAGAGTGGCTAAAATGAGCCAATCAGAGAACTCTAGATGCTGGCGAGGATGTGGAGAAACGGGCACCCTCCTACACTGTTGGTGGGAATGTAACTGGTGCAGCCCTCTGGAAAACAGTGTGGAGGTTCCTCAGGAAACTAACAATAGAACTCCCTATGACCCAGCAATAGCACTGCTAGGAATTTACCCAAGGGATACAGAAATGCTGATGCATAGGAGCACATGTACCCCAATGTTCATAGCAGCACTCTCCACAATAGCCAAAACATGGAAAGAGCCTAAGTGTCCATCAACAGATGAATGGATCAAGAAGATGTGGTTTATATACCATGGAATACTACATGGCAATGAGAAACAATGAAATCTGGCATGTGTAGCAACATGGATGGACCTTGAGGGTGTTATGCTGAGCGAAATAAGTCAGGCAGAGAAGGACAAATACCATATGTGTGCACGTATAGGAGGATTAGGAGGAACTTCACGGAGGACCAGGGGGAGAAGAAGGGAAATGGTGGGGGAAAGGGAGAGAGGCAAACCATGAGAGACTCTTGAATGCTGACAAAACTGAGGACTGATGGATGTGGGGGAGGAGGGTGGGCATGGAGGAGGGCACTTGTGGGGATGAGCACTGGGTGTTATGTGGAAACCTAATTTGACAATAAACTATTTGTAAAAAAAAAAAAAGCATGCCTCACTTTTGTTAAAATGTTTTTTATCTCTGGCATTTCTTTTTTAACTTTTCTTAGAATTTCCATATCTCTGCTTACAATCCCTCTATTGCCTACTTTTTCCATTAAAGTCCTTACAGCATATTAATCATAGTTGTTTTAAATTTCTGGTCTGGATAATTCCCACACCATGGCCATACTGGAGTCTGGTTCTGATCCCTGCTCTGTCCCTTCAGACTATATGTTTTGCCTTTGGCATGACTTGTGATTTTCTTTTTTCTAGATAGCCAGGCATGATAATTGGACAGAAGAAACTTCCGGAAACAGCTTCAGGGAATGGGTGGTGAGGTCTGGGGCAGGGGAGTCATTCTCTAGTCCCTGAGACTAGGTCCACCTCTTCGGTGAGCCTACATCCCTAGATTATGAACTTCACCAGTTTGTAGAATTATCCATATATTTGCCTTTATTGAAATCTTTATTTTCCATGTGGCTTTGAGTTAGTCTTTGACCTTTCATTGCACCTTGTGGACTACCTTGACCTTTTTTTTTTTTTTTTTTTTTTTTTTAATGTAGGGCAGGTCTAGTTGTCACAAGGCCCCTCAGCTTTGTTTCTTTCAGAATGTCTTGATTTCTCCCTTACTTATGAAGAACAGTTTAGCCAGATATAGGATTTCTTGGTGTCAGTTTCCTTTTAGCACTTTGAACATGTCAGCCACTGTCTTCCAAGTTTCTGATGAGAAATCTGCTTATAGTCTTACTGGTGAGCCCTCGCTCTATGTTGATTACTTCTTTCTTCGTGCTGTGAAGATTCACCTTTTGTTGCTAGCTCCTGAAAGTTTGAATGTAATGTGTCTTGTGCAGGTTTCTTTGAGTTCACCTTACTTGGAGTTCACTGAGCTTCTCTGATGTTTACATTCATGTATTTCTTCAAATTTGGGAAGTTTTCAGCCATTTTTTCTTTAAGGATTCTCTCTGCCCCTTTCTCTCTTCTGTTTCTGGGGTCCCATGATATGTTGGTCCTTCTGAAGGTGGCAAAGTTCTTCTGGGCTCTGCTTGCTTTTTTACAATCTTTTCTCCTCTGTTTCTCAGCTTTGATAATGTCCACTGTTTTCTTCAAGTTCACAGATTCTTTCTTCTGCCTGCCTACCATTGTTTTGGAATGTTTCTCATACATTTTCCATTTCAGTTACTGTACTTTTCAGCTACACGGTTTCTTTGCATGTTTTCTGTCTCTTTATTGATGTTTCCATTTTGTTCACACAGTTCCCTAAATTTCCTGCATGCCCCCTTTTAGTTCTCTGAGCAATGTTAAGAGCATTATTTTGAAGTCTTTGTCTATTCTGTTAAGTCTTTTTGGAGACAGATTCTGTTGAATTACTTTTTCCCTAGAATGGCTGTAATTTCCTGTTTTTCTGTATGCCTGGGATTTTTGTTGTTGTTGTTGAACACTGGACATTTGAATTTAATAATACAGTTACTGTGGAAATTAGAGTTTCCTCTTTCCCTAGGGTTTGCTATTTTTAATTATTTTTTAATTGTATCTTCTCTGTGCAAAGAATTAGCTCTGCAGGGTAAACATAATGTCTTATTTTGTAAGTCTTTCCTTGGGCATGCACTGTCACTTTCTACTGTTCCCTGAATATGCTATTGTTTTTGAATGTTCTAGTCTTTAACGTCTGGCTCGTGAAGGGGAAAAGCAAAACCACAAAGGTGGAATAAAATGGAACTGGCCCTTGAAATCTCCTGGCTGTCCCTTGAGCCAGAGAGGAAGGGTTTGCAACACTGGGGCAAGAGCGGTCATAATGGCCGCCCACCTCTTTGTCTGCACCTCTGTGATCAGAAGCAGAAGGCACTGATCACACAGCACAGAGACCCAGGATTTGGAGGACAGAGTCCTTTCTGCCTGCTCTACGTCCTGAAGGCATGTGTGAGCTGCTTCAAAATACGGGCACAGCTGCCTACCACATGGCCGGGGGAAGGGAATGGGTAGCTGCTACTATGCTAAGAGTTGAGATGGCTCACAATTGAATGCAATTTACCATCCGAGCCTCCTCCTGGAAGTTGCAAGCCTTCAATGGACACCAGATTCCCATTACCTCGGACAGACTCTGCCAGTGCAACTGTCGTCCAGGAGGGGGACAGACTTGTGGTGCTTTCCCCCCACCGCCTTCCCACAGACCTCTCTTGCAGGCCTTCTTCTACAGCGGCTGCGGCCTTGTGCATTCCCACCGGTCGCATGGAGTGTTCCGATTTCTCCACACCCTTGCCGACACTTGTTATTATCTCTCTGAATAAACACTCTTTGATCAATGAACGGGTGAGTAGGAGGGACCAGAGGAACAGAAAAGAATTGTTGAGAGGGGGAAGGACTGTGGAAAACTCCGTGGAAAGGGAGCAGAGGGGGCTGGGGAGGAGCAGCATGGACTGGAGGGTCAGGGTAGGCAAGGCTACAGGACGCTAGGGCCTGAACGGGAGCACAGAAAGCAGAAGGCAACAGACCACAGCAAATGGGTGGGCCGGGACAAGGCCACAGGAGGTGGAGACACTAGCCAGACGTGTGTGTCAGGGGCCTGTGGGATGCCGGGGCCTGGAGGCCAGAGGCCAGGGCTGTAGCTGAATGTGGCCCCAGCTACACTGACAATGACTTGGGATTCTGCTAAGGAAACTCAAGCCTGCATGGGGGCCAGTGGACCCTTGGAAAACACCACTTTGAGGGGCTAGACTTATGACTGTGTTGTAACAACCCTTCTTTCATTACGAAAAGGAGAGATCTGATAAGCTATCACCTGGGGAGACCACGAGGCTGGACTCTTCTCTTCCCAAGAGGTAATTTCTAGGGGTTACAACTGCAACCGAACGCACAAGAGGTCTAGTGATGTCTGTGTGTCTCCGTTTTGATGCAGGAGCTTTTACACGCTTGCTACTTGGTGGTAGCTCCCTTAGAGGCGGCTCCTCTCTGTGAGTCCCAAATGAGAAGGAAGGAGTTAGAACCCAACGCCATTACCGAGGGTCACCTCTGACACGACTGAGGGAGGCAGGTTCTCAGCCTCCAGGTCAGGCTTGAGGATACACACCTGCCTCTGTGTCTACTTGTCTTGGGAGGGGTGGGTGGTCGCTCCTTCCCTGAAACCATTCAAGGAAAGAAATATCACCAGCAGGATATCTGATTATTATGTAATGCGAGTGGAAAAACTGAATGCCTGTGGCTGAGAAATTCTTTCCTTTTTTTTTTTTTTTTTTTTATTTCTAGGAGAGAGAGAGAGACAGCGTGAACAGGGGAGGGTCAGAGAGAGAGGGAGTCACAGACCGAAACAGACTCCAGGCTTTGAGCTGGCAGTCAGCACAGAGCCCGACGCGGGGCTCGAACCCACGAACCGCAAGATCATGACCCAAGCGAAAGTCGGACGCTTAACAGACTACGCCACCCAGGCGCCCCTCCTTTTTTTAAATTAAAAATGTTTATTTAATTTTGAGAGGGACAGAAGACAAGCCAGGGACGGGTATAGAGAGAGGGAGACACAGAATCCGAGGCAGTTTCCAGGCTCTGAGCTGTCAGCATAGAGCCTATCAAGGGACTTGAACTCATGAACCACTAGATCATGATGCCCAATGCAGGGCTCAAACTCATGAACCATGAGATCATGACCTAAGCCGAAGTCAGACACTTAACTACCCAGGTGCCATGTGAAAAACTCTGACAGCACATGTCCTTTGCTGCGCCACATCTTCTGTTCCCTCCCTGACCAGGAGAAACGAGGCCCCCTTAGGTCAAGTGCGTTCACCTCAGACCTTCTGGCAGTCGGGCTGCAGCAGAAGGTCATGAGAGAACCAAGCTCTAGTGGTGGCCCAGCCCTTCTGTAGATTTGATGACAATTGCTTAAAATATGGTGGGTGCACAGGTTAGAGTCTTTGTCTTTTCCTTTCTTGTATTTGATGATCTTTGAGAACAGTAAAAGGGGGGACACTTGGACAAGGCTAAAGGAAACCCCAAAGTATGAATTTTCTATCCTCTATTGGCCAAATATGAGATGCCTTCATTGAGGCCGAAATGAATCAAATGGAAAATGATTCCAAGCTTACCCACAACTGCAGGGAAAAAAAAGTTTTAAGAATTCAGAGACGCACCGGCACGAAGCGCACATCTGATGAACAGCCTTTGAAGAATCCTTGTGTTTCTGGAACCACTTAATTCGCAGTGTTTAATTTTAGTTACTTAAAAATTTTTACAAACAATAAGCCAATTTTCTCCTGGATATATAGTTGTAGGAGTCTTAACACATGTACAGATTACCCTATAAATGCAATCACACAGTATATATAACATTTTGAAATTGGCTTTTTGCACTCGGTATTGTGTCAAGCTTTATCAAGTTCCTGATAAATGATCACAGCAGGATTACAATGATTTCTGAAGAGAGCTGCTACAAACATTTGTACAAAGCAGTGGAAGTCACTGCTTTCACTTACCTAGACCGAATATATGGAATGAATACATTTGATTGGTCAAATGGCGTGTGGGTATTTAGCTTCTCGAACTTGCCAAGCTGCTTTCCAGAGTGGCCATCTCGTTTTCCATTCCCACCAACAATGTGCTAGAGTTCTAAGTGCCCTGTATCGTTGCCAGACATGGTACTGAGTTTTTTAAAACAGATTTAAGCCATTTTAATAGATGCGAAATTATGTCTCGTTGTGATTTAACGCGCATTTCTCAAATAGCTCAGAGATTTGTCCATGCAGTAATATCTTCTTTCTCTTTGCTGTGGTTTCTCATTTGAATAGATCATACTTACAAAACTGTTTTCTACTTTTGGTTGATGCTTTTTGTTTCTAGGTTGGGGCTACGATGAAAGATTTGCTATGGACATTTGTCCCCATGTTTTGTCTCCAGACCCAGATATTTACATTGTGTTCCTAGAGGCGTCATTCCTGGGTCACAAGCCATGCACAGGCTCAGCTCCAGAGGAGTGTGCTACCGAGCGCACCGAAGTGGTTTCATCCACACACTCGCCAACAGCGTGTGAATGTTCCAAATCTTTCAGATCCTCGCCGACTCTTAGCATGTTATGTCTTTTCAAATTTAACCATTTTGGTGATTTTGTAGTGGTATCATGCTATGGTTCTCATTTGTATTTCTCTGATGAGTATAAAGGTGATGCTGTGTTGTGCTGTCTACCTTTTTCTACTGACTCTACACACACACGCACAATTTATAGTATATATAAAATGCCTAGAACAGATATAGGTGCATAGAGATCGTAGGTATGTATTACAGATTCGATAGACCTTTAACAGACATAGCAGCCTCTTTGCTCTCTTCTTGGTGTTTTTGGACAAATAGCAATTCTTAATTTTAATACTGTCCAACTTAACCCCATGTTTGTCTTTACTGTTGGCATTTTCTGCATCTTATTTGGGGACACTTTGCCTACCTCAAATTAGTCATAATAATATCATAAGTTTCTTTTAAATGTTTCATTGTTTTACATTTCACATTTAGGTTTATAATGTGTATGAATTTTAGAATTTATTGACAGTGTGAGCACATGGAAACATCAGCTCCATTTAACCCCTCTCTGCTGCTCCTGACGTTGTCATTTATTTCCACGCGTATTTTAAAGCCCATATTGGTGTTGCTGTTTAAATAGTCAATGTTACATAAAATAGTAGATCTATCCACATATTGTCCTTTCTGCGTTTTCTTCTCTCCTGCGTTAATTACCACATTCCCATCTGTGATTCTTTCCTCTTACGACTCACAAATTCCCTTTAGTATTTCTTTTATTTTTGCATTTTTATTTTTTATTTATTTATTTAGTTTTGGGAGAGTGCCAAGTGGGGGAGGGTACAGAGAGGGGGACGGAGGATCTGAAGTGGGCTCTGCACTGACAGTCTGACAGCAGCGAGCCTGATGTGGGACTCGAACTCACGAACATGAGATCATGACCTGAGCCGAAGTCGGATGCTTAACCAGATCCACCCAGCTGCCCCTAGCATTTCTTTTAGGGTGGATCTGTGGAAAAATATTCTTTAACTTTTTTGTCTGTGTGAAACAGTTTCACCACCTTCAGTTTCCCCCCCAGTTTTACTGAGTTAGAACGGACACACAGCACTGTGGTGTGGAGCGAGCACGATGACGTGACTCACGTATCTTGTGAAATGGCGCCCGCGGCATATTTAGTTAACGCTCATCGACTGTTTCTTCCTTGTGACGAGATCTGTTAGGGTCTGTTCTCCCGACGGCTTTCCAATCACCAGCCGGCAGGGTCAGCTGTAACCGCCCGGCCCTACACAGGCCCCAGGACCGCCACCTGCATTCCCCATGTCTATCCTTCACTGGGTGTGGAATGATCAAGGGGTAGTTATTTTCACTGAGCACTTCAAAGATTTTGTCCCATTATTTTCTCAATTCTGTAAATTTTGTGAAAAATTCTACTGTTACTCCTCTGGAAGCAAAAGGTCTCCCCCCCCCCCACGCTTTTGTCAGTGACTTAGTGAACAGTGTGTCCATGTTGAATTTCTGGGTTATTATCCTTGTACTGTGTTTCAAATGGGTCAGAAAAAAACAGGTGCATATTACATTTATGGAGAGAGAGATGAGGGAAATGGGGCAAAATGTTTAAAATGGTAAATTTGATAATTTATAGCACCTCTTGGTCTATTCTTACACTTTTCTGCAAGTTTTAAACTATGTCAAAATTAAAGGGTACCAAAAGAAAATAGCTGGATAAAATAAAAAACTTATTAAAAATCTTACGATCCCTATTCCCCTGTACACACACACACATACACACACACACACACACACACACACATATGTGGACATGTACCGGGATGTATGGGTTCATATGCGTATGCATCTGAAGGTCCGCGATGCAAAGGCTGTGTTGAGCAGGCCAGTGCCACAATGGCATCAGCACAGTGCCGTCCCTGGTTTCTCCCACGCTGTCACCCAGGGAAGGGTGTCCTCCTTCCCCTCGGCCGACACCATCGTATGCGGGCACCCATCACGTCTGCACGGTTGAGTCTTCCTGTGTAACTGCCGCCAGGCAGGAGCTGCCTTGGAACTCGGGGGCAGGGCCCTTCCAACCCCAGGCAGCAGCAGTTGGCCTGTGGGCAGTGGCTTCTTTGGGCCGTCAGGAGGGCTAGGAACGAGGCTTTCCCGATTCCCTGCTCCAGCAGGGTCTTCAGGAGGGAAATCCTGGGGGCACTGGCATCACAGTGAGTGAAGAGAGAGCGCCTGCATTCTGCAGGATGAAGGACTAGAGGCCCCCCCACACGATGCCGCAGGAAGGTACGCAGTCTACGTCTGCACCTCTCTTCCTGTAAAGTCACCAGCAACAACCCAGGCACCTTTCCTTATATACCTAATAAATAGTGCCTGCGCTCAGCTCAATATCAGGGCTTCTGTATTCAAATGTGTATTTCTCTTTATAAGATAAATTTCTATTTGCTTCTTTTACGAATTGTAACAGGAGATCGTGCTTGGAAATACAGGTAATCCTATGTTTAAAATACGTCATGAAATTAATGAATTTGGAAATCAGCTAAGTTTATAATTCCTAAACATTCTTCAGTTCACTTTCCTGATTCATCAAGTCTAAGGTTTTGACTGAGGCTTAAAATTATTACAATTTCTGCAAGTTAACACTTTTTTGGTCTGTATGTAACAATACAGAGTAAAAAGCTGTGTGTCCACAATGTGCAGGCATCGGAAAGCATAACTATCTGGATCTATACCTATATCCTGCTGTGCACACGTACATAGACAACACGCATATTGTATATATACAGATACACACGCACATATATAGGATACTAAATGGTGCATCATAGATGCATTAATATCCATTTCAGCGTTCAGGTCTGAGATGTTTCAGAACATGTCTAGGTGCTAACTCCTTGGAACCAGACCCAGTTGGTGTTCAGGACCACATGACCTAACGCCTGTACTGTTTTCACTGTTACGTTTCTTCCCTGCACAGATCTTGGTTTGTTCACGGGCACTTATTTCCTTTTGATTCCCATACGAATTCGGTCATGTGTTGTGCCCAGTTTGATTCTCTGATCATTAACACATGGGAAAGCCTACACCAGGAAGTATTTCCTCTCTTAAAAGCCCTTCATACCGTGTATCACATGTAAGTATATTTGGGATGCAGCCTTATTTCAACAAGTCCCAGTACAATTGCGTGTGATCTGTATCACAGTCAAACCCAACAAAGTCTCTAGAAATAAGATCTGAAGGAGAAGAGCATCAAGGTCCACTGTATGAGAACCTGTGACGTCCTCTGATGCAAAGAATGAGAGATGCTCATGTTCTCATTAGTGACTAAAATGTTCAAAGTTGTGTATCCGGCTTCTGTGGGGCACGTCTTCTCCAGGCGGCTCAGGAAGTTTGCTTAGTTCTTGGTGGGCACTGATCGTGATATAGAAAAGGCACTGATCTGTGAAAACCGCTACCTTCACAGAAATCACGTGGCCGCTGCAGATGTTGAGAGCAGGCTGCATTCTACCTGTGTTTGCTCGAGGGCTCTGACAGTTCCACCCCAGCCCTGGTGCTGGGGTGTTTTGGGGTGTCAGATCCAGAAGATGATTCATTGACAGTATTTTAGACTCAAGTCTAAGTTACTGGTTAGGCTGCCATCATTCTTGGGTCCTTTGTTCTTTCTTTCTTCTTTGTTTTTTAAAGTTTATTCATCTTGAGAGAGGGTGTGCACATACGCACATGTGTACAAGTGGAGGAGAGGCAGAGAGCGGGAGGGAGGGCCAAGCAGGCTCTGCACTATTAGCACAGAGCCTGATGTGGGGCTTGAACCCACGAACCATGAGATCATGACCTGAACCGTGAGACGACGCTTAACCGACTGGGCCGCTCAGGCGCCCGTTACCTTGTTTCTTGAATTCAGTTTTTGCTTTGCACGAAAGAGCATCCTGGAGGAATTTCAGAAAAGTCTGTGTGGAGTGAACTTTCTATCTCTTTTCCATGTCCACACACACTTTGGCGTGTGTCTTTATTTTCTTTCACACCTGAATTGTCATGTGCCCGCCGCAGAACTTGCCATGGAGTGATGAGACCATGCAGTGACGGGGCCATCATCTGGAAACAGGGGCTTAATGCTGTGACGGTACTAAGTTGTGTGAACTGTACCTACTGCTTAGAGGTAAATTGTTTT
This sequence comes from Proteles cristata cristata, assembly GCA_017311185.1. Classification (NCBI taxonomy): domain Eukaryota; kingdom Metazoa; phylum Chordata; class Mammalia; order Carnivora; family Hyaenidae; genus Proteles; species Proteles cristata. The sequence continues at coordinate 440,652 of JAESUZ010003370.1, forward strand.
ACAGATGGGTGTACTGTAGAATTTCAACACCTACACTAATATTTAGGCTAATCTCGAAGAATGAAAAGTTTGGAAGAGTGACCTTTCTTACTCAGTCAGTAAAACTGTCTTTGTGTTGAAAGAATAAATGGGTTCTCCAACCGCAGCATCTGAGCCCAGGAAGTAGGCTGCTCCCGGCTGGTATGTCTTCAGTTGACGTGGCCACCTCACCTCCTAGGAGCTCTGTCAAACCCAGGCTCTACATCTGCACTGGGAGCTCCTCTAGGGGTTTTCACTGGTAATACAAAGGTCCGTTACGACTCCTTCAATGGTCTTACGTCAGGATTTCCTGTCGTGTGTCTTTTCTCCTACACTTACTGAGGCTGATTTTCTTTTTTCCACGTTAGCGTTTCATATCTTTTATTTTCTACATTCTAGCATCAGAGATGAAAAGGATGCCCAGGGCTTGCCCTTAGAAACAACCAAAGAAGTGGAGTCTAAGAAATTCCAAGTCGGTTACAGGAGCGAGGGTGGGTGTTACTCACAGAGCAGCAAAGCTCACAGGGTGGAACAGAGCAAGGCTGGAAACCAAGATGATGAAGTTTCGTGTGAAATCCGCCCTGCTTTCAGCTGGGGTGGGGGAGGGGCAGGTAGGGGGCAGGTACTGTGGTGCTAAGTATAAAAGTAAGAGTTATCATATGAATCTTTTCAAAATTTATTTATTTTGAGAGAGAGAGAGCAGGCATGAGTGAGTTGGGGAGGGGCAGAAAGAGAGGCAGAGAGAATCCCAAGCAGGCTCCGTGCAGAGCCGTACATGGGGCTCGAACTCAAGAACCACAAGATCATGACCTGAGCCAAAACCAAGAATCAGGCACTTAACTGACTGAGCCACCCAGGTGCGCCTATGAATCTTTAAAACTATGCCCACATTATGCCCCCCAAGTAGCATAGTTTAATAATAATATTAAATAATGTAATTTATAAAGTTATACATTTATAAATTAAATACAATTTAATAATAAGCAATTTTCCTCTTTACTATTCAAGAAAAGCAATAGTTCTGAGCACCTTCTCGATTTATTCTGGATGTGACTTAAAACACTGTAAACAGGAGATGGAAATGAACACCTACTTACCTGACTTTGTAGAAAACGCCGGGGCGATGCAGCGATTTGATACACTGGACGTGTCAGCCATGCTCACGTTGGAGTCGGCTCTGGGCGGACAGCGAGCTTCCAGACGGGTGTCCCCCGAGGCCGCTCCAGGCACCCGAGACTGGTAAGCCTGACTGCCATCCCTGGAACAATGTGTGGCCTGGTTTGCAAAGTCCTTACAGTGAAGTCACATGCTCGGTCTCTCCCTATGACATAAAGTTCAGTTTTCAAAAATATATATAGAGAGATTTCTTCTATGAAATGGGACTTTGAAAGCAGTTAGGTACTTCTAGCAAATGCACTTTCAACAGGCTTTAATTGATTCCAGAATCTCCACAAAATGCTACCATCACTCCTGAAAACTGTTACATTTGTGAATGAGGTTTCTGTTGTTTTTTTTCCTTATTTGTAAGATTTCCCTGATTCATAAGCACCCAAATCCTCTTACAACAACAACTTGTATAGGTAGAAAAAGAATTTGTAATGAAAGTAGAATGAGGGCAACTACAAATTGTTGCTTATTTCCCAGAGTTCATTAACTTGTGAAGGGCCCAGTGACATTGGTGTCCACGTATTTTTAATTATACTTTATAATTTATCTTGTATATTGTAATATGTATCTGGTTGTTTTTAAAAGATGCCTCTCCCCATTCTGTTTGCTGGGTAGTGCCATTCTTATCACAAAAATAGGGCAGATGAAACTCCAGCAAAGTGAGTAACACAATAATCATACAAATAGACAATAACTGTAGCTAATGACACACCAGGTAGGTGAGATGGTGTAACTGTGCAGAGGAAACAGGAAAAATCCAAGCCAGTGTACAAATATAAATATGATATTTGTTTCCTACATAAATCCAAAGAATCGTTCAGTGGGATGAGAATAAATACTGGCTCTGAGGGCCATCTTTCATGCCCAGAAGCCTTATGCACCCAACTGTAGCCACTAACATTTGGATCAACTTCAATGCAAGAAGTTGAGTTACTGAAAGCCAAAAGCTGTCCGTGTGCCAAATGATTCAGTTACAAGGCCAGTGTCCTTTAAAGGTGAAAAGGAAAAGACATTTCTCAGTATAAGAATGATGCATGTACAGAGGTCTCAGTAACATCTGCGTAGCCTTTCAGAGTAGACATGTATTTCATCTTATGCTCAGGACACTCAGTTCACACATTTGCTCAAAAGCAAGCATGTGAATCAAATGGAAAATCTATATGTATATTCATATATATATATATTCATATATATTCATTTATTTGCTGTGATTTTGGTTCCCTATGAAACCCTGATGCAATTGTCAAATCTCTTCTATTTGGAATGCTCTAAACACAAAATTTGGCCTGACTAAGGATTCTAACTGAATTAGCCCACATTCCGGTTATATAGGATGCAAACACAGGTCAGGCTCCAGCCTTTAGTGCTTAATGACATCTTCCCTTCTTTCTGCCTCTTTTAGTAAAATGAAAGCCCAAGAGAAGTACCGATCCGACGTGTGGTTAGAAACTGAACACCTGACCAAGGGTGAGGAGCTCAGATCTAAAGGGTGTGGGGGTAACCGTTGCCTAGGGCAGGACCTAACGCACCCCCCTCCCATGGGGCCACGGGGCCACGGGAGAGCCAGCCCACCGCTCAGGTGAGGGAACGGCAGCCTGAACCCCAAGGTTAGTGTGTGTGTGTCTACTCTTGATAAAATGTTGCAAGAGCTATTTTGTTCGGTCTTACTTTACACATTGTAGAGACTTGGCTTGCACAGTAAAACCTTGAAGTGGAACCACCTTTTTTCAGTAGCATGAAATGGTTCGTAGACATATTTTGGTAATGGGTAAAACCTTTAAATTTGGTAAACCCGTCACTTCCTGGTGTTGGAACGCTACCGGGGGTGGCAACACGGGGCAGGGCCGCCCGGGCCATCCGGAAGTCTCTAGGGCTCAGGCTGGTTAGGGTTGAGGCAATGCGTGTCTGCCTGTCCCTAGCTGTGTGAAGTAATGTGGGGGTGGGGAGAGCACGTGAGGCTGGGGGGACACCAGGGAGGCCCACTCACACCTGCATCGGGATGCCAGGGATCGTCCTCCACCTTTGGCTCTTGGGGAACCTGCTGTAAGCCATTTTCAAGGATTTATCAACCTTTTCTTCCGTTAAGATTTCCTGGACATTTCCCCATGAACCAGGAAGCTAAGAATCTGTCATACTCTCTAATATATGAATTCCTTAAATTTTCTTTCACTATGAAAGTATTGATGATATGAGAATTCAATAAAAATAAGCACTGAATGTTACCTTTAATGAAGGGATAGTCTGTGTTCTTAACAGAGGCCATTTCTTATACAAATCACTTAGGGGACCTTCTATGTGTCCAAACTCCCCATTCCGTTTGTTGCACAGTTCCGTGGCTCACACTGGATTGCATCAAGATGGGTTCGCAGCAGCTGATGAATATTCTGGAAGGCAGAGAGCAGGCTAATAAGGAACTCAACATAGGCAAACTCTAGAAAGCAGTGGCTGTTCAACAAATATTTGTGGGTTGGCTTTTTTTTTTACAGAAGGTAGATGAAGCAGTTACAGAGAACTCGAGTGCCCTTATGAAGATGAGAAGCAGGATAGGTTCTAATTCAAGAGAGGTGTAAGGAGGCACTGAGTGTAGGGTGAGAGATGTGGAGCACACAGGTGGTGGTGACCCAGGGGCAGGTGCTCTGGTGAAGTCAAGGCCACAGTCTTGCCTGCTACACAGCACTACTGGGTGGGGAGCTTTGAAGCGCCAAAAGATTCACTGGTGGGAGTCTTGATGGGTTCGACATTTTTTAGGAGTCTTAAAAGGAAAGGCCATATATTATCATCGTGCTTTATGAAGTTAACATTTTAACCTAGATTTTTATTTTTACCATTATTTTGCCTGCAAATGCTGCAGAGTAATGAAATCCAGTGCAGTGTTCTGTGACATTTCTGAACACACCTCCTTGTTTGACTATCAAGCAATCACCTTAAGGATTTATAGCTGAAAAGTACATTTCTGGCAATGTCAGTTGCTAAAAGGTATGCTTGTTAGAGGGAGTCTAAATCTGTGCTTTCTCATCTCTGATGTTTAAATGGAACTATAATCCTACTTTATGACTTCATTTTGAATATATTATATTTAAAATTAGTACAACTTGTGGATGATAAGTATGGAATTTCCTTAAAATTCCATACTTTGAGGAGGGGCAGCGGGCTGGCTGAGCTGGTAGACCCTGTGACTCTGGATCTCAGGGTGGTGAGTTCAAGCCACACAGTGGGAATGGAGTCTACTTAAAAAAAGAAAAAAAAGTTTCTTTGGGGAAAAAGTCTCATAGTTGGGTACCGTATTCCATCTAAATAAATAATATGTTGATATAATGATACAAGTTTTAAGTATGACTAATATCTGTTCTATACCTGGCCATGTTCTTAGGCAGGTAAGTTAGGTTGAGAAGTGCACACCAGGGCCGTGAGGAGCGATGGAGGCTGGCTCCCGGAGAGGGACCGGCTGGCGCGAAAAGCAGCCTCCTCTGCACGGCGCATTTCTGAAATCCCCCGGGGCCTTCCAAAAATGCGTTAAGTTTTATTTAGGTGTAACACTTGTGTGAAAAAGAAAGCGATGATCCGACACACAGGAGTTGAATTCGTGAAAAATTATATAATTTATTTGTGGCCTTTCATTATAATCTTACCACAAATTTGCTAATAATTATTGTTTCTTTGGAGATGCAGGATTCTTAGAGACAACGTGTGTTTAATTTCTACGAATCAATGTAAATGTGTTTTGATTTAAACGTGTACCCATGATAAATCAGATCCCCTCTGAAAATAGTCTGCCAGTAGTTATAAGTAGATTAAGGCCGAGAAAGGCATGAATATTAGTTTTGATTTTCTAGGGTAAAACCCGTTTCCACGGTCTTCCAGGGGCAGTGCGGGAGGACCCGAGGCCACGCTCCGCGGCGCTGTGTGGCCCTCCGGCCGCCGCGGGGGCTGCGGGCCAGGTAAGCGCTCAGCCGCGGACGGTGAGCTGCGGCCCCCGCGGGGTCACCGATGCTCGGGCGCCAGAACCGGCTCGGCACCCCCGAGTGAGAGGCACGTGGGGGCGGCGCAGGGGTGGGGGGCACAGGGCTGCAAGCTCGCGCAGTGGAACCGGCCTCGGGGCTCGGAGCGCAGTACTGAGCACAGCACTCTGCGCGCTCAAGGGCGCCGCCCACCCCGGGGCACACCGCGGCCTGGCGGGGTCACGGGCGCCCCCTCTCGGCGGGGCTGCACAGGGTGGGGCCCCTCACCGTCCGCGACGCGTCACCCCCCACGCGGGACGGTCGGCGTCGCGGCGCTGCGGTTGTGAGCTTCACGCCCCAGGGGCGCAGTGTGCGCGGCCGCATTCCGGCAGCGCGGTGGGTTCCCGACCGGGCTACCCGGGCTAGTGCCCAGGAAACTTCGGACGTGGGCCTGGCTCCAGTCGGGAAAACAGGAGCTGTCTCAGTTATTTTTAACAGACACATCTTAGTTTATTGGCTGATCTTTAAACAGCTTTGTTTAGGTACAACCGATGTACATATTAAATGTATACAGTTTGATGACTTGGGATATATGTGTACACCTGTGAAACCACAATCAAGGAAACTGATATAGCCATTACTTCCAGAAGCTTCTTTGTGCCTCTTTTTTGTATTTGTGGTAAGAACACTAAACATGACACTAAACACTTTAACAATTTTTAAGTGCCCGATGCCATCTTGCTCCCTACGGGCACAATGCTGTGCACCAGCTCATCTGGCATAACTGAAACTTGATGTCCCGGGCCTGACATCTCCCCATGTCTCCTCCTCTCCCATCCCCCACAACCACATTCCATTCTCTGCTTCTGTCACTTTGACTGCTTTACTTAGTTTTAAAAGTTTATTTATTTTGAGAGAAAGAGAGCATGCACAAGCAGGGGAGGGGCAGAGGGAGAGAAAGAGAGAGAATCCCAAGCAGGCTCCGGGCCCAGAGTACAGCCCAACACGGGGCTCGATGCCACAACCATGAGATCATGACCTGAGCCACAACCAAGAGTCAGACGCTTGACCAACTGAGCCCCCCGGGTGCCCCTCAGTGCGACTGTTTTTGATTCATCGTATAAGTAGAATCACGCAGTATGTGTCCTTCTGTGATTGGCATATGTTACTTAGCACGCTGTTCTTTGGGTTCGTCGTTACCGTAAAGATGTTTGAAAACAGAGAACTAATGAAACAGACATCAGAGGACTAAAAAGGCAAAAAGCACACAGTGAGGTACCACAGAGGCAGCGACTGCAAGGAGCAGTTAGGCTTCTGGGGGTTGGGAGACAAATGGAAGGGGTTGGGATCCCTGAGGCCGGAAGGCTGGAACACAGGGCTGGTCCACGCAGCGTGGAAGGAAACTGCCGCCTGGGGCGCCTGCTGCCGGGAGGCACCGCTGGACACACCCAATGCCAGGGGTCATCACTGCTGATTCCAGGAAACCGCTATGGTCCCCCCCCCCCCCACACGGTCCACCAGTCAGCATGGCGCCGTGGCACCCTGGCTGGCAAATGACATCTTGACCTGGGACTGTCTCTCAGTGCCCGGCGGTCCCTGCATCTAACCTGTGGTTAGCCCCACAGGCAGCAAGTATACATGGGAATAAACGTACTCACAAACTGGTATGACCCATGCATGGTCTCCAAAGCCTGGGGAGTGAGGGTAGAAAGAGCCAGACAAAAGCCTTGAGATGTTCCTTCTAGGACAGACTTGAAGGCAAAACTTCAAGTGATCCTTAAGACCCCTGCCGCCTGGTGTAAACACGCTGTACGTCCCCTCCCCTGAGAATGGGAAGGACCACAGAGAAAATGGGCTAGACCATCACCCCCATCGGTAAGTCACTAATCAGCTGACTCTGACTGAAAGAAAAGGGAGATTATCCTGGGTGGACCTGACCTCATCTGGTGAACTCTATACAAATGTTTGTGTCAGAGAGGCATTCTCCCATTGACCTTGAAGATGCAGACTTTGTGAGGTGTTTTTTTTTTTAATGTTTATTAATTTTGAGAGAGAGAGACGGAGTGTGAGCAGGGGAGGGGCAGAGAGAGAGGGAGACACAGAATCCAAAGCAGGCTCCAGGCTCTGAGCTGTCAGCACAGAGCCCGATGTGGGACTTGAACTCATGAACTCATGAGATCACGACCTGAGCCAAAGTCAGACACTTAACCGACTGAGCCGCCCAGGCGGCCCTGCAGCCTCCAGGAGTTTTACAGCTGCAAGGATGCAAATTCTGCTCACAATCACAAGAGCCACGAAGAGGACCCCAAGCCTCAGATGTCAGCCTCATGGGACCCTCAACACAGAATCCGGCCATGCCACACCCAGACTCCCGGCTCACCGAGCTGTGACGGGCCGGACGGGTATGTCCCAGGTGCCGGGTTTGCGGTGACTTGTTAGTCAGCGAGAGGAAACGAAGGCACGTAGTGAAGCAACAGCAGTGCCATGTCCTGGGGTAGCTGCAGGGTGCGGTGCAAGGGTCTGAGAAGCGCAGCCCCTGTCATGGCCAGTCCTCCCCACACCCCTGTGTCCTGGGTGAGGGCACGTCCATCTTAGAGTGCGGTAGTGTACTGACCCTGAATTAAATGGCACTCCCGTACCCCATACCCGGTATCTTAAGTGGAGAAAAGAAACCTCTCATACCTGCTTTATAGTGATCTTACAAATGCTTCTTTCCCTTGTACACCAAGTTCCATTTTGTGTGCATATTAATGATCTCTCTATGGGTGCTTTTTGGCTGATAGTAATGATAAAACAACATTGGTTTTCATACATATAACTATTTCAGAGATGTTACAATGTAAAAAATAAAACGTGCACCTTATAGTTCATAAAATATGGACAATTGGCAAACCCGAGCTTACTGCTGGGAAAAGGCAGTAAAATGTGGCATGCCGAATTCAGAAAATAACCAAACAGAACTTCTGGAGATTAAAATCATATGGATATAAGTGGCAGGAAAATGAACAGAGCAGAAGAGAAAATTTGTGAATTGTAAGACAAATCAGAACATGATGGAGAGAGAAAATAATGGAAAACACAGCAGGAAGGGAAAACATAGCAGGAGTGAGGTGAGAAGCTCTAGCCAGCATTTGGTCTAAGTTCTGAGAGCCGAAGGGAGAGAACAGAGCAATCGTTGAAAATATAATAGTGAGACTTTTTCAGACTCAGGAGTAGACGCACAGACAGAGTCAAGAAGCTTAGCAAATCCCAGGCATGACTGATGAGAATAGATTCACATCTACTAAAGTTGCAGCCTTACATCTGAAGTTGTTCAGAGTACCAAAAAAAAAAAAAAAAAAAAAGATTACCTAAACATGATAGCAGATGGAATGACACCTGACTTCTAACAATATCAACAGAAGCGAGAAGAAGAAAGACACATTCACTTGCTTTAAGAAAATCTCATCAGCCTAGAAATATATGCACAGCAGAAGCATCTTTCAAAAATGAGGGTGAATTTCTTTCACTTATAGGCAAATGAGAACTAAGAGAAGAGAATCTGTCAGCAACACAATCTCACTAAAGGAAATTCTAGAGAATGTACTTTAGGTAGAGAGAAACTGGTCATGAAGGGTAAGTTTAAGAGAAGTACAGAGAATGGAGAAAGTGGTAAACATGAGCAAATGTAAATTAATATTGACTAAATAAAATAGTGGTAATAATGCCAAGAGGATTAAAAATCAAAAAAAGATGGGGGCACCTGGGTGGTTCAGTCGGTTAAGTGTCCGACTTTGGCTCAGGTTATGATCTCACGGTTTGTGGGTTCGAGTCCCGTGTCGGGTTCTGTGCTGACAGCTCAGAGCCTGGAGCTTGTTTCAGATTCTGTGTCTCCCTCTCTCTCTAACCCTTTCCTGCTCATGCTGTCTCTGTCTCTCAGAAATTAAAAAAAAAAATAAATTAAAAAAATCAAGATGAACTTAAAAATGGAGACAATAACATTTAATTCAGGAGAGAGGTAAGCAAATTTAAAATATTCCAAGACTCAGGGATTGCCCAGGAGGAGGGGAAGGATTTGATCACATTCGGATTTGTGGGGTTGACTATGCATGCTCACATTTCTAGGGCAAGTACAAACAGAATAGAGACAGTATGAAGAAGGTCAAAGGCAAAAACAGCATATGCTCCAGTGACAAAATAAACATTGTGTAGATAAAAATAAAATATAACATATACCCGTTCATGAGGGAAACCTCTAAATTTCAGCCATAGAAAGCATTTTTAATTTTTAAAAATCAATTTTTTTTTTTAATTTTAGAGAGAAAGAGAGGCAGAGGGAGAGAGAGAGTCTTCAGTAGAGCTTCACCCTCAGTGCAGAGTCCAACAAGGGCCCCATCCCACGATCCTGGGATCATGATCTGAGCCAAAATTGAATCGGATGCTCAATCAACTGAGCCACCAGACACTCCAAACTGAGATCATTATGTAAATATCAGATGAAACCTAACACACACACAAAATATTATTGGAAGTAAAGTCAATTATATAATGAAGGGCCACTTTTACCTAGAAGTCATAATAGTTTTAAATATATATAGACCAAAGGGTGCGTCTTGAATCTGTATCATATGGGAAATGACGGAAGTACAAGGAGAGACAGATCCATTGTTCAGTAACCGATAGGGCAGAATGATCACAAAATTGACCTAATGCACAAATACAGAAGAGGACACATAACAGATGTTGAAAACATTTTCTTCTTAAAAGTCACAAAACTATTTTTTTAAAAACGAGCAGATGGACCACAAACTAAGTCTCAACAAATGTCAGTGGGCCGGACTCATGGAGAGTTAACTACATTAGAGTCTCGTTAGAAATAAATACTCTAAGAATAGACATTAAATTCCTGTTTGTAAATTAAGAAATACATTTTTAAGTAAACCCTGAATCAAAGGAGAAATTCTAATGGAGAATAGAAAATGGTGTGGACTGAATAACAACAAAAACATTACACATCAATATTTGTGGAATGCAGCTAAAGCAGTACTTAAAAAAACGCATACAGCCTTATGTACATAAAATATAACAGAAGAAAGCCTGCAAAGAAGCTAAGCATCCATTTTAGAAGTTACAGAAAAAGAGCAATTTAAACTTGAAGAGGGTGGAAGGCAAAAAATAATAAACTTAAAAGCAAAAATTCATGATGTAGAAAAAGTAACAAAATCAAAAGAACAGTAAAGCTGATAGTTTCACCTTGATAAAGCTAATAAAAGTGACAAAAGTGTGTGATGGCTCATGAAGAAACAAGGTAGGAAGAAAAGGCACATAAGGACAGTATCAAAACTGATAAAAAGGACATCATATCTGAGGCAGATAGTTGAAGATAATAGAGTACAATAATAATTTTGGACCATTTCAAAATATAAAAAAGTTTCATATCAATAGATAATAAAAATTTGGACAAATTTTTAGAAAATATCACTTATTTAAATCAATTCAAGAAAAAATATGAAAAACTTAAAATTTCCTATAATTATTTTTTTTTTGTTATTTATTATTTTGAGAGAGAGACAGAGAGACAGAGCATGAGCAGGGGAGGGGTAGAGAGAGGGAGACACAGAATCCTGAGCTGTGAGCACAGAGCCCGATGCAGGGCTTGAACTCACAAATTTCAAGATCATGATCTAAGCTGAAGTCAGACACTTAACCTATTGAGCCACCCAGGCGCACCCCCCCCCATAATTATTAAAGAAATTGAATCTGTTTTTAAATATATTTCCACAAATAAAACTCCTGGGTGGCTCAGTTGGTTAAGCGTCTGACTCTTGATTTTGGCTCAGGTCATGATCTCAAGGGTTTGTGAGTTTGAGCCCTGCGTTGGGCTCGGTGCTGACACTGCAGAGCGTGCTTGGGATTCTCTCTCTCTCTCTCTTCTCCTCCCCTGCTCATGCTCTGTCTCTCTCAAAATAAATAAACTTTTTAAAAAAATTCAAAAAACTCTAGGTCCAGATAGTTTCTATCAAACCTTCAAGGAGAAATAATTCGAATCTTATTGGAAATCTTCCTGAGAATAGAAAAAGAAGAAATAGTCCCCATGATGGTTAATTTTGTGGGTCGACTTGACTGGGCCACAGGGTGCCCAGACATCTAGTCAAAACATTACGTGTATGAGGGTGTTTTTTGAGGAGATGAATGTTTGGGTGGGCAGAGTAAGGAGCCTGCCCTAGAACTTCATCGTCATCAACCGGCTGCTTCCGCTTGCCCTGTGAGGCTCTGCCACGCTCTGCAGACATGGCCTCGCCTTCAACAACAGTCTCAGGCCTCGTGGACAGAAAGCCTGTGCTGGTCGAGGAGCAGCACTCTTGAGAGCGCCTGTTGGCCCAGGGCCCAGGGGAGCGAGAATTAATGAAGAAGAAGTGAGTGAAACGCTGAAGGGCATCTAATTACGACTGCTTTTCATGGAAAGTATGACGGGGTCGCTGCTGCCTGTTCACCGTTCTATTCTGAGGAGTAGATAAAAAAGACTCTTCTTCTTGATCCATCTCTAACCCTGCATTTCATAGACTGTGCTGTTGCAAACTGAAATAAAATACTTTTCATTTTTTAATTTTTATTAAAAAATTTTTAACATGTATTTATTTTTTGAGTGACGGAGATAGAGACAGAGACAGAGCATGAGCAGGGGAGGGGCAGAGAGAGGGAGACGCAGAATTTGAAGCAGGCTCCAGGCCCTGAGCTGTCAGCACAGAGCCCACGAACCATGAGATCATGACCTGAGCCAAAGTCAGATGCTTAACTGAGTGAGCCACCCAGGTGCCCCTAAAATACTTAAAAAAAAAAACAAACCAAAAAACCCCAGAAATTAGAAATGTTGAAAATCCTATCCACACTGCAAAGGAGAGAACAGCGAGGGTGTGGCTGCCCCGCCGGCTGATAAGAGATGGAGGCTGCGAATCCTGACCGTGAGGAGCCCTCTCAGCAGAGGCCGCAGCACTAACCACACAGACGCTGCCCCTTTGAAGGGAAGGGGCAGAGAAAGGCGACACAATGAAGGACTGGGTCCTACGGCACCGGAGCACAGAGCTTCAAGGCTGTGAGGTGCACTGTTTCTCAAGGAAAGGGAAGAACGACCCTGAAGGCAATGCAGAGAGAAGGGGGGCCCTCTCACCATAGGCTCGGGGGGAAGCTCTTTCCTCCCTGGTTTTGGAGGGCAGAGTAGCTGCGGAGTAGCCCGGGGGCTGTGGCAGCGGTGTGGTCACCTCATCGGGCCCGGATGCGGGGACACGGAGCCAGGCAGGACTATTCTCAAATCTTCTGATCTGGCGAGGAACTCGCCTGGCTGGGTTCTGGACTTGCCTGGGACCTTCCTTCTTCTGTACGTCTCCCTATTGGGATGCCAAGCTCCCCCCCCAGGCCTGGCCCACCGGTGTCTTTCGGAAGCACACAGCTTGTGCAGTTTCACAGATTCGCTCCTAGAGGGGAATCTGCGTCGGGATGAGTCCACCTCCAGTGCCTCCCAGACCGGACTCAGGTGATCCTGAGACAAGACCACAAGACCCTGGACTTCAGACTTAGCGGTGGTGCTGGGATGAGTGAAGGCTTTGGGGATGTTGGGGTGAAAGGAAAACATTCCGTATAAGGGAAGACTACGAGTTTGGGGGACCAGAGACTGAACGTAAGAAATGAGTTTTGTCACCCCCACTCCAAAACTTAGGTTGAAACCCTGACCATCAATGTGACTGTGTTTGGAGACAGGGTTTTTATATGGTAGGGGAGAGAGGTTTCTCTCCTTCCCTTCCCCCCTCCCTCCCCACAAGTAGGGGTGAAGGGTGAAGGCAGCCATCTGCAAACCAGGAGGGGCTCTCACCAGAACCCCACCTTGATGGCTCCCTTGTCTTGAGAAATAAACTCCTGATGGACGAGCCCCGCCACCCCCCCCACGGTGTTTTGTTTTGGCAGTGGCCCTAGTTAACTAAAACGCTCCCCAAATTATTTCAAGCGGGTCATGTAACTTGATAAGGACACTGTTAGAAGGAAAGATTACAGTCTAATGTTACTATGGACAAAAGGAATTGATCTTTTTTTCATTAGTATTTTATTGGTTTATACATCTGCTGTGAAAACTACAAGCTTTTGTCTTAACTGGGAGCAAGAACACGGGCTTAAATTTTAGCCACAGATTTAAAAGACCATTGACGGTAAGCCTATAATCATGATACCCCCAAGGTTGTTAAACTGTATACCACCCAGAATTTTGGCCGAAAATACAGAAGTATCTTTGAGCCATAGTTCTGAATTTTTTTTCAATATTTTTATTTATTTCTAGGAGAGAGAGAGAGAGAGACAGCATGAGCAGGGGAGGGTCAGAGAGAGAGGGAGACACCGACTCCGAAATAGGCTCCAGGCTCTGAGCCGGCAGTCAGCACAGAGCCCAACGCAGGGCTCGAACCCACGAACCATGAGATCATGACCTAAGTGAAATTTGGACGCCTAACCGACCAAGCCACCCAGGCGCCCCCGTAGTTCTGAATTTTAACCAGGACATGCGTGGTTTCACCTGCGCTGACAGCAATGCTGTTCTTTGGAACAATTCAAAGATTACATGCCTTGTTTTCTGTGTATTTCGTTGTTAGCACCCAAAGGTGGACTGTCTTGGTGAAACAGCGAATCTGACCCTTTGAATCTCAGCTGTTCAATGGGAATTACCATGAAATGCTAAGCATGAAGAATTCTTTTAAAAAATGGCGGAACTGAATCTATACTATAAAGATCTCAATTATCCTTTAACTAATTAAAATTGGTTCAACCAGCATTCTATCAAGATTGAAGATTCAATTGAATATAGCAGGATTCAATATAATCTTGATAAAAATTCCAATTTTTTCCCCCATGGAATTTGGAATATATATGGAAATGCAAAAGTTCAAGAAAGTAAAAATGTTTTTGAAGATCAACTTAGCTGAGCTTTCTCTATAAAATGTCATGATGGGGGCACCTGGGTGGCTCAGTCGGTTGAGCATTAGATTCCTGATGTCGCCTCAGGTCATGATCTCATGGTCATGGGATCAAGCTCGGTGTTGGGCTCTGCACTGGGCACAGAGCCTGCTTGGGATTCTCTCTCTCTCTCTCTCTCTCTCTCTCTCTTTCTCTCTCTCTCCTTCCCCCACTCATGCTCCCTCCAAAAAAATAAAACAAAACAAAACAAAATAAAACAAAAAATGTCATGATGTTAAGAACTACAGTAATTAGGGGGACCTGGGTATCAGTCAGTTAAGCATCCGACTTCGGCTCAGGTCATGATCTCGTGGTTCGTGGGCCTGAGCTCCGCGTCGGGCTCTGTGCTGACAGCTCAGAGCATGGAGCCTGTTTCAGATTCTGTGTCTACCTCTCTCTCTGAGCCTCCCTGCTCATGCTGTGTCTCTCTGTCTCTGTCTCTCTGTCTCTCTCTCAGAAATAAATAAAACATTAAAAAATACTACAGTAATTAAAAGAGTATGGTATCGGCAAATGCATAGAGACAAAGACATACAGAACAGAATAATGTCCAGAAAAAGAGGCATCTATGGATACTTATTATAAAGCTGCACTGAGAGCAGTGGCAGAAGGTTATTAAAACATGAGCCTCACAGTGGAGAAAGATCCCTGTGGCGCAAGAACTAACAAAGGTTCATATCCAGAGTATACCAAGAACCTTAGGTCAGTAAGAAAAAGTCAGTCAACTCAGGAGGGAGTGGCAAGAAACTTAACAGCCAATTAATCAAGAGGAAATCCAAATAGACAAATAGACAATAAGCATACTAGAAGCCCCAAGCCTCATGAGACAGCACAGCACTACACAGTTACTGAAACGCTTGAGATAAAAACCCGGCAAGGCAAGGACTGGCGAGGGAGTGGCGCCGTGAGAAGTGCAGACTGTCGGTCCATTCCTAGAAGGTCACTCTAGGGATCTTGCACATCCACGCCCAGGAAATACATATAAGAATGTTCTCTTTCTCTCTCTTTGTTTTTTTGAGAGAGACAGAGTGGGAACAGGCGAGGGGCAGAGAGAGGGAGAAGCCCAAGAAGGCTCCTGGCTGTCAGCACAGAGCCCAATGCAGGGTTTGAACCCACAAAACTGTGAGGTCACGCCCTGAGCTGAAACCAAGAGTCAGATGCTCAACTGACTGAGCCCCCCAGGTTCCCCACATATAAGATTGTTCTTAACAGCTAAAACGGGAACAAACCCAAATGTTGATCAAATTGGGAGTAAATAAGGAAAATGTGGTGTTTCAGTATAACGAGATACCGCACACAATCAAAAGGAAGAAGCTGTGGCCGTACACAACACCACGGATGAATCTCACCAGCACAATGTCCCATTTTCAAATGTCGGTGGTACTTTTCTGGCCGTGTGCATTATACTCATGAATTAACACGATGCGACTTAGGCCCTTGACCCTGCATGTGTATGCTACATCTGACACTGAAACGAGAGATTGAGGGAGACAGAGAGAGACAGAGAGACAGAGAGAGACAGAGAGAGAGAGGAGACCAGTGTAAATGGAATGGCTAACAAGGCAGAGGAGGATGACCCATGTGACTGTGAGTAGAGGCGACCTTGAGCAGAGGCGGGGAGGTGGAATGAGGGACCACAGGAGGACGTGAGTCTCAGTCGTGCACTGGGCAAGGGGGTGAGGGCGGGGCGAGGGCGGGACAAGCCCGAAGCACAGGGGCTCCCCCTCGGGCGGCTCACGCCCTACCGGGGAATAACACACCCATCGATTACAGTAGTGACGGGCAGGCGGTGCTGGCTTTTGAGTTCCAACCTTCAGCATTAGGCTTAATGCCTTTGTTGGGAGCCTTGCTGACTTCTTAAATATCAGCCACCTAGAAAACGGAATTAAATATGGGAATGAATCCAAAAGCAGACTTTTAAATTCTCCACACCAAAAAAAAAAAGCATTGATCAAATGTCACATGAGTAGTGTGTTGTATTTCACAACAGCGGTCACATGATGAACAGTGAAAGATACTGGCTCCAACGTGAGGGAAAAACCGGGGCGTTTGAGGATGTAAGGCACGTCGCTGATGCGGCCTCGAACTGAAAACAAGTTTAGGAAGGAACTTACTAAGCCAGAGAGTTTTGTTTCGCACATCGATTGTTTCTGCTCCTAATTATCTGGCCTGAATCTACAGTTTGTCCTCTTGGCCCAAGAATGTGCTCATACAAAGTCTTAGGGTTTTGTTTGCTTGTTTTTGTTTTTGTTTTCGTCAGTGAAGGCTCGAAGACTAAGGGCAGCTCGGGCCACGTAAGCCTTTCTGTGATGTCTCCCAGCTCCCCCAAGCCCCGAAATCCCCAGTTACAGTCACCATCGTCACCACGACCACCACCAGCATAATTTTATGTGTATTGTAAAGGCTCAACAGAATAAATGTAAAGATCCAATTGGCCCCGTTCAACAACTTGTGAATCCCATCCAACAAACAGAAGAGAGCTCTGAATGGAAGGCTTTTATGCACAGGAGCAGGTGGGACAGAATGTTATTAGCAAAAGAAAAGACAGGGTTATCTCAGGCAAGGTCTTCTTCCCGGAAGAGGAGGAGGGAGAGCTGGGGTCTTATCTGCAGATTTCCTCACTAGAGGAGTAGAAATTCCAGACTGACCGGCTTCAATTCCACTCCTGGGAGTGGCTGAAACTGGATTAGGCGTGAAGCTTTGGTGGGGCTTGACGTGAGTGACTCCATTTTAGGTATGTTTCCTTCTGACAATATTAAATTTTAAGTGCATGAAAATAGCAGAACACAGTGTTTTTATTCCCAGATACCACATAAACCACCATGTGTGTATGTGCGCGCGCGCATGTGTGTGTGTGTGTTTGTGTGTGTGACTCCAAGGCTGCCTACAGGTCCCCCCTGTCTTCTGACCCACCCTCTTCCACACAGAAACACCCTGCAGCTACATTTCACTCAAGACGTTTTATAATTTTGGAAATCACTAAATTACATATTTTTAAAAGTTTATTTTGAGAAAGAGAGCGTAAGCAGGGGAAGAGCAGAGAGAGAGAGAGAGATCATGACCTGAGCGGAAACCAAGAACCAGATGCTTACCGACTGCACCGCCCAGGTGCCCCTAAACTATGGATTATGTGATCGTCTAAAGAACATTTTAAACATTTCTTTTTTTTTTAATATTTTATTTATTTTTGAGAGAGAGATAGAGACAGCATGAGCAGGGGAGGATCAGAGAGAGAGAGAGGCACAGAATCGGAAACAGGCTCCAGGCTCTGAGCTGGCAGTCAGCACAGAGCCCGACGCGGGGCTCGAACCCACGAACCGCGAGAGCATGACCTAAGCGAAAGTCGGGACGCAACCGACTGAGCACCCAGGCGCCCCCATTTTAAACATTTCTTAACATACAAGATGCCGGCCCTGCGTGCCAGTGTTTCTCTGCTGTTAAGTAAATAGGGGCTTGGGTTTGTACCATAAGTTACAAGTTTGATTCGCTTCTTTTACTTTTCATTTAATGCCCAATGCAGTGGGTGGGAGGAACAATTCCCCTCTCTGGGTCTGGGGCTGGGTGGGAATTAAACTGACATAAGAGATTAACAAGAAAAACATGCAGATTTTAACTGAATTTTGACTTGTATGAGGGAGTCTACGCAGGAGAAGTGACTAGTGCAGGAAGCTTTTATACAGTTTAGACAAAGAAACAAATCACAGGCCGATAAAGGGTTTGGGCTTCGGGCACTGAATGCTGAAGTAGTAACTGGGAAGATGTGGGCTCGTTAAACTAGGTTTGTGCGTACAGCCTTCCTGGCCCCAAATACCCCAGATCTCTGGTGAGATGAATGTCTTCCTGGTACAGGGAGGACACCTTTCACGGGGGAGATTTATCACCTGCTTTTAGGAAAACAGAGGAGGGTCAGAGTGCCCTCCTTGCACTGACTGTTGCTCAAGTAACTTTAATTCAAAATAATCAACATGCCAAAGTGCCGGAACCTTCGTCGGGTACTCTCAGGGACAGAATTCGTCTCTTGAGCTTCGAGTTCGTTTCTCAAATACCCTCTCTGCCTAGAATGTGCCTGCTCACCTTCTTGTGGGTCCTGGCACTTTCAGTGAAGGGGTGAGCCGCGCTCAGTGGCGTGCTGGGGCGACTGCTCTGCGCTGCGGCCTTCTGGAACCTGCCTTCTCTGCTGGGATACTTCTAACAAAAATGCTCACAGTATGGTTTACAGAGAAATATCCTAACATTCAAGACTTACATTAAGAACCATGTGTCCTAGGGGTACATGGGTGGCTCAGTCAGTCAGGTCTGACTTCGGCTCAGGCCACGACCTTGCTGTTCCCAAGTTCAAGCCTCAGCTCAGAGCCTGGAGCCTGCTTTGATTTGTGTCTCCCTCTCTGCCCTCCCCTGCTTGCACTCTGTCTCTCAAAAATAAACATTTTTAAAAATGTGTTCTATACAATGATCTCTGGAATTTTGTTTCCCCCAACTTGTTTTTCTAGACAGACCCAGCTGAGAACGTATTTGAACAGAACCTCAAGATCCAGTTCTACATCAGTTCCGGGTCCACATCTCCGTCCTCACACAGTGCAGACGAAGCCGCCCCAGTTAAGGTGCCTCCCGGGGTAGCTCTGCTCCAAGCTCTTCACGCATAACAGAGGGCGTTTCTCTCCTCACCAAATACCCTGCTGGGCTGGCGGAGTCCATCAGGGAGTCTCAGGGGTCAGAGATGACAGACCCAGGTCAGCACGCCCTCCCGAAACAGCAGTGCTGATGACAGAGCTTCCGCCGGCTCTGGGAGAACAGGCTTCAGGACGGGGTCTACTCTGAAGGTCGGGTTTAACGAGCAGACGGCGCAGTCAGGGCCAGTATGGGATGGCTGGTACGGCGGTGGTGCCGGTCGCAAGGGACACAGTGCCGAAGGGCAACGCTCTGGCTGCTCGCACTGCTGTGTTAGCATCAGGGTCACCACGCAGCGGGAACCTATCACATCGTAACATCAAGCCTGGTGTTATGTATAATTAGCAAGGTAGAAAAATATCCTTGTGACGTCGCTCGTTAAAATTTGAGGTATTTTCTTATCTTCTAATGGGGCGTAAAACAACTCTTCCTTGGCCCTTCCTTCCTGTTAACCAGAGAGTGCAATTCTCTGCAAAAGGAAATCTTTCCTCCAGAGGTCAAAGGGTTCGGTGTCTCTCAGCTCACTCGCTCCTGTTCTGCATCTCTGTCACCTCGGTAATCCGGGCAGGGCTCTGCTGTCGCTGTGGAATCCTGGGGCCGGCCACGTGCTGGGAGGGGAGCCATGCGTCTTTGGGAAGCTTCAGTGTGGCTTGTCGCCAGGCCAGACCTTATCTGCAAATTCTGTTCAGAGCTTCTGAACTTCTGAGAACAATTTTATTTTATGGTCCTGTTTTAAACTTTTCATAATGCAAATATTTGCATCACAGAGGAATAACCTATCACAAATCCACACGGCCACTACTCACAGATTTAGTAAAACAGTGGCAGCCTTGTGTCAGATAAGGGAAGTTAAGATGGGTGGGAGTCCGGCACGCATGTGACCACCTTCTCTCCTCCCGGAGGTCACTGGCCATCGGAGGAGGTGTGCACTCTTCCGGCCACCTTCTTATCCGCTGTGTCACATGCATGTGTCCTTCAAGGGCGGGGATCGCTTGGCTTGCTTCAAACACTCCTGCGAACAGCACCCCTCTCGTTCTACGACCAGTCAGCGGACACTCCATTCGGGCTGACTGCTGCGTACCGTACCCATGTACTCAGCTACAGAACCCCTGCTCCTTTTGATGGGCATTTGGCCATTTTTCACGACTACCATTTCTTCATCATAACGAGCCTGATCGTCCTTGCTACCCCACGGTAGTCCCCTCCGCACCCCCAGTCCATGGTTTTTATTATCTGCAGCAACCAGGGTCTAGAAGCAGAAGACCCTCCTCTGACATATGCTCGGGTCAGTAGTCCCCAACACCGTGTCACAGTGCCTACGTCATTCACCTCGTTCGCCTCAGCACACAGGCGCTTCACGAGCTCGTACCATGACAAGGAGAAGGGCGAGTATAGTACGGAGAACTTTCCCGGGAGAGAGAGGTCACTCACGTAACTTTTATCACAGCACATCGTAACAACTGTCCAATTCTGTTATTACTTATTGTTGCCAATCTCTTACTGCTCCTAATTTATAAAGTTAACTTTTCATAGGATATGTGTGTATTTTTGATGTAAAACTTTGGCAACAGAAGGGTTCCATTTTTTGGGAACAGTCACAGCTTTTGTGGAAACTTTGCAGGGACGGTGTGAATTTATTTTTCGAGACTACTGAGGGCTGCCACCTGATTTCCCATCCCCTCGAATACTTCAGAGTGTATTCCTCACAGTTAAGAATATTCTCTTACATGTGTGTACACATACACACACAGCCATCGTCCCTTGTGGTGACGCATTATCCAACCAAGGGCCCCATTCAGGTTTCACCTGCTGTCCCTGTGGCGTCCATCACAGCAAGAGGACCTGGTTCAAAATGCTGCTTTGCCTGCCCTTGTCACCCCTCTTCAGTCTCTTCCCATCTGCGACAGTTCCTTAGTCTTTGATTTTGTGACCTTGAGACTCTCAAAAGCCACAGTCCCATGTAGAGTAGAATGCTCATTGCAAGAAGAAAGAAAGAAAGAAAGAGAGAGAGAGAGAGAAAGAAAGAAAGAAAGAAAGAAAGAAAGAAAGAAAGAAAGAAAGAAGAAAGAAAGAAAGAAAGAAAGAAAGAAAGAGAAAGAAGGAAAGAAGGAAAGAAGAAAAGTTTCCTCGGGCTTTCTGCAGGTCATGCATCACAGGCAAGACCATCACAGAAGCGATGCTGTGGCTCTCTCACTGCACCCCATCAGGCAGGGTGTTTGCTCTGACCATTGTGCTAAGGTAGGATTTTCCAGGCCTCTCTTTTCCTCTGTGATTCATAAGTGTTTCGTAGAGAGGTACTCTGAAACCATTTAAGTACCCAGTTTCTCACCCACCTTTCAGTTTATTTATATCTGTACAGGCTCATGATTTCCTCTTTATCCAATGGCTTATAATCCACTAGTGTCATTATTTATTCTGATGTTCGAATGGTCACAGATATGCTCTACGTGAGTCCTTTCTTCGCCACTGTGTCCTGACATATCTTCATCATGCCTGCAACACCTTCTTTCTATCTGGCAGAACAAGATGCACCGGCTCATCTGTATGGTATTGCCCCAGCCCTGCTGTCAGCCATCTCTTCCAAGGACACCAATCGCTTTTAGTGGAGAATGGCATTCAGAATGCCATTGGGAGGCACCGAGGCACCTACCTCTGAATGTTAGGTGTGCTCACTGCTATTGGAGTATTACTATTCCAAGCCCTTTTATTGGAGAAAATAAACTTGTATACCAGTCTACAGGTAGGAATCTATCTATCCATCCATCCATCCATCCATCCATCCATCCACCTATCTACCTATCATCTACCTCTATCATCATCATCCATTTATCAATCCACTAGCTCGCTACCTACCTACCTACCTACCTACCTGTGACAACTGAGTTCATGCACACATAAATAACTTCAATCCGAGATCACAGGGCTTATTCTAGTTTGTCTCTTTCCACACTTCGAATTCCCTCCTGTGACTAATCTCCCACCTGTGCAGCAAGCCCACCCTCACCCACTTGACTCTGCATCTCCACTAGTGTATAATACACTTCTTACACTGTGCACTCTTCTGCCCTGGCAGAGAGTTTTTGAAATTAGCTTTGACCTTTACTTAGTACTGCGTAAAATGTTCTCATTTCTTTATAAACATGTCAACACTAACTGACACAAGGCATCTGAAATTTTGCAATTCCGATGGATGTAAAGCAAAAAATTATCATTTTCATTTTGTCACACTGAGGTTTTAATTCTGACATGGTTAAAATTCATCAGTCCTGTCTTATACTGCCCTTTTGGGGTGTTTTCTGAGAAATCCATTTCTATCCTATCCTCCTATCCCAAAAGTTCCAAACAGAGTTAAGGTTTTTGCTTTTTCACATTTAGGGAATTATATCTTTGTTTGCCAGGAAATAGAAACCAAGTTTTGCCCCCATGATAGCTGCCCCAGTCCCATTCATTGACCAGTCTGTTATTTCCCTAATAATTTGTACAGCTGAGCCTCATTTTATTGCCTTTGTTGTGCTGCACTTTGGAGAGACTGCGTTTTACAAATTGAAGGTCTGGGGCAACCCTGTGGCAAGTCTCTGGGTTCCATTTTTCCAACAACGTTTGCTCATTTCTTGTCTCTGGGTCACATTTCGATCATTCTTGCAATAGTTCCACTTTTTAAGTCTCATTATATTTGCGGTGTAATCTGTGATCATTGACTATGACTCACTAAAGCTCAGATGACAGCAATGTTTAGCAATAAAGTATTTTTAAATTAAGATACATATATTGCTTTTTCTTTTTGTTTTTGCATTATTGAAGTATAGTTTCATACAGAGTCATATTAGTTTCAGGTGTACACCATAGTGATTCAACAATTCTATACACATCACTCAATAAGCACCATGATAAATGTGGTTACTACAAGATTATTACAAAATTACTGACCATACTCCCTCTGCTGTACTTTTCATTGCCATGAATTACTTTATAACTGGAAGTTTGTACCTTTTGATTCCCTTCACCCATTTCACCCATCCTACCCTTCAGCTCCCCTCTGCAAACCACCAGTTTGTTCTCTGTATTTATGGGCATTTTTTGTTTTTCGTTTGTTCATTTGTATCGTTTTTAGATTACACATATAAGTGAAATCATACCACATTTGCCTTCTCTGATTTATTTCACTTACATATACTCACATCTTCTCTATCCACTCATTTATTAATGGACACTTGGGTTGCTTCCGTATCCCTGGCTATTGTAAATAATGCTGTTATAAACGTAGGGGTTTCATTTTCTTTGGGTAAATCCCAGCAGTGGAATTACTGGATCTTATGGTATTTCTATTTTAAAATTTTTGAGAACCTCCATATTGTTTTCCACAGTAGCTGCACCAGTTTACATTTTCACCAAGTGGATGAGGGGTCCCTTTCCTCCATATCCTTATCCACACTTATTTCTTATCTTTTGACAACGGCCATTCTGTCTAGTGTGAGGTGGTGTCTCACTGTAGTCCTGATTTGCATGTCCTGATGATAGGGACACTGAGCATCTTTTCATGTGTCTGTTGGCCATCTGGATGTCTTCTTCGGAAAAATGTCTATTCAGGTTCTCTGCGCATTTTAAAATCGGATTTTTTTTTTTTTTTTTTTTTTTTGGTGTTGAGTTGCATGAGTACTTTATATATTTTGGATACTAACCCTTACTGGGTATAGCATTTGCAAATATCTTCTCCCAATTAGTACGTTGCCTTTTCATCTTGATGTCTTCCTCTGTTGTACAAATATTTTTTTTTTCATTTTGGTGTGGTCCCAATAGTTTATTTTTGCTTTCATTTCCCTTCCCTGAGGAGACATACCATAAATATGTTGCTAAGTGTAATGTCCAAGGGATTTCTGCCTATATTTTC
Source organism: Proteles cristata cristata (assembly GCA_017311185.1). Taxonomy (NCBI): domain Eukaryota; kingdom Metazoa; phylum Chordata; class Mammalia; order Carnivora; family Hyaenidae; genus Proteles; species Proteles cristata. The sequence goes on from JAESUZ010003370.1 coordinate 464,304, forward strand.
TTTTAGGAGTCTTACGGTTTCAGGTCTCACATATAGGTCTTTAATCCTAAGCATTATTTTTCTTTTTCATGATATTATAAACGGAACTGTTTTCTTAATTTCCTTTTCCTACTGTTCATTCTTGAGTGTATAAAAATGCAGCTGATTCTTATGTATCCTGCAAACTTTGCTATATTTGTTTATTAGCTTTTACTGAAATTTGGGGACTCATTAGGGTTTTCTTTACATATGATCATATCTTCTGTGAATAAACATCCATATATTCTCTTTCCATATACATTTTAGAATAATAGTATTTATATCTATAACAAAGTCTTGTACTACTATATTTTGAGAGAAATGGAATTAAACCATTTTTATGTATGTATTTTTATGTATGTATTTATGTACATATAAATGTATTTATGTATACATCTATAAACCATTTATTTATGTATATATTTCATCTAGAGGGAATTGGCATCTTAACTATATTGAATCTTCCAGTTCATGAATTTAGTATGCCTCTCCACTTATTCAGATATTCTTTGATGTCTTTCCTCAGCATTTTGTGGTTTTGAACACACAAGTCTTGTACATGTTTTGTGAGATTTACTTTTTTTTTTAGCAATTGTAGATGGTACTGTATTTTAAACTTCAATTTCCATGTATTTGTTGCTAGTATTGCTGAAGTACAATTTATTTTTGTATGTTGATCTTGTAATTTGAGAACCTGCTAAGCTCATTTATTAATTTCCAGGAGGTTTTTGTTTTTGTAGATTCCTTGGAATTTTATACATAAACAAACAATCATGTCATCTTAAAATAGGTACAGTTTTTTCCTTCTTCCCTACTCTGTGTGATTTTATTTCCTTTTCTTACCTTATTGCCCTGGCTAGAACTTCTACTGCTATGTGATAAAAATGGACATCTCTCGTATTCATTTTAAGGGAAAACAATTCAATCTTTCACAATTAATTATAATGTACATGGTAGGATTTTTGTAGATGCTTTTTATCAAGTTGAGGAAGTTCACCTCTCTTCCTAGTTTGCTAAGAGATTTTTTAAATCACAAATTGATGTTAAATTTTGGCAAACACTTTTTATGCATTAATGTACTATATTGTGAGGTTTTTTGTTCTTTAGCCTGTTAACATAATAGATTATATTGACTGATTTTCAAATATTGAATCACCTTTATTTTCCTGAAATAAACATTTGCTATAGCTTTCCAATAAAGCTGTTCTGGAGATATCTTTTGGGAGTTTTTAAATGACAAACTTAATTTCTTTAGTTTATCAGACGATTCAAATTACTTATCTCCTACTGGGTGAGTTGTAGTAGTGTGTACTTTTGGGGAAATTGGTCTACTTCATCTAAGATATTCCATTATGTTTATGTCATTTACTACTATCCTGTGTCAACAACCTTTTTCTGATCAAATGAAGGGTGGAAACTTCACCTCCTTTTATTCCTTTCTATTCTTCCCATTTGTAATGTAATTGTGTTACGTATTTCTCTAGATACACTGAGGAACATTAGACGTTATAATTTTTGCTCCCACCATCTAATTTAGAAAATCTATTGTATTTATCCATATTTTTACTCTTCCCATGTTCTTCTTTTTGATTCCTTCATTTCCTTCATTGTAGCTGTCCTAGGTATACTGTGGACAAATGCAGACCTTCTGATATGGCCTTGATTTTCCAATCACTGAAAAAAATCAATGGACTTTATTTTGGGGTAGTTTTACATTTACAGAAACACTTAGTGGCAAGTACAAAGTTCCTGCTGACCTGTCTCACCCTTCCCACCCTCTAGTTTCCTCCATTATTAACAACTTACATTCGTGTGGAGCATTTGTTACAATAAATGAGCCGTTGTCATTAACAGAAGTCCATAGTTCAGGCTCACATTTTAGATTATACATTTTGCAGATGTACAGCTAGACAGATAAGGGATGATGGGCTGTAGCTACCATTTCAGTATCACGTGAGCGCAGTCTCCCTGCCCTAAAAGTTCCTGTGCCCCACCTACTGTTCCTTTTGTCTCTGTCTCTACTTGAAATCCCAGAAACCACTGATCTTTTTACTATTGTCGTACTTTTGCTTTTTCCACTGTGTCATACAGTTGTAATCACACAGCTTTTCCAGACTGCTAAGCTTCACTTAGCAACATACATTGGGTTCCACTTCACTTTTTGAGGGCAGCATGTTCACTTTATTATTATCTTTTAAGTAAACTCCGAGTCCAATGCAGGGCTTGAACTCATGACATGATGATCAAAACCTGAGTTGAGATCAAGAGTCAGATGCTTGGGGTGCCTGAGTAGTTCAGTAGATTTGGCGTCTGACTTTGGCTCAGGTCATTATCTCGTGGTTCATGCATTCGAGCTCTGCATTGGGCTCCGGGCTGACAGCTCAGAGCCTGGAGCCTGCTTCAGATTCTGTGTCTCCCTCTCTCTCTCTGCCCCTCCCCCACTTCTACTCTGTCTGTCTGTCTCTCTCAAAAGTAAATGAAACATTAAAAAAAATTTTTTAAAGAGTCAGATACTTAACAAACTGAGCCTCCCAGGCACCTCCAGGGAGGTTCCACTTTAATATGCTGTTTGTCTCTGGCTGCTTTCATGATGATGATGATGATGATGATGATGATGATGATGATGATGATTTGCTTTTAGTTTTCAGAAGTTTTATTACATCGTGTCTTGGCATATGTTTCTTTGGGTTTATCGTGTTTGGAATTCAATTTAGCTTCTTAAATCTATTATCTTTTGTCAAGCTTAGGAAATTTTCAGCCATTATTTTTCTGAGTACTTTCTCAGCCTCATTCTTTTTATACTTTCCTTCTGGGACTCTGATGTTACATCTTTTGAAATACACCCATCTTTCCTGTCTGTTTTCTCTCTGATGTTCATATGGGATGGTTTATATTATTCTATCTAGACACAGACTTTACACTCTTCAAGAAATTAACTCAAGATGGATCACAGATATAAATGCAAAATGCAAAACTATAAGATTCATAGAAGATATTCTAGAAGAAATTCTAGATATCTAGATGACTGTGAGTTTGGCAATGACTTTTTGGACATAATAAGAAAGACACAATCCACAAAAGAAATTATTGATAAGCTGGACTCCATTAAAATTAAAACCTTTTCTGCAAAAGACAATATCAAGAGAATGCAAGACAATGTACAGACTGGGAGAAAATACTTGCAAAACACAAACTTAAACTGTTATCCAAAATACACAAAGAATTCTTCAAAGCAACAATGAGCAAGCAAACACATACAAGTCAGCCAAAAATCGAAACAGGTACTTCAACAAAGAAGATACACGGACTACAAATAAGCATGTGAAAAGATGTTTCCTATCATATGTCATCAGAGAAGTGCAAATTAAAATGAGATACCACTACACACCTATCAGAATGGCCAAAATCTGGAATACGCTGACAATACCAAATGCTGGTGAGGACGTGCAGCCACAGGAACTCCCCTCACTGCTGGTGAGAATGCAAATGGTGCAGCCACTGTGGAAGACAGCCTGGCACTTACTTACGCTTCTAAACATATTCTTACCATACTGCCTCGCAATCGCACTCCTTCATATTTACCTAAATAAAATGAAACCTTATCTCCACATCAAATTATGTACATGCCTGTTTATAACAGCTTTATTCATAGTTGCCAAAACTTGGAAGCAACCAAGATGTCCTTCAGTAGGTAAATGGATAAACTGCGGTCCACCCAGACAATGGAACATTATTTACTACTAACAAGAAATGAGTTACCAAGCCATGAAAAGCCATGAAGAGACATTAAATTATTAATAAAAGAGTTAATATGCAAAGGCTATATACTGTATGATTCCAACCATATGACATTTGAGAAAGGCAAAACCATGGGTATAGAGAAAAAGATCAGTGGTTGCCGTGGGTGGGGGAGAAGGGATGAATAGACAAAGGCTGTGAGAATATTCTGTACGATATCATAATGGTGGATACATGCCTACACATGTGTCCAACCCACAAATGTACAACACCAAGAGTGAACCCTAATGCAAACTATGGACTTTGAGTGATTATGATGTGTTGTCATTGTTTCATCAGTTGTAATTCTGGTGGGGGGTGCTGATAATTGGGGAGGCTATGCATGTATGGGGGCAGGGAATATACAGGAAATCTCGGTATTTTCTCAATTTTTCTGGGAACCATAAACTGTTCTGAAAAACTGTCTTAGGAAAAAAAATCACCTTCTCATTATTTATTAGTGCTAGATAGAAATGTGATTAATTTCCTGTTGACCTTGTGTCATGTGACATTACCAAACTTAGTACTTCAAGACTGTTTTCCTTTGATCTTCCTTGGAATTTTCTATGCAGGTAATCATGTCATTGGAAAATAGGCCAGTCTGAGTTTTTCCTAGTCTGTATAGCTATCTTTCCTTATTCTGCCTGGCACACTGGCCAGGATTTTCAGCTTAATGTTGAATAAAACCAGTGGTAGTGGTCATACTTGCCTTTTCATTTTTAGGTGAAAGCATTTAGTTTTTTGTCCTTAGTGGTGGTAATGCTTGCCTTTGTTTTTTTCACAGATGCCTTTATCACAATAAGGAAGTAGGAATTCCTAGTCCGTTGAGAGTATTATCGTGAATGGGGGTTGGATTTTGTCAAACGCTTGCGCATCAACAGATATGATGTGGTTTCTCTTCTTTAGACTGAAGATAGTCTCTTCTTAAACAAAAGAAAACTAAAATAAATTCATCGATAAAACTAAAATTCATCGATACACGTAATCCAAAATTTTTAAGAGGGGATCTTTATTATATTCATTTTTTTATAAGTTCATATGAAAAAGTCCATTTAACGGAATACGTGGTAAATAGCACAGTGAAACATTATCAGCTTTTAAAAAATATCTGTAAATTTGATAAATGTCCTGAATCTTCTACGTTTACTGCCAGCTTGTATTTTTTTGTCCACGGCATCTGCCATCCTGAGCGGCGAGACGTCTTTCAAGTCCAGACACTTACATGCTCTGCTCAGCTGTGTAATATCTTCCTTACACTTAGACTGTACTCCCTAGTAACACCCACGAGCATCCGGTTCTTTGCATTTCCAGAAGTATTTTCTACTAGTTCCCAGGAAAGAAGTGTCTTAAATCATGCAGACAACAAGACTTTATATAGTTGTTGAAGTCTAACTACATAAAGGTGAACTAAATTACCTGAGCATATTTTTACATAGATTATTAGTACTCACAAAATTTTGCTTAACCCTTGGTAATTGATTTTAATATATTTCTACATATGTACGGCCATAAAATCCCCATCTACACTTATACAACAGGCATTTCAAAGAGTCTTTTGAGGATTCTGAGTGTATATCTACTTATTAAAAGTCCCTTTCAAGATATTAATGATTGGCATTCAGCTTTTAATGTAGTCTACGTGTGATGACACATAATTTAAAACAGCCAACTTGAAATGAATTGTATAAAATACACATCTATTTTGTTTGTAGAAAGTGAAGCCTATATTTAAATTACTTAAACTCTATTTTCACCACTGCAAGAATTTTAGTTTTACTATGTTTGTGTCTGTTAACAATTACACTTCCTTCGCCTGCCTTCTGGGATTGAGTTCTGGAATTCTGGAGATATGTGTAACTTGTCCTTATTTGTCTTCTTCTTTCAGATTGTGGACTCGGCTTATCTACCGGTTCACACGCCAACAATAAAGAAAAAGGAATATCACAGTAGTATTCTCTTTCCAACTAAGGTACCCGATTTAATTATAAGCTTAGCAGGTTCTTTTAAAAATGAGAATAATTGGTTTTGCTGTCTGTTACTATCTTGGCATTTACCAAAATTTTTCTTGCAGTTACATTTGTGAAACCTCAGATTAGATTTAAAAGTTAACAAAACAGAAAATCCCACTCTAAAAATCTCCTTAAGGTCTGAACAGCCAAGATGGGGTAAAATATTTAGTGACAATTTCAGGGGAATGTTGTTCCTATTAAATGGGCTTTGTTGTGTCTGTCAAGTCCTATTTAGAAATTATAAATGATGATAAACTAATTAACTTGAGCTTTTCCCTGAAATCTGCTCAAGGGATCTGTATTCTGTATCTCATAACCTACTCCCAGATAAATTCCAAATTTAGGCACAATTTAAACGTAAACCTGAAACCACATAACTAGTAGAAATGTACTAGAAAATCTTATAATTTTGGAATAAAGTCTTTAATTGCTTTTTGAACCAGATTAATATATTGCCTACTGCTTATTTAACAAATAATTAAAAATGACCAATAATTAAAAATATTCAAAGCATTCCTCTTTATTAGCAGTAAGTAACCAGAAGCTGTGACAAATAGAAAGAAAGAGAAATTCATAAGCACTGTAAACCTGTTTTCCCAACCCTAATAGCAAATATTATGGTAAATGATGAAACACTAAATCTTCTCAATTAAAGCCAGGAATGGTACAGAACTACTCCGTAACACCATTAGTATTCAGTAGTTTCTAGGAAATGCAATAAAAATGAAAATAAAATGACTGGAATAAACACTGGAACAGAAAACTCTTTCATAAGATTGATAAGATTGTTTGCCCCACAAAACCCAAGAGACTCTGGTTTTCATAAATAACCTACTAAAATTGATAAGGTAATCTGAACATAAGGCAAATATATAAAATTACACGGGTTATCTCTATTATATAATGAATACCTAGAAAAGAAGTAGAAGATACTCGTGTGCCAAGATCAACAAAAATAAATACAAGAGAAAACTGAGAATAAGATAAACACGATGACGTGTTCTGTCAAAATTAATGTATTGTGAGGCAGTATCAATCAGAGTATCAAAAGTACTTTTTTTTTCTTTCCTGGCTTCCTTCCTTTGTTTCCCCTGGGGACTTCTGGTTAATCATAATATATTAAAAAATGCAAACATCTCTGCTTTGTGATGAAAGCCAATAAATGGAGAAAAAAGAGCAGGCAACTAAGTCAACATAACTTTGGAAGATGAAAGCCTGGGTGAGGTTAGCAGAGCTGAGAAATATGAATGTTGAGGGATAGGGAAATACTGAAGAGTCACAAGACAGTCGATCCCCTGGAAGCCTAGAAGGTCCCTCCAGGGGATCTAGAAGGAGGGGGTGCTGTCCGGCTCTGTACACGGAAGCCTAAAGTGTGAATCGGGAGCAGGTAACCGGGCACACACACCTGGTGCTCATGGCAGGACCTGGAATTCTCTGCCATTCTGCCTACCTTAGAGATGAGGAAACAGACACACAAAGGAGGGGATCAGATCTCAGCGAGCCTGTGGAAAAGCCAGATTTCATTTTGCTTTACACATTGCTAATTTATGGTAGCAGTGATTTTGAGGGAAAAGAGGCATGATCAAGAAACAGATGATCCGCGGGGGATTACCAATTTCTTGTTGGGGTTTCAGGTAGAAAATTCAGAATGTCCTCTGTCTCAGAGAGTGACACAGCGTGCTTCATAGGAGCTTCCCAAGTCGTGACTATTTCTTATGAATAGTAGAAAAGTGAATTCTGAAATTACTCTTTCTTTCCAAAGAAGGTATAAAAACCATGTTACTTTTTGTTTGCCTTCCCCCTGCCTCCAAATGAAACTATGTACACAAGGCAATTCTTGCTCCATCCACTGTTAAGGGATCATTGGGAGAACTTATCAATCTAGAAAGCACCTTTCCAAGGTTCAGGATATACAGGCACAAATCAAAGCCAGGCCTGGTTTACTTGGTTCCAAACAGTGTTAATGATCATGTGATCACCGACGAAATAGGTCCCTCTCCTCTTTCCCATCTTCCTCTTCTTGGTAATGTTTTGGATCTCCTGCTCAGCGTTTCCTAATCCTGAAGTAATTAGGGAGCAAGAATCTTAAAGTCTGGTGGGGAGGTGGCGGAGCTGCTTTTCTTTGTACATAACATGGCACTTTGGGCAAGGAGGGCAGAGGAGTCCCCTTTAGTGCATGTCTGGTCTCTGTTTTGTAGAGTAAGAGCCACCGGTTTTTCCTCATGACCTTCACTGCTCCCACCAAGTGTCACCAGTGCACGTCTCTGATGGTGGGCTTGATAAGACAAGGCTATGCCTGTGACGGTAAGATCCAAGGAAGGGCTGTGCGGGGCCAGGGCCAGGAGCCTTACACTTCAGGATCTTAGTCCGCAGGGGTTTACCCCCGACCCCGGCATACTACATAGACCAAGTGGCTTTTAAACACAGAAATGTGTTTCTCACAGGCTGGCAGTCCGAGATGAGGGCGCCAGCACGGTTGGGTTCTGGGGAGTGCTCCCTTCAGGGGGGCAGGCTGCTGACTTCCGGGTGTGCCCTCGCAAGGCAAGGGGGCCACAGAGCTCTGGGGGCCTCTGTTACATGGGCACTGGGCCCACTCACGAGGGCTCCACCCTCAGGCCTCAGGATCTGAGCTTGTCACAGACTCTACCTCTTAATGCCCCCAACATAGGAATTTGTGGGGGGAACACAGACATTCAGTCCACTGCAATAAGTTATTTGGCAACAAATTTGTTCTCTTTGCTTTGTAGCAGCATGGCAGTATGGTGACCCCTTAGAATCTCTCTGTTGCGTGTTGGAAAGATTGGACCCATGGCTATCGGGCATGTTTGGGGTGGGACTTGGCACTGTGTAACTCAGAGGGACCTCGCCCCCTTACAGCCTGTGTGAATGTTGTTCCCGGGAGTCCTGCTGAGTAGCCCGCAGGCAGGGCCATGTTTACTGCGAAAATGCATTTGGATGGATTTTGTCCAATCCATCTGGAGCAATGCATCTGGAGCACTAGGAGAGCTCGAGGACCCAAGTCAGTAGCTTGTGTGAAAGGAAAATGGGATGCTTGAGCTGTCACTGCTGTGCTTGACTCATTTCATTCACTGTGGTAACCATCACTGAAAGGGAGCAAGGTACTTTGGGAAATCTCAGACAGTGGGTCCCTGTGCTGAGGCGACTCCTCATTCCTCGCTCCATCAGATGGACTCTGGGCTTGTTGGCTTCCTCAGCCGGTCCTGGAGGGCTCGTCCCACGACACAGCGCTGAGTGGGACAGCTTTCCTGCCCTCAGCATGGCCACAGTCAGGACCACCTTAACCATAAACGCGACCTAGTGCCTTCCACAAAACGCGACTACACATGGAGCATTAGGTGCTCATGATACCCCTCCAGGGCTGCGGAGGCTGGCTCCGAGCTGAGGCTCAGGGTGGCTCGGGCTCCACTGACCTGGGCCAGAAAAAGGCGACAAACCAGGAGTGGCCCCCACGGCCGCAGCTGCCAGAACCTGTTCCTCCTGCCCGGATAAGGAAAACCCCCAGGACGGCAGAGTCTACAGGATCGGGCCCTTGCCCACAGACTAAGGAAGGCTCCCACAGAGTTGGGACGCCACCACTGCAGCTGTGACCACAAGTCCTGCAGTCAGGATCCCTCCAGTAAAAGGGGTGCCCTGCGACCTGAACGCTCCCAGCCCCGCTCAACTCAGTCTCACGGGAAGTCTTCCTTAGTGGAACTTCCATCAGGGCCAAAACTCAGTCGAAAGGGAGTCTGGGAAATGTAGTTTTTAGCATTTTGACCCCTACAAGTGTAGGCAGCACTGCAGTGGAGGGCAAGGGACTACAACCATTCTGTCTACTGCGATCACGTCTCTTTCTTCCCTTCAAAAAGCATGTGGGTTCTCCTGTCACACAACGTGTGTTGAAAAAGCTCCACAAGACTGTCCAGTGTCTTCTCAGCAAAAGAAAGCTGCCCTCTGTCTAGACCCACAGGAAGGCATGGGAACAGCCTATGAAGGCCACGTCTGGGTAAGTGTCAATATTTTGGGTTTAGATGAACTCTTTTTTCTTAAATTTTTTAAAATGTTTATTTATTTTTGAGAAAGAGAGAGAGAGAGAGAGCACACGAGCAGGGGAGGGACAGAGAGAGAGGGAGTCAGAGAATTTGAAGCAGGCTTCAGGCTCTGAGCTGTCAGCACAGAGCCTGACACAGGGCTCGAACTCATGAACCGTTAGATCATGACCGGAGCTGAAGTTGGACGCTTAACCGACTGAGTCACCCAAGCGCCCCTGGTTTAGATGAACTCTTAAAAAAATTATTAATCACCTTGCACTCTGTGAGCACATTTGTAAAAATATATATAAATATTATATAGTATTTATAACAGATTATACAATACAAATTATATTCAATTGAATATACTTGTTCCATCCTGAGAAGATAGTTTCAGAACAAAATTTAGCTCTCCCCAATAGGATATTTTTATTTATTTTTTATTCTTTCAAATGTTTGCTTATTTTGAGAGTGAGAGTGTGAGCAAGTGGGGGAGGGGCGGGGGGAGTGAGAGAGACAGAGAGAGAGAATCCCAAGCAGGCTTCCCTCTGTCAGCACAGAGCCTAATGCAGGGCTCCATCTCACCAACTGTGAGATCATGACCTGAGCTGAGATCAGGAATCACATGTTTAACGGACTAAGCCACCCAGGCGCCCCTCCAATAGGGTATTTTTAAGTGTACCAGAGTTTTCTGTTCACGCCTTATCTTGTGATGAACAAGTGTTGAAATCCCTACTAATGAAGTAACTTTGCAATCCAGTCAGCAATAACCAATTATGAGACTAAAAGTGAAATGATCTTTTTGAGAAATACTGAAAATCTGAGTTGAATCTGAGGCATGGAGTTCCTGTATTTGAATTTAATGTTACCAGAGAAGAAAATATTTGAATGAATTTCCAGTGTTAACTGAAATGGTGTCAGTCTTAGTTTCACAAGAGATTTTCAGTCTTCAAAGGAATTGCCTTGATTTTTAAAATTTCAATTATGTTATACAACTCTGCTCCCCACCTTTACTACGTGACAGGTTTATAACACAGGTTTATTATTTTAATTTTACATGTAATCATTGGATAGTATTTGATGTTTTAACTTACACTGTTTTTGTTTTTTTAAATCAAAACTAAAGATCCCAAAGAAATCAGGGGTGAAAAAAGGATGGCAGAGAGCACTGGCGATAGTGTGTGACTTCAAACTCTTCCTTTATAACATGGATGAAGAGAAAGACTCAAAACCCAACGTTGTCGTGAGTCAAGTGATTGACATGAGGTGAGCTTTGAAAGAGAGAATTCCTTTCTATAAAAAAAGTGAATAAAAATGACTTCTGATATTTTCTTAAATAGTGTTGTAACTTAAATTACTGTATGTTAAAGTTGCCAATTTTCTCCATTGCCATGTAAACTTCAAAATGGAAGATTTTGCCTGAAGGTGGCATCACCACCTCTAAGGCATGGATTATAATTCAATGAGAGTACTTCTAAGAGTTTTTTTAGTCAAAAGTTATTTTCTTTGTGTGTGTGTGTGTGTGTGTGTGTGTGTGTGCGTGTGTGAGCGGGCATGCGCGCCAAGAAGAAATAAAATCTCAAAATCAGACACTCTTTATAGTGAAATGTAATTCACATACCATAAATGTCACCATTTTAAAGTGTGCAGTTGATTGGTCTGTAGTGTCCTCACAGGTGTACAACCCTCGCCACAGTGTAATTTAGAACATGTTCATCACGCCAGAAAGAAAACACACGCATTAGCGGTCATTCCACGTCCTCCCTCGCCCGGGCCCCTGGCGACTGTGAGTCTGTGTCTGTCTCTATGGACCTGCCTACTCAGGTCATTTCATATAAATGGAATCACATGTGAAGTTTGTGACTGGCTTATTTCACCGAGCACACTGTTTTCAGGGTCCACCCATGTCGCACGTATGAATATTTCATTACTTTTTATGCCTTATGCCCTTTATTAGTTTGAGGAAATTCCTTCTATTTCTAGTTTGTTGAGTGTTTTTATCTGGAAAGGGTGTTGGATTTTGACAAATGCCTTTGCTGTGTCTTTTGAGGGGATCATATAGTGTTTTTCCCCTTTATTAATATGGGGGATTAAAGGACTGATCTTCTTATATAGAACTTACCTGGGATAAATTTGGTATAGAACCTATTCCTGGGATAAATCCCACTTAGTTATGGTGTATAAACCTTTTTTACTTTCTGCCGGATTGTACTTGCTAGAATTTACTGAGGAGTTTTGCATCTGTGTTAATACAGAATATAGGTCTACAGTTTTCTTTTATTGAGATATTTTTGCCTGGTTTTGTTATTAGAGTAATAATGGCTTCCAAATGAGCTGGAAAGTACTCTTTCTTCTTTTATTTTTTGGAAGTGTTTGTGAAGGATCGATACTAAATATGTCTGGTAGAATTCACCAAGAAAGCCATCTAGTGTTGAGTTTTTACTTATGGACACTTTTTTTTTTTTCCTGAGAGACAAAGAGGATGCAAGTGAGCAAGGGAGAGAGAGAGAAAGGGATGATCCCACAATGGGCAGAAAGAGAGAGAGAGAGAGAATGTGGGGCTCACCCAGGGCTTGTGATTTACCCAAAGCAAGGCACAAGCTCACCTGAAGCAGGGCTCCAGTTCACCTGATGTGGGACTCAAACTCATCAACTGTGAGATCACAACCTGAGCTGAAGTCAGATGTTTAACGACTGAGCCACTCCAGGCCCCCCAGGAAAGTTTTTGATTACTATCTTAATCTCTACTTGTTATAAGTCTACTCAGATTTTCCATATCCTGAGTTACCTTTAATACTCTGTGTTTTCTAGGAATTGTTCTATTCTTTTAGTTTGTTGTCGTTGCTGTTGTTGTTATTTTTGGCATGTGATTGTTCATAGTTTCTGAGTTAGTTATGTTCCCTCTTTCATTTCTGGTTTTAGCAATTAAATCTTCTCTCATTTTTTCTTGGTTTAGCTAAAGGATTATCAATTTCGTTAATCTTTTTAAAGAAACAACTTTTGGTTTTCTTGATTTTCTTACTTTTCTATGTTGTTTTATTAATTTTCACTCTATTCTTTGTAATTTCCCTCCTTCTGCTTATTCTGGATTTACTTTTTTTCTTCCTTTTCTAGTTTATTAAGGTGGAAAGTTAGGTTACTGAGATATTCATCCAATGATTCTTCCTGCCCCCTTTATGTCTCTCCTCTTGCTTCGGGATTCCCATCATGTGTATCTGAGTGTTATTTACCGTGTCCCACAGGTCTCTGGGAACCTGTTCACTTTTCTTCATTCTTTCTGCTTTCTTTTTCTCAGACTGGATATTAACTGACCTATCTTCAAGTTCAGGGATTTTGTCTTCCACCTACTCAAATCTATTTTTGAGACCCTCTAGTGAATTTTTCATTTCGGTTATTTTATCCTTCAACTTCAGAATTTCTATTTGGTTCTTTTTTTATAATTTTGAATTTCTTAACATTTTCTATTTGGTGAGACATCATCTACATAATTTAGTTATTTAGACATGGTTTATTTTTGGCCTTCAACATATTTAAAATAGTTTATTTAAATCTGGTAAATTCAACATCTGGGCTTCCCAGGGGACAGTTTCTACTGTTTTTTCCCCTTGTATTGGGTCATACTTTTGTGTTTCTTTGAATGTCAAACATTTTTTCTCAAAAACCAGACATTTCAAATAAATTGGCAACTCTGGTAATCAAATTTCACCTCCTCTCCAGGACTTGTTATTGTTGCTACTTGTAGTTTTCGTTCGTTTCTTTAGCAACTTTTCTGAACTAATCTGCAAAGTCTTCTTTGCCACGTGTGGTCACTGAAGTCTCTGGTCTCAACTTTGTTAGCTTCATAGTCAGCTACTGATTGTGCAGAGATTTGTTTTATAAACACCTGGATCCAGTCTCTCTCCCAGTCTTTGCTGGAGGCCCGTGTGCATGCTGGGGGACTCCTCCTGTGCTCAGCCAGGCAGCTGGCAACCCTGTCTTAGCCTTCACTTTCTGCCTCACAAGTACTCAAGAATAATGGAAGAAACAATGGCTGAAAACTTCCCAAATCTGATGTAAAACATTAATCTACACACTAAAGGCAGCCAGGAGGGAGACCTTACAGCCTTCTCAGGTCTTTCCTGAGTGTATGCACAGCCCTAGGAATGTTCACAGCCCTGTACATGTGCATGGACATCTAGATTCCTAGCAGTATGTTAGAGCTTTTCAAAGACCCTATGGACATGTCAGTTCTTATCTTTGTTTTCTAGGGTTTTTGGTTAATCTCTTTTTTTTCTTTTTGCCCCAATTGCTAAATAGTGCTGAGGCAGCAGTGCAGTTAATATGCTTGCATGTAGTTGTTTTCTGTAAGTGGCCCTTGGCAATAGATTCTTCAAACTCGAAGAGCTCTGAGTTAAAGTCAAATACACCGGTTTCTTTCTCATCCCTCCTCCTCCTCTTTTCTGCTCCCTCAAGCCCACTGGCGTGTAGGACACCCTGTAAATGCAGGCTGCCATGTTTCTAGGCTACTGAGGAGTTGGAATATGGAGCACGGGACCAGGGCAAGGGAAATTATTCTTACCAAGGTTTAGCTGTATTTCTTGAATAAATCTCTTCAGATTGATACGAATTTTAGTTAATTTATGGAGTTATGAAAAAGTTGATGTTGATGAATTTTATTGGGTTTTCTCTCTCTCTTTTTTAATGTTTATTTTTAAGAGAGAGAGAGAGCGAGAGAGAGCGCAAGAGTGTGAGCAGGGGAGGGCAGAAAGAGAGGGAGACACAGAATCTGAAGTAGCTCTAGGCTCTGAGCTGTCAGCACAGCACAGAGTCTGATGCGGGGCTCGAACTCACAAACTGCGAAATCATGACTTGAGTCAAAGTCAGACGCTTAACCAACTGAACCACCCAAGCACCCTATTTTTTCTCTGTGGGTATTTTTTTTTTTTGTATGAAGAAGAGTATCTTCAGAGATCCTTACTCTACTATTTTTGCAGATGTCTCTTTGAGTGTTTATTATTAAATAATGCTGAATCTGTGAACTTGGAGCAAGTACATCTTGTTGAAAGAAATGCAGTAATATGTTCTCTCCTCCTCCCTGTCTGTTCTGAATCTCTTAAGACCCTCTTAGTGTATCTGATTATCTTTTCCTGGACTTTCCTCTTCCCCCTCTGCACATCCCCTAGATGATCCCATCACTTCCTGTGGCCCCAGGCGTCATTTGTACCATGATGGCACGCTTAGCCTGAATGTTCTCCTTATCATGGATTGTGTGGGCTTCTATATTCGTCCTGTCTTATTCTGATTTCTTACCCACTAACTCTGGTCTATATTCTTCACACTAGTTAAGGTCACCCTTGTCGGAAATTTGATAGTCCCTTAAATAACTGGCACAGAAAACCAGATAATCTTGGGTTGGCTTTAAAAAGATTAGTCAGACAATAGATTTTTTTATAAGATGGTGTGTGCGTGTGTGTGTGTGTGCGCGCGCGCACGCCTGTGTTTAGTGCTGGGGACGGTCAGTGAGAGCAGTGCTGGAGTTGACACGTCCAGCTCCCAATTGTCCAGTCTCCAGATGGAATGAGAGTGTGCGGCAAGGTGGTGGCTGCAGGAGTTACAGAAGAAGGGATGGGCATGAGAAATACCACTAAGGTGACCTCACAGGACACAGCGAGTGACAGAAGAAGGAAAATGGCGAAAAGAGTGACAGTAACAGATGGTGCTGGGCTTTTGAGTCAACAAGCCTAAGAAAGGGTAACAGCAGTAAGGTTACAACGGAGAGCGAGCGTGTCGGGGGGGTTAGAAGTCAGCCGTGGGTGTTGACGTAGTAGAATACTATTGAGTGAGCCGGGTCAAGCAGGCTTCTACTTTCAACCCAAATGGAGTTAACAGAGGCTTGGGGTGCCTGGCCGGCTCAGCCAGAAGGACATGTGACTCAGTCCCGGGACTGTGAGGGTGAGCCCCGTATTGGGTCTAGAGATTACTAGAAAAAAAGTTTTATGGAGTAGCAGGGACCGTTTTTAACTTTCCCTCTGAAACAACCGAGTAGCTGATTTAAGGTGCTGGACCTCAGACAGTGAAAGGCAGCGATCCCTGGAAAAGGGAAAGAAATGAGGTAATCTCTGCATTTGCCTCAAGTTATTGCCTTGTGAGACTTTCTAGTACCTAGTACAGTAAGTGGAATCCCAGGAAGAACCAGGTAGACTCCTAGAGTTAAAGACATGGAGCTGAGAGAGAGAGAGAGAGAGAGAGAGAAATCCTCAGGGACGTAGAGAGGACCTCATTCAGGGAGCCAGCAGCTTACTGACCAGTACACATGCTTTACGAAACTAGCAGAGGCCAGTGACAGGACCACCTGAAGGGTGAGAGAAAACAGCGCCTGTTCCAACCAGCCGTCCAGGAAGCCTGCTCTAGTAATTATTCATTCGTTCGTTCATTTTTCATTTTTTATTTTTGAGAGAGAGAGAGTGCACACACATGAGCAAGGGAGGGACAGAGAGAGAGAGAGGGAGAGAGAGAGAATCCCAAGCAGACTCTGTGCTGTCAGTACAGAGCCCGATGTGGGGCTCAAACCCACAAACTGTGAGATCATAACCTAAGCAGAGGTCTAGAGTTGGGTGCTTAACCGATTGAGCCATCCAGGCGCCCCAGTAATTGAATTTTAATTACACACTGTCCCACAAAGAAAAAATCCCAAGTCCAAACAGTTTCACTGAGGTATTTTTATTTAAAAAATTTTAATGTTTATTTTTGAGAGAGAGAGACACTGAGCATGAGCAGGATAGAGACAGAAAGAGAGGGAGACACAGAATTCAAAGTAGGCTCCAGGCTCTGAGCTGTCAGCACAGAGCCCAACATGGATCTCAAACCCATGGACCGTGAGATTATGACCTAAGCCAAAGTCAGACACTTAACAGACTGAGCCATCCAGGCACCTCATGAGGTATTTTTAAAATCAAACATACAAGAAACACATAATGTCAATTCTACATAAAATATTCCAGGAAACTGAAGAGCAGGAACCACTTCCCAGCTCATTCTATGGGACCTTCACTACCTTGATTCCAAAGCCAGACAAAGACATCACAAGAAAAGCACAAACCATTCTTCTCAAACTATTCCAAAAAAAACAAGAGGAAGGAAAGCTTCCAAATTCATTATGAGGCCAGTACCACCCTGATACCAACACCAGATAAAGACATCACAAAAAAGAGAATTACAGGCCAGTATCTCTCATAAATATAGATGCAAAATTCCTCAACAAAATGTTAGCAAACCAAATCCCACAACCCATTAAAGCAGACATCACGATCAAGTAGGATTTATATCCTGGATGCAAGGGTGGTTCAGTATTTGCAAAACAATCAACATGAAAAGTCACATCACTAACATAAAGAATAAAAACCATATGAGCATTTTAATAGATGCAGAGAAAGCAGTTGACAAAGTACAATGCCCATTCATGATGGAAACCCTCTGCAAAGTAGATCTAGAGGGAACATACCACAACAGAATAAAAGCCTTACATGAAAAACCCACAGCCAACACCACAGTCAATGGAAAAGACTGGAAGCCTCACACACAACTGGAATTCCTAGCCACATCAATTAGGCAACATAAAGAGATAAAAAGCATTCAGATTGGGAAGGAAGAAGTAAAACTCTCATTATTTCCAGAAGACAAGATACTATATATAGAAAACACTAAAGACTCTAGCAGAAAACTATTGGAACTGATAAATGTATCCAGTAAAGTTGAAGAATACAAAATTAATGTACAGAAATCTGTTGCAGTAGAAAGTGAAATTAAAAACACAATCCCATTTACAATTGCACTAAAAACAATAAAATAGCTAGGAATAAACTTAACAAAAGAGGCAAAAGACCTGTACTCTTATAAAACACTAATGAAAGTAATTCCAGAAAATGCAAAAAAATGGAAAGATAATCTATGTTCTTGGATTGAAGACCAAATACTGTTAATGTCTATACTCCCTAAAGCAATTTACAGATTTAGTGCAATCCTACCAGAATATCAACAGCATTTTTCACAGAACTAGAACAAACAATCCTAAAATGTGTATGGAACTACAAAAGACCGCAAATAGCCAAAGAAGTCTCTAAAAAGAAAAAAAAACTGGAACCATCAGAGCTCCTGATTTCAAGTTATATTACAAACCAACAGTAACTCAAACAGTATGGGACTGGCAAAAAACAGACACACAGATCAACAGAATAGAAAACCCCCAAATAAACCTGTAATTACATGGCGAATTAATCTCTGACAAAAGAGGAATGCGTATACAACAGGAAAAAGACTATCTCGTCAACAAATGGTGTTGAGGAAACTGGACAGCCACATGCAAAAGAATGAAAGCAGATCACTTTCTTTCACCATCTGTAAAAATAAACTCAAAATGAATTAAAGTCCTCAATGTGAGACCTGAAACCATAAAAGTCCTTGAAGAGAGTATACGCAATAATTTCTCTGATACTGGCTATAGTAATTACCTTTTTCTAGATATATCTTCTGAAGCAAGGGAAATAAAAGCAAAAATAAACTAGGGACTACATCAAAATAAAGACTGTGCACAGCTAAGGAAACAACCAACAAAACTAAAAGGCAATTTACTGAATAGAAGATATTTACAAATGACACATCCAATAAAGGGTTAGTATCCAAAATATATAAAGAACTGATACAACTCAATACCCTTAAATCAAATAATCCAATTAAAAATGGGCAGAAGACAAGAACAGACATTTCTCCAAAGACATCCAGAAGACAGCCAACGGACACATGAAAAGATGGCTCTACATCACTCGTCATCAGGGAAATGCAAATAAGAACTACAGTGAGGTATCACCTCACATCTGTGAAAATGCCTAAAATAAAAGATACAAGAAACAAGTGTTGGCAAGGATGTAGAGAAGAAGGAACCATCTTACGTTGTTGGTGAGAATGCAAACTAGTGCAGCCACTGTGGAAAACAGTATGGAGGTTGCTCAAAAAGTTAAAAATAGAACTACCCTTCAGTCCAGTAAATGCAGTTCTTGGTATTTATCCAAAAATACTTACTGAGATACATGCACCCCTATGTTTACTGCAGCGTTATTTACAATCAGCCAAACTATGGAAGCAGCCCAAGTATCCACTGAAATATAAATGGATAAGGAAGATGGGGGGGATATATATCTATATATCCATATATAGATATATATGGATATCCATATATAATGGATATGGATATCCATATATGGATATATATATATAAATATATTCCACATTTACTGGAATAATATATACCTTTATATAAATATAAACATATACAAAGAATATAAAGAAGATGTGGTATAGATGTATATATATTTTAATGGAATATTATTCATCCATAAAAGGAATGGAATCTTCCACTTGTAACAACACAGATAGAGCTAGAGAGTATAATGTGAAGCAAAGTAAGTTCAGCCCAATAAGACAAATACCAAATGATCTCACTCGTGGAATTTAAGAAACAAAACAATGAGCAAAGGAAAAGAGAGAGAGACAAACCAAGAAACAGATTTTGAACTATAGAGAACAAACTGAGGGTGATCAGAGGGGACGTGGGTGGGGGAATCGGGGAAATAGGGGATGGGGATTAAAGAGTACACTTATCATGATGAAATAAAATGTAAAAAATAATTTAAAAAACCACAAACCAATATTCTTTGTGAACTTACATGCAAAATGTCTTTTCCAAATGGTAGTAAATCAAATCCAATGTTATGTAAAAATTACAGTTCATCACGAGCAAGTGTGGTATATCTCAGGAAGGATGGTTAACATCCCAAAATCAATGTAATTTACTATATTCACAATGAAAAACAATCATGTCAACAGATACAGTGAACACATTTGACAAAATCACATACTTATTCTTGATGAACTCTTAGAAGGGGGCTTCCTCATCCTGATAAAGGGTATCTATGAAAATCCTACTGGTAACATCATCATTAGTGGCAAAGGACTCAATGCTACCTCTCTAAGATCAGAAGCAAGACAAGGATGTTTGCTTTCACGACCTGATTTAACATTGTACTGGAAATCCTAGCCAGGGAAGAAAAAGAAATGAAACACATCCATGCTGGAAAGAAGGATACATTATTATTCATAGACAGAATGAACATCTATGAAGAAAATCCATTGCAATTTACAAAAAAGCTATTGGAATAAATGTATTTAGCCAGTTTGCAGGATACATGATCAATACAGAAAAAGGAACTGCACTTCTTTATACTAGCAACAAGTAATCAGAAATTGAAATTAAATAAGCAATACCATTTGCAAGAGTATCAAAATGTATTAAAAGTTAGGAATCAATCTGACAAAAGATGTGCAAGACTTGTACACTGAAACTATAAAATATTGACAAAAAACTTAACATAGACCTAAATAAATGGAGAGTCATAGTGTTTGTGCATTGGAAAAGTCAATCTTTTAAAAATGTGAGTGCCAAAATTGATCTATAGTTTCAAGACAATCATTTAAAACTTTTTAATTTTTAATTTTTTAAACTTAATTAAAAAAATTTTAATGTCTATTTGTTTTTGAGAGAGAGACAGAGAATGAGCCAGGGAGGGGCAGAGAGAGAGAGGGAGACACAGAATCCGAGCTGTCAGGACAGAGCCTGATGCGGGGCTCCAACCCATGAACCGTTAGATCATGACCCAAACCAAAGTCAGATACTTAACTGACTAAGCCACCCAGGCGTCCCTAAGTTCAACACAATCTTAATCAAAATCCCAACAGGCTTTTTCATTTTTTGTAGAAACTGACAAGTTAATTCTAAAAGTCACAGGGAAATGCAAATGAGTATAAGAAACAACTTTGAAAAGAACAAATCCAGAAATATATAAATATATAAAATTTCATAATACACATACAAAATATATTTGCAAATATACAAAAACATATGCACACATATATACAAAAAGGATTTGTGTATATATTTCTGGATTTTCTATTCTATTAACAGACAAGTGATCTTCGAACAACACGGGTTTGAACTGCACAGGTCCACTTATACGCAAATTGATGAACACAGCAGAGTATACTATAGATGTATTTTCTTTTCCTTATGATTTTCTTAGTAACATTTTTTTTCCTCTGGCTTATTTTATCGTATGAGTACAGTATATAATACATATAAAATACAAACTATATATTTATCTACTATTTAAGTTATCAGTAAGGCTTCCAATCAGCAGTTGACTACTCGTAATTAAGTTTTAAGGAAGTTAAAATTTATAGATGGATTTCTGACTGCAGAGGGATGGTTGGTGTCCCAAGCCCCCATATTGTTCAAGGTCAACTATATACAGTATTTTCTGCAAGTTGTAATTGTCCATCTTAAATGTGTGCATTTTGGGGCACCCGGGTGGCTCAGTCAGTTGAGGGTTCGATTTTGGCTCAGGTCATGATCTCACGGTCTGTGAGTTCGAGCCCCGCGTCGGGCTCTATGCTGACAGCTCAGAGCCTGGAGCCTGCTTAGGATTCTTTGCCCCTCCCTCACTCACACTCTGTCCCTGTCTCTCAACAATAAACGAGAACATTTACAAAATTAAATACGTGCAGTATGTTATACGTCAAGTATGCTTCGGTAACATTTAAAAAAAATCTATCAAATGAGCTGATCTGAGGGTGCTGGCCCTTATTCTAATTCTAGCAGCGGCCCTGGAGTCAGTCAGGTGCTCCTAGTCCAGTGCATTGTACCGGAACTTTAGATATTTGTACGCAGAAAAACAACCTCAGTCCATACGTTTTACCATATACGAAAGCTAGCTCAAAATGGATCATAGAACCAATGAACTCTAAAACTATAACGTACCAAAAGCCAACACAGGAGAAAGCCTTTCTGATCTCGGATAAGACAAAGAATTCTTAGAAACAACGCCAAAGCACAACACACAGAAGTCCAATTGGTAACTTCGACTTGCTCAAGCTTCAGAACTTTAGCTCCTGAGGCGCACTACTAGGGCGGTGACCGAAGCTGCGGAGTGGGGGCAAATCAAACACCGGACCAGGGCTTCTGTCCGACACGTAGAAAGAATTCTTAACACCCAATGAGAAGAGAACAGATAGCTCAATTTTTAACAAATGGGCAAAGAATTTGAAAAGACGCTTCAACAGAGAAGATAGACACATGCAAGTAAGCACATGCCCAGATGCTCGACACCGCCAGTTATCAGGGAAGTTGAAACGAAACCACCAGGAAGTACCACCACACACCCGCGAGAAAGGCTGAAGTGACCGTTTCCAGGGTTGGGAGGATGTGGGGACGGAAAATGTTCATAGGCTGCTTTGTAAATCAAGTAACCAGTTGGGAAACGAGTTTGGCAGTTCTTTGAAAATTAAATGGACACTTACTGTATCTTCCAGTTTCTTTGCTCCCAGGTATTTCCCCAATGGAAGCCATATGTCCATGGAAGATATACATGAATATGCATAGCAGCTTCATTTAAAATAGCCCCCACCTGAAACAACCCAAATGTCCATTATTGGGTGAATGGATATGCTGTGGCATAACCATAGTATGGAATATTATTCACCCATGGAAAGAAATGAAGTACTTATCTATGCAACAACACAAATGAGTCTCAAGATAACCATGCCGAGGAAAAGCAACCAGACAGAAAAAATACATATTGTATGTTTCCATTTATATAAAATGCTAGGAAATTCAAATGAATCTAAGGTGGTTGCTTGGGGAAGGGGACGGATTACCCAGGAAACATCTGTGGGTGAACAGACATGTTCATTATGCCCATTGTGATGTTTTCACAGGTGTATCCATACATCGAAACTTTCCTAATTGTCATTTTAATTATGTGCAGTGTATTACACGTCAAGTACACCTTAGGAACACGTAAAAAAATCTATCCTGTGAGCTGATCTGGCTGTGGCTTTGGAGTCAGTCAGGCGGTGCTGTTTCAGTCCATGAGGACTGTCTGAATTGGGGCCAGCCTGAGTTTTCTTGGCTTTTCTAAGAATTGCTGCTGGCCAAGCACTGCTGATACGCTGTTCTGGCTACTCTCGGTTACTCCGGAAAAGAATACAGAAAATCAATGACATCAAAATTGAGGATCGTGTTTATATACTGCTTTACTCACTTTCAGGTGACTGTATTCACTTTCGGCGTCCTGCTTCTCTTCCAGGGATGGAGCATTCTCTGTCACTTCGGTCTGGCCCTCCGATTCTATCCCTGTAAGGAGAAAGGAAATGCCCCGCATGTTTAAAGTAAGCACACAGGCTACCACGGCTCTCCTGGCTGCACATTTGGTTTCCCTCCTTTCTCGCCTGTCTGTAGGGGGTCAAAGCTCCTTGTGCTGCTCAAGGTCACTGGAGATTTCAGAAGTGCCCAGGGATCACGTCCCCCTTTCTACCTTCCACTTGCCACAATAAACCTATGGCCCTATTCCTATTTGGGGATAATGTAAAGAGCTCTTTACCTAAGCCACACTCTTTTCATCCTACAGCTAAATCTATGCCTTAAAATGCAAATGTTCCCGAGGGGGTCCATTCATTCTACCAGAAGGTAACAGGACAGATGTCAGGTTTATAGCTGAAAACAGGAGAAGCTTACAAAGCAGAATGGTATTGGGAGTATGAGCACAGAGGGAAAACACAGTGACAGAGAAAGAAGGATGACCTTCTTCAAGGTCATCATGACCAACCACAGTTCATTGTGCAGTAGCATGAATGTGCCGCTTGTGAAACCAGAGCACTTTGTAAAATAGTTTCCTCTGAAGCAACCTTTAAGTCAATTCAAATTCAAACCAAGAGTACAACATTAAAAAATCAAGGAGGGATGCATTTTGCAATCTCTCTCTCTTTTTTAATCTTTTTAATGTTTATTTTTGAGAGAGAGAAAGAAAGAGAGTGTGAGTAGGGAAGGAGTAGAGAGAGAGGGAGACACAGCATCTGAAACAGGCTGGAGGCTCAGAGCTGTCAGCACAGAGCCCGACGCGGGGCTTGGACTCACCAACGGTGAGATCATGACTTAAGCTGAAGTCGGACACTTAACCGACCGAGCCACCCAGGCGTGCCGCATTTTGCAATCTCTTAAGAAATAAGCACCCCACTGTTTAAAATTCATATAAAAACTGTAGTGATTCTGGAAGTGATTCTTTACCTATAAAGTGACAAAGGAAACAAAGGCCTGCAGTCCCCTGGTGACCCAGGTGCTTATAGTCAACCCATGAGTCTCGTAGTTAACAAAGGCTGCAAGTTCCTAGTTCCGTAGTCCTGGGGTAGAAATCTATCTAGACTCTACCCAGCCGCCCAGAAACCCTGCCAGCAGACCTGGTCATTGAGCACTGGGTCTTGACGCGGGAATCACGACACTGCTGATGCTTACAAAAGAAATCCTACCTATAAATTTTGAGTGCTGCTAGGCTAAGTATACATTTTTAAATTTAAATTTTACTTCTCATTTACTAGTAATGATGTAAGTCATAGGCACATAGCAGCCAGGAAAGCAAAGTACTTCTGAGTATTTGTGACTTAACAACAAAGGGTCCCTGAATGCTGCATAATGTCAACGCTGATTATGACGACTGCAATTAAGACCCATTGCCTGATTGCAATTAAGATGTTTATCAAAAGGTGCAAAGCTGTGTCTAGAATTGAAGAAGCAGAGAGGCTCAGCGTGGGAGCTCTGGCTACAGACTGTCAGCAGTTTTCCCTGCAGTGCCTGGCTTCTCACCTGTAAAATGGACAGAATAGTGGTGTCCACCTGCTGAGTTTTCCGTGGGGATTAAACCAATTAACACACATAGATTTCTTAGAGCAGTTCCTGGTACAGAATCAATGCTCAGTCGATGGTAACTATTGTCACTGCAGAAGCACAGGATTAATTGGAGTACTGAGTATTTTTAGGAGGATCACGATAGAAGTGATTCTGACATTTCATTTCTGGCCCGGGTTCTGATGCTGACATCATTTATTCTACTAACCAGGAAGAGGGTGACAGTATTAGAAGTGTCATCACCAGTGATGAGTTTGATGAAAAATGCCCAACGGCTGGCATCAAGAGTTCCGCTTCCTTATAACTGAGACATTCCTTAAATCATTGCAGGTCACAGCTTCCCAGCTCTCGGTGCCCGGCAATAGGTACTCAGTACCAATCCTAGCAGACAGCGAGGATGACAAGTGTGAGTGGGTGGGAGTGCTGAGTGACTTACACAAGATGCTCAGAAAAAGTCACTGTCGAGACCGCTCAGTCTATGTCTTCAGAGAGGCTTATGACAGCAGTCTGCCCCTGATCAAAACCACCCAGACGGCTGCAATCATAGGTATGGACTTACAACATTTATGCCGGCGGTCTATGCCTCACCACAACCTCCAGATCCAGCTCTGAAAACCGTAACTTTATTCACAACCCATTGGTCAGCAAAACCTGCCTGACTGAGGCTGTCGGAGGTCTCCCTCCACCCAACCCACCTGCCCGTTACTACTCAGCAAAAATATGAATATATTTGATTACATGACGGTTCCCCAGGTCCTGAGTAAAATGATGTTTCTTTTTTCTTTTCTTTTTTTTTAATTTTTAAAAATGTTTTATTTATTTCTGAGAGAGGCAGCATGAGCAAGGGAGGGTCAGAAAGAAAGGGAGACACAGAATCTGAAACAGGCTCCAGGCTCTGAGATAGGTGTCAGCACAGAGCCCGACACGGGGTCCGAACCCACAAACTGTGAGATCATGACCTGAGCCAAAGTCGGACGCTTAACTGACTGAGCCACCCAAGCACCCCGATGTTTCTTTAATGTACACACAGTGATACCTTTGTTGGGTCTGATTAGTTCTGAGTTCCCAAATCCATCTGGCTCCCAGGGAATCACACCAGCAGTGTGGCCCTGTGTAGTAACTGTGAACTACCTACCTTGAGGATGGAGACTTTCATATCTGTATTCCCAGTACTCAATAAATAAATGAGAAACAAGTGAGCCGATGAACAGATTGCTAAGATCGGTATTCAATAAACAGAATACTTTCGTCTCCCAAACATTATTTCTTCTGAAATAGAGCCACTTTGCCACTTAGAGCTATGTAACATAGAACCCGCTCCTACTATAACTCGTGTTAAATGCAGATGCTGCCTGCTTTTCAGTTCTCTACAGCATCAAGTGAGTTGATACACGTGCAGGTCTGTGCTTTGTATTCAGGCATTCGCTTATAAGTGCTATCTTTGCACTAGGAGTTTGAGTTGAGGCTGTGTTCGTACACACACCCCAGTGCTGTTACAGTTCAGGCCAAGAGCACCAGCAAATCCAATTAGAAATTTTTTTCATTCATGAGACAGTTAGGTACTTATAGCAAGTTATAGAATGTATCATTACTTAAGTATCATTCTTTATTCAAGTATTCATAAACTTTATAATGATATTTCTATTGAGAAAAAGTCATTTTATTTTTACTTCTATAATCTGGAAGAAAAATAATGCAAATTAATTATTCTTACTATGTTCTCATTTTTATATATGCTGAATGTGTATCTAACTTGACTTCTAAATTTTTCAATATTGATAAATTTGTCCAGTTTACTTTAATTGCTTTACTTAACATTCACGCCCTAAAATCCTTGATATCTGTATTTATGTCTTAAATACAGATCACAAAAGAATTGCTCTAGGAAATGAAGACGGCTTATTTGTTGTACATGTCACTATAGATGGTAAGGAGAATCTTTACTCTAGTAACAATACCAGACTTATTCTCTTTTTTCTGTAAAATAAATGTTCCAGGTCTGGTTTGATGTGTTTTCAAAGGATTTTTTTAATGTTTATTTATTTTTGAGAGAGAGACAGAACACAAGCAGGGGAGGGGCAGAGAGAGAGGGAGACACAGAATCCAAAACAGGCTTCAGGCTCCAGGCTCTGAGCTGTCAGCACAGAGCCCGACTTGGGCTCGAACTCACAAGCCATGACATCATGACCTGAGCCGAAGTTGGACCCTTAACTGACTGAGCCCCTCAGGTACCCCTGGCTGATGTTTTTTCAAGTCAAATTCTAATATCTAACTCTTCTAATATCCAGAGATCCATAATCCCCCAGAGTCTAAATACCTTCACAGGTGCCTTTATATAAGCAGTCCCCTGTAAGAACTCAGTTTACCATCTTCCCAGTGTGACACCAAAGAAAACACAGTATATTCTGCTTGGTTCCGCCTCTCCCCCCAGTTACATGGGCGGCACAATGAGTAAGAACATATAATTGAGTATATCCTGGAGAAATGGGGACTAGATGAAGTCGAACAGAGCCATTCCCTACTGCTGTCCTCTTGAATGTCTGCCAATGGTGGCTTAGCTGAGGAGAACCCGCAGGTCCATCAGCTGTGCTCTGCGTTGAAGGTCTTCCGCGCTGTGTGGGTACAAAGTCCTGAGGAGGCCCGAGAAGGATCCACCAGGTGTCCAGCATGAGAGCAGGAACTGGTCTCTTTGTGTGTGGCCACTGCACTCCACGCACTTAAAGAGTGCCTGGCATGTAGTAGCCACTCAACACGTATTTGTGTGATAAAGGATCAATTTAATGCCAGAAAAAAGGATATTTTTTCCCCTAAAAAAGTAGCAGGTTTCCAATTGTTGGACCTTGAGTGGTGTTTGCCCTACTGCCTAGAATCTTGGGTTTATTATGGTTACTTAATAAAATAAGTAAATAAATAACAATTCAACTCATTTACATTTATTATGCTTAATACATTAATTTTATTATTAAGGTAATTATATTACTTTTGGAATAATTACTTTCTTTTTTACCTAAGTGATTTTTGATCTCTGATCCTTCCCTCCTCTCCTTTTCTATACCTCTCAAACATATTCATCCTGACATTAGGTCTGTGATTTAACTAGAACCTGACTTAGATCCTTTGGACTAATAATTGGGACAGGATTTAAAAATAAGAAAACATTCTTCTTACAGTGAAGGAAACTAACTTTCAAATGGCTTCATTTTCAAGAAAATTAAAAGGCAGCTTACTGAATGAGAGAAAATACTTGCAAAGTCACATCTGGTTCAGGGTTAATATCTAAAATATATATTTAAAAAATTACACATCTCAATAGCCAAAAAAAAAAAAAAACAAAACCCTCCAATCAGATTAAAAAATGGTCAAAGGATTTGAAGAGACATATTTTCCCCAGAAAAGACAAATCAACAGCCAATAGGAACATGCAACAATGCTTAGCACCCCTAATCATCAGGGCAATGCAAATAAAAACTATGATATATCACTTCCTAAATGTTAGAATGCCTATTAGAAAGATTAGGAATAAAAAGCGGTGGCAAGATGTGGAGAAAAGAGAACTCTTGTACTCTGTTGCTGGGAATGTTATTCAGCTCAGCCACTATGAAAAACAGAATGGGAAGTTCCTCAAAAAATTATAAATAGAACTACTACATGACCTAGCAATTCTAGTTCTGGCCATTTATCCGAAGAAAACAAAATCACTAACTAGAAAAGTTCACTGCAGATTTATTTATAATAACCAAGATATGGAAACAACCTAAATGTCCATCAGTGGATGGATGTATAAAAAGTGTGGTATACATACACAATGGAATATTATTTAGCCAAAAAAGAGGAGGGCACTTGTGGGGATGAGCACTGGGTGATATATGGAAACCAATTTGACAATAAACTATTTGTAAAATAAATAAATAAAAAGTACATACTGAGGGTGGCACCCCCCCCCCCAAAAAAAGAACATCTTTCCATTTGTGATCATGGACAGACCTTGAGGGTACTAAGCTAAGTGAAATAAATCAGAGACAAATGCTGTATGATGGCAGTTATATGTGGAATCTAAACAAGCAAAAAACCAAGCAAAACCACACACACACACACACACACACACACACACACATACACAAAAGATGCTCATAGAAAATGGAGAACAGAAAGGTGTTTGCCAGAAGTGGGGGAGGGAGGGTGCAAAATGGATGAATGGGGTCAAAGGGCACAAACTTCCAGTTATAATAAAATGAATGAGTCTTGGGAGTATAATGTATAGCTAGGTAACTAGAGAGAATAATACTGTATTGCATATATGAAATATGCCAAGAAGGTAGGAGTAGATCTTAAAAATTCTCATCATAAGAACAAAAATTTTGTTAACTATGTTTGGTGCTGGATGTTAACTAGGCTTACTGTGGTGCTCATTTTGCAGTATATACACATATTGAATCATTCTGTTGTGCACCTGAAATTAAGATAATGGCATACCTCAGTTATACCTCATTTACAAAAATCTTTAAATAAGAAGACATTGCTAATTTGAAAGTCACTTGCCATTTTATTTGTAAAGAATTCATTCAAGTTAATGACATTAAGATTCATGAGATCATTTTAATTGGACCTTTTCCAATTGCCTTTGGGTAAAATTGAGAGAACATTCAAAACAAACCGATTATTTTGAATTTAAAAATGACTTATATTTATTTGTGCAGAAATTATTCGTGTTGGTGACATGAAGAAGATTCATCAGATTGAACTCATCCCCTGTGGCCAGACGGTTGCAGTGATCTCTGGGAGAAGTCGCCATGTGCAACTGTTCCCCATGTCAGCTCTGGATGGACGGAAGACTGACATTCACAAGCTGGAGGAAACCAAAGGGTGTCAAACAATGACTTCTGGAACAGTGTGCCAAGGGGCCCATACGTGCCTCTGTGTAGCAAGGAAAAGCCAAATCTTTTGTTATGAGCTGCTTCAGAGCAAGGAAATTTCTCATAGAAAATTTAAAGAGCTCCAAATCCCCACCAGTGTCCAGTGGATGGCCATCTTCAGTGAGCAGCTTTGTGTGGGATTCCAGTCAGGATTCCTGAGATACCCCTTGAGGAGAGAAGGGATTCCATACAGGATGCTGCACTCACATGACCCTACACTGTCATTTATTACACATCAACCAGAGGACGCTCTCTGTGCAGTTGAGATCTCCAGTATTGAGTATCTGTTATGTTTTAGGAGCATTGGAATCTACACAGACAACCGGGGCCTCCGATCCAGGGCCGTTGAGCTGATGTGGCCAGCAATTCCAACCTGCTGCCGTAAGGCTGCTTTACAGTCTGTTCCCTTCTCTTTCTGTATCTTTCCTTTAAAAATTACTTTTCTATATCCTCTAAACGACAGGCTTTATTTTTGAAAACAGCATCATTGAAGATTTCAGTTTTTCTGTCTTATTAAGTAGAATAGCTCTAATGAAGTTGTATCTAACTCATACATGTGATAACTTAGCCCTTAACTTTTACCATAGTCAGAGAAATTTTCCTTGAATATACCCTTAATCCAAATTGTCGCCCTTTGTAAGCTACATAGGTTATCTTCATGGTCACTGAAAATCATATACACATTAATTCACCGTAAGAAATAGTTACTGTATTACTTTTTTGCCTTTTAGAAAGCTTAGTTTCTGTAAAGTATGCATATAATGTTCCTAAATAATTTTAGCTCATTTCATATTTTATGGATGCGGGCCATCATTTTATAAATTAAATACAGTCTTTTTTATTCACTTAGAGAATAGTATCCATCACTTAATATGAGCAACTTACTCTGCCACGGGTCGAGTCACAATGTTAAACATAAGACTAGCCTGTCCATACGGAGGTTATAATCATGAGATGAGACCCATAATTAAGCAAGTACTATGACAGGGGAGCCCCATTTTTCACAGGAAGGACGCTTAACCTAAACAAGTGGTTCAGGGACGGCCAGCTGAAACAATGAGAAGTGTTTTTGTCCTTCAACACTTATTTTAAAATGTCATTGTTTTCTGACTTCCATTGTTTCTGGTGAGCAAGCTGATGCAAAATCTGTGTGTTTTCTATTTAGCCGCTTAAGGTTTTCTCATTATCTTTGGTTTTCAGCAATTTGACTATGATGGGCTTACATGTAGTTTCCTTTGTGTCCTGCTTGGGGTTTTCAGAACTTCTCGGATCTGAAGATTGATAAATCTTTAATTAATTTTGGAAAATTTTTAGGGATATTTTCACAAGTTTTTCTAACTCTATTTTCTTTTTTCTGGGGATCAAATTACATGTTTATTCAACTTCTTGATTTTGTTCCACGGGTCTTTGGATTTACTTTTTTTAATTCCCCCCTTTTTTCCCTCTGCTTAAGTTTCGATAATTTCAAGTGACTCCATCTTCAATTTCACTGATCTTTTTCCCACTGGTTTATCCAGGAATTAAGCATTTCAGATACTGTATTCTTGTTTATAACTTCATTTTTTGAAATTTCCAATTACTTAGTGAAATTGTCCTATCTTCCAATGTTTGTTTATATTTTTCATAAAGTCCTGAACTATTTATAATAATTATTTGTAATTATTCCAATAGATGGCTCATCTGTGGGTCTATTTCTATTGATTTTTTCTGGATTAAGGTGATATTTTCTTGTTTTACAGCTTATTATTTTTTTATCCTTTGTTGAACATTATGAATGCTATGACATAGGGGCTATGGACTGTCTTGTGTATTTCTCCTGACACTGTTGTATGTTTTGTTTTGACAAGCAATTAATCTACTGATGGACCACGTTGATTTTGGTGAGGTGTAGCTTTCGACTTTGTTAGGGTAGACCTATTTTAGCTTTTCTTCTAGTCCTCACCCCTCAGGAATGGCCTTTCTAGGGTCTCGGCTGAATGTTAGGGTTTTCACCGGTCTGCCTAGGTCAGAAATCTATCGTTTTTCCAGCACTGCACTACTCATGAAATGTTTGTTCCCCACTCAGTGCTCTGAGCACGTCTTATGGAGTTTTGCTCTGTCCATGAGCAGCTTTGGATTTGGCCAGGGATTTTGAGGGAACTGGTGTGCCGATGTCTGGGACCCGTTTTTTGTGGCTCTTTCCTCTGTGTACCCTGCTTTGCAAATTCCAGACACATCAGAATCTGTTTCTTCTGCCCAGAAAAACTTCCACTCTCTGCTGGGGCTCTGTGTGGGGTCTACCTCATGTCTTTCTCCTTTTTTAGGGATGGCAGTCCTACATTGTACTAATACCTAAAAACAGTTACTTCATATATTTCTTTTCCAGTGTCATAATTATCAGTGGTGGCAGGACATGTCCCATATCATCTGCTGTGTCATAACTGGAACAGGCCATCCACACTACACTTTGTGAGGATCTATAGTAAGGTTCAGTGTTTCAGGAACAGAGTTCAAGGTGACAGTTCAAGACATGGGGCTGGATGGTGCTCACAAGCCAGACTACAGAAGGTGTTTTGTAGGCACTGACATGGTTACGTTTGCATTTCAGAAAAATCCCTAGGTTCCAATGGTTGGAGACTATGCAAGAGGAGACTGCAGGCCAAGAGACCAACTTGGAAATCATTGTAGAAACTGTGGACTAAAATTGTGTAAGGCAGATGGAGTTTGGGGGGAGAGGAAAGAATCTGAGGAATACTGAAGAGATACGACTGACAAAACTCTACATTTGACTGTAAGTGGAGGCTGAGGTACAGAGAATCAGTAATGATTCTCGGATGTCCAACTTAAGCACATGAGCGGATACCACTGGTATTCACCAATAAAACGTGGACTTGGACAAGGGATGAGGGATGTCATCGTTTAACTTCTTGCTTTTTTGTTGTGCTGTTGAAGTATTTTAAATCAAATCCTAGAAGTCATTGTTGTTCTGCCTCAACACACTTTACATTAGATCTCTAAAAATGTAGACATTTCCTCATAAAACCACATTGCTATTATCACCCCTGGAGAAGTTGCCAGTGACTGTTACCATCCAATACACAGTCCCTATGTAAATATTCCTGATTATCACAAAGATGTCTCTCCTGACCATGTACTTCTTGGAATCAAAATCTGAAGAAGGTCCACATACTGCATATTATTGTTATATCATGAATACCGTCTAACCTTGAATGGTCTTCCGTGCCGCTGATTTGTTGTCCACAGGGCGTTGCGTAATCTGGATCTGCTTCCTCATGGTGCTTTTTAACTTCTTCCCTCATATCCTAACTTTCCTGTAACTGAGAATGAGCTCCAAAGCCTTTTGCTAAGAATGCTTCATGACTAGTGCTGGGAATGTCATACCGAAGCATACTGGGGCACATGATGTCCGGCCCTCTGCTTGCGGCTGTGCTAAGATGGATTACTCGTTTCTGATGTTGCCAGCCTGGTTCCTTGGACACGCTGGGTTTGTACTGCCAGTGGGAGAGTAAGCAGACAGGAGGACACAGGTCAGAGAACCAAGAAACACAAATATCAGAGGGACGGTCAAAGGGAAAGAGGCCCGCAAGGGAGAATTCTGGGATGCGAGTGCCACTGAGCAGCCAGTAAGACGGGTTGAAATGTGTCTGTTGGTTTCAGCAACGACTGGTGGTTGATGATTTGCAGCGAGAGCAGTTTTAATGAAGAGATTAAGGCACAAGGCTGCAAGTTTTCACTGCTTTGTTCATTAACTTCACTCTCCACATAGACTTTCCTAATCCTATGCTACACTCTTGCTGTGAACTGAATTAGTTTAGGAGCCAGATTTTGAAATGTTGTGCAATTACTTAAAGCTGCTGTTAGATGAAAATGTTAGAAAGCTTTTGGTTAGACTTTTCCTGTTTGTATTGTACTCTAAAATGTGACCAATGTGCATCGTTTATTTTCTTATTTTTTAAAAATAGTTTGTTGTCAAGTTGGTTTCCATATAACACCCAGTGCTCATCCCCACAAGTGACCTCCTCCATGCCCATCTCCCCCCTTCCCCTCCCCCCATACCCATCAGTCCTCAATTTGTTCTCAGCATTCAAGAGTCTCTCATGGTTTGCCTCCCTCCCTCTCCCCAACTATTTTTCTCCTTCTTCTCCCCCATGGTCCTCCATTAAATTCTTCCTAATCCACCTATACATGCAAACACATGGTATCTGTCCTTCTCTGCCTGACTTATTTTGCTCAGCATAACACCCTCAAGAGCCTAACTGTCCATCAACTGACAAATGGATCAAGAAGATGTGGTTTACCTATACCATGGAATACTACATGGCAATGAGAAAGAATGAAATCTGGCCATGTATAGCAACATGGATGGAACTTTAGGGTGTTATGTTTTTATTTTTTTAACCATATCAAAAAAAGATGTGAGGCAGTAACTACATAATTAAAATACTATAATCGGATTCTCTTAGGTTTCCAACCTTAAATTTTTTTTTTAATCTATCAGGTATAATAGATACAATTCATAATGAATGCTGTGTGACTCCATTTATACACAGTTTTGAAAAGACAACATTTTAGAAATGGAGGGCAGATCACTGATTCTCAGGTGTTAGGGGAGGAGGGGGAGGTGGGTGGGTTTGTAAAAGGGACCCCTGAGGGATCCTTGTGGTGGCATAAATATTCTGTATTTTGAGTCTGGTGGTGGATACATGAACCTATATAGGTGATAACACTGTACAGACCAACACACACACACACACGTAAACGGGAAATCTGCCCAAGATGGGTAGGTTGAGTCAATCAATGTCAGTAACCTAGTTTTGCAAAGTATTACATTGAATGGAACTGGGCAGTGTGCAAGAGATCTTTTTTATCAAAACTGCATGTGAATTTATAATTATTTTAATAAAAATTCCAGTTAAAAATGAATCCTAAAGCCCACATGTGCTGTCGCCTCCTCCCTCTCTCCCAGGTTACAATGCCCCTTACCTCTCTGTGTACAGTGAAAATGCAGTGGACATCTTTGACGTGAACTCCATGGAATGGATCCAGACTGTCCCCCTCAAGAAGGTGATCCAACACCGAGATCATGTGACTAACGAATCACTGACGGAAAACAGAAGCAGGAATATTCATTTGTGCATTTTCTGTACTTACCAATGTGTATTTACTAATTTGGAGGCTAAACAGAGAGTAAAAAATCCACTCCGAAACCCAAATTGGTTAATTTTATTACTAGTACAAAAGCTATTTCATGATACATACTTGCATTATACAAAGTAGGACTGTCATGATATAAATAAATAGTACATCTATATGTATTTATAAATGTAATGTAAATATACGTCCCACATTTAATTACTTTTGTTACTAATTTTCACTTAGTATTATATTACTGCATCCCATTAAAAATTTTACAGGGTTAAAGAAATAAAGTAAATTATCAAAGCTGTGTTTAGGATTCTAAGGGATTTGCAACACAATAAAACTTTTGTATCTCTACTACAAAGAATTTTAAACATAGATAAAAATTTAAAAGTGAAAAACTGTCACTTTGTAAGAAAAGATCAGTGCAGATTTAAGAATAATTAAATTTGGGGGTATTTATACATAGTACAAACTATGTATCAAAAAAAGTTTACACAGGAATATGATGAAAAAAGTAGTTACAATTATGTGAGATTTGCCTCACTTTAAACAGTATCAGCAGCTGGAAAAGCTTTTGCAAGGACTGCCCTAAACATGGAAACGTTCCAGAGTTCTAAATGTGAATCAGCTGCATTAACTACTTGATAAAATGAATTTATGATGCAAATGAATCTTCTGAAGATAACTTTTTATTACTAATTTTTTAAGCTAATATAAAAATTGAATGTATTTCTGTTAGCAATTTTCAGGTTTCTTTAACCTATGATATTCCTGTTTCTGAAATTTTATTCATGTTAGTTTGTAACACGAGCCATTCCTTTGACCGGTATTTGTGTTATGTTGTATTTTGTTTTTATTTTGGGGACTATAGTACTTTGAGGGTGGGTTACATAGAATATTTTAATAATTAATGCTTTATATATAAGCAAAGAGGTTTATAACTTAATTTTTAAAAGTATTTGTTGAAATGGTAATCTTACTTTTTACTATTTTAGGTTCGACCCTTGAATAGTGAAGGATCCCTAAATATTTTACTTTCGGAGACAATTAGATTAATATATTTCAAAAATAAGATGACAAGTAAGAAACAACTTCTTCTCAGAACTACTTCTAAGAGACCATGTCTCTAGGGACTCCCCAACGTCACAGAGTGAGCAAGTGTTGGACGTGGCACTGATTCAATGCGTTGGTGGCAAAGAGTGGCTCTCCTTCACCCTTCCTATCTGTGGAGATAAAACATTTACTTCTGGAACTCTCCAGTTACTTTTCAGCAGGCATGGTTGGACATGAGCACCTGTAAATACGAATCTCCACTTACAATGTTCACTGTGAAGACTCACTTTCCAACATGCAGAGGGTCTAAAAATGTGCCCCGCTGCAGCGCATGTGCAGATAGCAGCCTCATTAGCCTAATTAACCTCATTAGCCCAGCCCTAATTTTCTTCCTTCATCTACATTTTTAGACTAGCAGATTTGGGGTATGAAAACAGCCACATGGATTCGTTTCTCTTTTTTTCTTATTGATAGGATGGAATGGGGGTGTAGCTAAGTATTAATCTTCTAGATCTGCCATGACCACAGATTAGCACAGAAATTTAGTGCCCCACCATTCTGGAGGCTACAAGTCTGAGATCAGGGTCTCACCTTGTTCCTTTTGAAGGCTGTGAGAGACAATTCCCAATAACTTCATCTTAACTCGATCATCTACAAAGATCCTATTTCCAAATAAGGTCACATTCATAGGTTACTGGAAGTTAGGACATTAGTATCTTTTAGAAAGAGATATGATTTAACCTGTAACAAGCTGTCTTATTTCCTTTTTGAAGTCTAAGAGAGTTTTGAGGGTTTCTGGGTGACAGTTCCATTTATTTCTAGATATTAAAAACTAAAATAGAGCGGGTGTTGGACTCCTAGGGGTAAAAGGAAGAGTTGCATCCTCCTCTAAGATCAGAGGAAGCAGAGTGTTAGAGGCTGATTCTTACCTTCAACAGAGGGGAGTTGGGGAGGGGTCACTTCACCCCACCTCTGCACCTCTTTCTCCCGTAGTGGGCCTCAGAAATGTTTTGCTTTGTCACAATAATTGTAATTGTTTTATTTATAGAATTACATTTTTTCCTTTACATTTTTCCCTGTAGCACAACAAAATATAATAATGCCCTTAAGCCACAAAAATCTGGTAGGAGAAAAACAGTATAGACATGTGAGGGCCAATCAGTTGCTCTCTCCTTCTCAAGAAATGATGCTGTTTTAGAGATCTAAGCACAGATTTATTTTTCAAGTACTGCTTAAATTGAACCTTAAATTCTGTTCATTAATGCTCCATTCCTATTCTTGACAATGGATTATGGATGCCATAAGCATCCAGTTTTAACTTTTAAGCACTAGAGCACTATATTTGCGCAGTTCCTTTACTGTGAGATTAACTGAAATTAATGAATAAGGGGGCATTTTTAACAGTTTAAAGGATGCTATTGTTTTATGTGTTTAAAAACATGTATAGATGGAGATGAGCTGGTATTTCCTGAAACATCAGATAATCATCAGAAGCAAATGGTCCAACATCTTCACAGCAAGTGCCGATATTCCTTCAGAGTTCCTACAGGGAAGGGAAAGCCACCCACAGGGCTGTGACCACCACCCCTTGCGTGTGAGCCAGAAGGACCACTCCAGAACCCTGTGCTATGTGATGTGATTGGGAAGAAGAAACCAGTTGCTTAAACTCGGGCAGAAACCTCTGTTCACATCAGTGTTAATGTTTATTTCTCTGTGAAACTGGAAAGAAACCCTTTTTGTAGTAAGTACAAATGGAAGTGTAATGTTGACTCCTACCTCTGTGAATGTGGAATAAATGAAATTCAGTATGTAAGCCTCCATGTCACAAATATACAACAAATGTGTATACACATCCTAATGTTATACCCCATATCTGTTTTGTGAACAAATAAATAATTTGCATATGCGTGTGTGGGTTGATTACTCTCTGACTCTGGATGTGTTTTGCTTTGAGTTTAGGATAGCCTTTGTTAATGAGCCATTCCTTCGTAATCTCTGCAACTGAACAGGCAGAAAAAATAGACTGATCTCTGGATTACAAATAAAACATTCCTGAAGTCATGCAAATTCTTTGAAAAGAGGCAAAATCATATGAAAAATATCTAATGGCAGAGCTTCTCTGATGTCTCTGGGTGTTTAAGGTAATGATTTCTACCAAAACCCTCAGTTTTTCAAGTTTCAAATTTTCAAGTCTTTTTGGAAGAAAAGAGAACTGCTAAAATCTTCAACTTAATGGAAAATGGAAATTGTGGACTTCTCTATTTTTTCCTTTCACATCCGACAAATTTGGCTTCGTATGTTTTTGAAGCTTTCTTATTGGATTCACATGCATTTAGGATACTTATGTTAGATATGATAATTGATCTTATCACTATGAAAATCTCATCTTTCTCATTAATAGTGCTTATCAAGGAATCTCCTTGGTCCAATATTCATATAGCCGCTCTAGCAGATCTTACTTTAGAATTTGCATTACCTTTTTTCCATCCTTCACTCTTAACCTACATGTGTTTTTAGATTTAAAATCCGTTTCTTCTATTTGGCATATGATTAGGTCTTGCTTTTCATCAAGTTTCATAATGTTCATATTTTAATTCGGAGGATTTAGAACATTTACAATTAATATAAACATAGTGATGTGTTTGGCTTTACATAGACCATCTTTTTTGTTTTCTGTATCTCTTATTTTTCTTTCTTGTCTGTTCCTGTATTCTTTGGAATTGATTTTGTATTTTATGATTCCATTTTTTCTGATATAGCTCTTATTCGTACCACTTTAACTTTGGGTGATTGTTTTCCAACTTATATTTTTACAATTCTAATTCCAATTAATATATGTGAGTTTTCCAACACCACCAAGCAATTCTCTAACACCGGGGGGTGTCCTACAATATGCAAGTCAATTTTGACACAGTCTACCTGGAGACACTGTCAGATCACACAGTCACTTAGCTCCACAAGACTGCCCACTCCCCTCCACTTCAGACGTGAGTTGCAAGCCCTGGTTGTCACCTACAAGGGTACAGATCACAGGCTCCAACAACTCCCCTTGGGTTCAATTAACTTGCTAGATTGGCTCACAGAACTCAGAGAAACATTTTACTTATTACTGGCTTATTATAAAAGGAACTCAGGAACAGCTAGATGGGAAAAATGCATTGGACAAGTTCCAGGGAAAGGACATAGGTTTCCATGCCATCTCCTAGCCCCCATCTCCCTGAACCTCCATGTATTCACCAAGCCGGAAGCTCTCTGAACCTTGTCCTTCTGGGTTTCTATGGAGGCTTCATGACATAGGCATGACTGATTATATCAATTGGCCATTAGTAATGGACTCAACCTCCACCCCTCTCCCCTCCCCAGAGGCTGAGGAGAGTGGGACTGAAAGTTCCAACTTTCAAATCACATTCTAATCACATGGGTTCCCTGGTGACCAGGCCCATTCTTAGTGCTTTCCAAAGTCACCTGATTTAACATAACAAAAGACACCTTTATTACTCTCATCCCTTTGGAAATTCCAAGGGTTTTAGAAGGTCTGTATCAGAAAAGTGATGAAGACCAAATAGGTATTTATTATAAATTACAGTATCACAATTATGTATCTTTAACTTGTAACTATTTACCCTGAAATAATGGTACCAATTCACCTATAATGCAAAAACCTTGTAATATAGTTCCATTTAATCCTCCAATCTTTTGTGCTATTATCATACATTTTGTTTCTGTTATTATATTTTTCATTATACCTACTTGGGTATTATTTTTGCTTAAACAGTAAATTATCAAGAATTCATTTTATTTACTTATTTTTAAAAAAATTTTTTTAATGTTTATTTATTTTTGAGTGGGAGAGAAAGAGAGACAAAGCACAAGCAGGGGAGGGGCAGAGAGAGACGGAAACACAGAATCCGAAGCAGTCTCCAAGCTCTGAGCTGTCAGCACACAGAGCCTGACACGGGGCTTGAACTCACAAACTGTGAGATCATGACCTGAGCTGCAGTCGGATGCTTAACCAACTGAGCCACCCAGGCACCTCTTTATTTACTTATTTTTTAATGTTTATTTTTGAGAGTAAGAAACACAGAGTATGAGCAGGGAAGGGGCAGAGAGAGAGAGAGGGAGACACAGAATCTCAAGCAGGCTCTGGGCTCCGAGGTGTCAGCACAGGGCCTGACACTGGGCTCGAACCCAGGAAGAGGGAGATCGTGACCTGAGCCGAAGTCAGATGCCAAACCAACTGAGTCACCCAGATGCCCCAAGAATTTATTTTAAAACAGTAAAAAATTTTATATTAATTTACATATCTACCATTTTTGGCCCTCTTCATTTTTAATGATTTGTTCTATATGGTAACTGACTTTTGAAGAGATGAGCTTAGTTGTCGTATAAAATGTCCCACTCTCTGGGCTTGTTTTATTCTCACTGTTGTCATTCCTTCACTCTCCAAGTGGGATGATCTATCAGACACATTTTGTACACAGGCAGGCAGAGCGAACAGCATTTGTTAATGCACACCAGTTGTTCTCAACTGGAGGCTATTTTTCAGGGGACATTTGATAAAATTTAGATGCTACTGGCATCTAGTGGGTAGAGGCCAAGTGTGGTGCTAGAGAGCTTTCATCGCATAGATCGGGTGTCAATGACAAGGAACTATCTGGCCCAAGACATACACAGCATGGAGGCTGAGAAATCCTGATGCTGATGCCTGACCTCCTAGGGCTAGTTCAGAAAACTCAGTATTTTTGTGTGGTTGGAATGAACTGTGCAGTGCTGGTGAGAGTGCCCAATCCAAGGAAACATGGAGGCCAAGGGGTCAGACAGACCGGGGTCCCAAGCATAGTGCAACAAGGTTTGGAGTTCATCCTGCAGGACAGAAAACACTTAATTATTAACTGCGGAATTAATACCAATAACACTCACCGTTTGGGGCGCCTGGGTGGCTTAGTCGGTTAAGCGTCCGACTTTCGCTTAGGTCATGATCTCGCGGTTCGTGGGTTCGAGCCCCGCGTCGGGCTCTGTGCTGACTGCCAGCTCAGAGCCTGGAGCCTGTTTCAGTCTGTGACTCCCTCTCTCTCTGACCCTCCCCTGCTCACGCTGTCTCTCTCTCTCTCTCTCTCTCTCCTAGAAATAAATAAAACATTAAAAAAAAAAAATAACACTCACCGTTTGAAAAGATCTCCCCATCGGGAATACAGATGGACTGAGGCGCAACGGGGCAGCTGCAGTAATTCGGAGAGGCCATGAGGAGGGCTCTAAAGAAGGTAAATGACGTAATCGCCTCTTTGGAACGCGAGGAGGATGCACCGAAGCAGGACCCCTAGGCTTGGAGCCTGACAGCTGCGTGAACGTTCTCCTTCCGTGGGGTCAGGAACGCCGGGCGGAGGAGCAGCCTCGGGGCGGGCGGTGCGCGGTCGGAGATCCCCGCACGGCGCTCAAGGGGTCGCGTCTGGGAAGCCGGCGGGCTGGTGCTCGGAGGGGGCCGAGTCCTCAAGGGACGGAAGCATTTAGGCAATGGCTGAAGTAACAGCTGAAGGAGCCCAGGGGACGGGACCACTGCGAGAAGGAAACCCAGGCAAAGGAAAGGAAGTGAATCCCAGGCGGGAATTCCAACATGTTCGAGTGCTGCCGCAGACGGCCCGTTACAAACTTAAGTTATGGCCCCAAACTTGTCCCCTAAGGGGCTCAGACTGTCTCCGAAGCGCCGGCAGGGCAGAGGCCGGAGGGCTGCGGGGGCGGGGAACGCCGGGGCCAGACCCTACCGCGCTCAGCTCGGAGGGGTTGGGAGCGGCGGCTGTCCCGTTGTTCAGCCTGGTTTCACGGACTCTCCGCCGGAGCGCGGGCCTCCCCCGCCCGCAGGCGGCCGTGCACGGAAGCCCACCGCACCCCGCCCCCCGCCCAGCGATCAGATCGGGGCCTACCTGCTCCGGGCTCGCGGCCCCTGGCGGGCCAGGGAGTCTCCCGGAGCCAGCGCGGCCTGGCCTGGAGCGGGGCCGCGCACCAGAGAAGCTGACCCGTCGCCCCGGCGGGGACGGCGTGCGACAGACACCGCCATTTCCACGTGTCCCCTCCACGGCGTCGACGGCGGCCGCGTGGTTGCCTCTCTGGAGCTCGCCGCACAGCACCCTGGGAACGAACTCCCGCCGTGCCGTGTGCGCAGGCGCAGCCCCGCCTCTGTCCGTCCCCGGAAGTCAACTGGGATAGAGGGCGCGGAAGCAGGTGCCTGCCAGTCCCTGCGGGTCAGGTGTGCAGGGGGCCGGGAAAGCGCGGGCTGCGGGTCTGCAGGGGAGACTGGCAGCAGGAGGGCCCAGGGCAAATTCTGGCTGCCACCGAGTAACCGGGGGCGGGGTGAGAGACTAGAGACGCTCAGGGCCCTCCTCTGTCCGTGGGCATTGCCAGGGACCCCTGCTTGCTCCGACCATCAACTAGGATGCCACCTGTGAAGGATGAGCCGCATGCCACGTATTAAGTTGGGTGTAATTTGGATTCAGAAGACACTTTGCTCTTCTTTGTATTCAATTCTACCTTAAAAAAAAAAAGACAACAACCATAAAACAGGTGCAGAGAGATGGTGGGATATACTTCTTGTCACAAGCTGTTTGGTGACGGAGTTCAAGTTCAGAGGCAGATTTGGCTTCCTCCCAGTCTCATTTGCCTTCTGAGACCCTTTCTGCCACTCAGCGGCGCAGTGTTTACTGCACTAGGTGCGTACTTGGGGGACGTGACGATGAAGCGAGCGCGGAGTGCATCCCACCCTGTGGCGAATCAATTTCTTGTGTTCTGGACCCTCCAATCTCTTAAGGAGACTCCTGGTCCCTGGTGTGGGTTCCAGACTTTCCACAGGTGGCACAATCTACTGCCTCAGGGACTTCCAGAGGAGTGTGGGGCGTGGATGAAGGTTCCAACCGAGATGAATTTGTTTTGCAGAACCTGGTTCCAACGTTCCTGGAACAAAGCAATTCATAGGAGCTCGGAAGGGGCCCCTGGCATAGAACTCCTACCTGCAGGGAGAAAAACGCTCCTCTGCTTCTCACCAGAGCTGCAGAGCAGAGGTGGAAGAACAGGGAGAGGAGAAAGGTCTAGCTTTGAACAATCACAAGCAATTCTTGGTCTTCCTGACTAGAGTGGAGCAGATGATGATGGTGTTTTCTACATCAAGAAGCCATCTCAGGCTGTGGATAAGAATTCCTACCACTTAACAGCAGAGAACACCAACCATTCCTATTAACCAACGGGCAGAAGATCCGACTAGACATTTTTCCAAAGAAGACATCCAGATGGCCAACAAGTACATGAGAAAATGCTCGACATCGCTCATCGTCAGGGAAATGCAGTCAAAACCACAATGAAATGTCACTGCACACCTGTCAGACTGGCCGTTATCAAAAAGACAAGAAATAACAAGTGTTGGCAAGGATGTGGAGAAAAGGGAAACGTCATATGCTACTGGTGGGAATGTCACCTGGTGCAGCCCATATGCTCAGAACATATGGAAAAGCCACCATGGAGGTTCCTCAGAATATAAAAAAATAGAACCAGAACCATATAAAAAAAATATGATCCAGCAGTTTCGCTGCTGTACGTTTATGTGAAGAAAACAAAAGCACTAACTTGAAAAGATATCTGCACTTTTATTTCATTGCATCATTATTTATAATCACCAGCATGTGGGAATAGCCTAAGTGTCCATCAACAGATCAATGGAAAAATAAATGTGAGATATATATGTACATATATACACACATGTATATATATACACACACACACACACACACACAGTGAAATGTTACAATATTATTCAGCAACAAACAAGA
Source organism: Proteles cristata cristata (assembly GCA_017311185.1). Lineage (NCBI taxonomy): Eukaryota > Metazoa > Chordata > Mammalia > Carnivora > Hyaenidae > Proteles > Proteles cristata. Next base: position 507,822 of record JAESUZ010003370.1, read on the forward strand.
AGGGGCTCTCGCCATTTGTGACAACAGGGATGGACCTACACGGTATTATGCTAAATAAAATAAGTCAGATGGGGAAAGACAAATACCATATGATGTCACTTACATGTGAGATCTAACCCCTCCCTGAATGCCCCCCAAACCACCACCACAACAAAGAAGGGCTCTTTTTTAGCAGAGAACAGATTGGGTGGGTGGTTGCCAGAAGCCAGGGTGGAGGGGTGGAAGAAATGGGTGAAGTCTTTTTTTTTCTTTTTAGTTAAATTAGGGGAGAGAAGCTAACTTCCTCCCTGAGATCTATGAGGTTGCACATGTCCCCCCACCCCCCACCCCCAATTCAATGCTCTTTTTCCTGCCTCCACTCAGCCCTTAGCCTCCAGGCCACCTTCCTGCTCCTGAGAACCCTGCTGTAAGGCTTTATCCCCGTTCTGACCTCTGCCTCGTATATCCTTTCCCCAGACATGACTCTATTTCCTTACACGCTTAAGATTTTTGCCCAGATGTCTGCTTTTCAGCAACCTTTACTGACCATTCTATCTTGACTTCCAGCGCTCACTCCATATCCGCTGCACTGCCCCTGCCTGGCTTTTTTTCTCCATAGAACTTACCACCAACGTGCTATGTGCTGTACTCACTTGTTTGCTTTTCTGTGCCTGTGCCGGAAAGAATTTTGTGCTCGGCAAAGGTTTGCGTGGTCACATTCTAACCCTCTTCTGCTGTCTGGGTGGGACATCTCCCTTTGCTCTCTTTCCAGCTCAGTTGTGTTTGCAAAAGATTGCTATTCACATGCTATTCAGCATGACAGTGTGTTTCCTTAGTCTGCTCTGTAGCTGGACCCAAAGATACTCAAACCTGGGATCACGTCTGCTACCAGTGTGGACTTGCTGCAGGCTTCATGCATTGTCTTAGAAGGTCAGTCTCAAGTTGACCTGATAATACTTGTAAACACAGCTTTTTGAAACGCTAAGGCATATGAAGAATGTCGGTCCAGGTATGTGAGGCAGTGACCACTGTCAGTCTAATAACATCATCTTGGACATAATATTTTAGCTTTTAAGATCTACTCTTAGATATTACTTTCTTGAGTGTTACTCCAGTGTGTTTTTATTTCCTGCACTTGAAGGAATAGTGGTGGCCACTCTGGCTGTCTTTAAGTTTGTGAGAGATAATCATGTGAATCAAGTGAATAGGAAACAGTAAAGCCTGCATTCACTGTGTTTTCAGCAAAGTTGAATTTGGAATAGATAAACGTGTGCAGAGTCATTGCTGTGTTTCATGGCAGTTTAGACACACACTTGGTAAGAAGATCATAAATCACTGAGTAATATTACTTTGCACAGATAAATCAGGAGCTTACCTTTTTTTTTTTTTGGTTACATGCGAGTGTTCCTTTGATCTCTGATGGCTTGTGGTTAATTATCATAGAGTCACTTTGGAGAAGACAGGCATAGACCCCAAGCTGCCTGACGGCAGCGACTGTCTCAATCATGTGTGTTCATGGACACAGTGCCTGGCATTTGGCTGCAACTCAGCAAGAATTTGTTGAATGAGTGAATGAATCTCATTTTGGCTTTTTGTCAGCCCTGGCCTGGGTGGTTAACAGATAGTTCCTACTTTCCTGTGTAACTTAGTTAAAGCTCTTTTAAAAATCTACAGGAATTTAACCTCAGGAAATGGAACATTTTAGATTGTTCAGAAATGTAATGATTCTCACCTTACAAAATGTTAAGATGTATTTGATGAGTGTGACATGTGTAAATATCCTGGTTTGGTATCTTTGCTGATGGGTTGTAATTGCTTTAATGGTTGTTACTATTAAAAAAAAAACCTTCTCTAAACAAACAAACATGTAAATAAATATAATTGTCTCAAAATAAAATGAATAAAATTTAAAAAAATTTCTCTTGGACATGGTGAATTTTGGGGGGCTTCTGTGTAATGAAGCCATAAGGCCACTAGGTGGAGATGTTGCATAGTGTAGAGCAGACCCAGGCTCTGATGAGACTTAGGTATTTTTAATTTATTTAAATCCAAATTAGTTAACATAGAGTGACCTAATAGTCTCAAGAGTAGAATTCAGTGATTCATCCCAGTGCTCATCCCAACAGGTGTCCTCTTTACTGCCATCCCCCATTTAGCCCATCCCCCACCCATCTCCCCTCCAGCAACCGTTTGTTCTTTGTACACACACATATATGCATAGATACATACATATATAACTTTACTGTGTTATTTATAGAGGAAAACACTTTGCCATAAAAGAATGTTAGATTTTTCCATATACATTTCTCTCTTTTCCGCAGCTACTAAAATAGTAGTAATAAAGTTTAATTTTTTTTTTTTTTTTTTTTTGTCTGGACAATGGCTGATGACAAAATTGATAACTTACATGGTCGGGAAAGATAAGATTACATGTCAAAATGGCTTTTAAAGGTTCTGTCATGTTTGTTATTCTGCTGTGATACAAAACCCAAAAGGCCTTTGCTCTGAATGGATTTTGTCACCATTCACTTGTGCTTTTATTTTTGAACATCCCCAAAAATCAAACACTTTTTTGTAGTGTTTACTTTTTATTTATTTAAAATATTTATTTTTTTAGAGAGTGCAAGCGGGGGAGGAGCAAAGTGAGGGGGACAGAGGATCCGAAGTGGGCTCTGGGCTGGCGTCTGACAGCAGCGAGCCTGATTTGGGGGCCCGACCTCATGAACTGTGAGATCATGTCCTGAGCTGAATCAAGAGTCAGACGCTAAACTGACTGAGCCACCCAGGCGCCTCTATGGTGTTTATTTTTAAAGAAAACATTGTTGTCTGTGATTTGTCTATGGAAACTCAATGTAGTGTTTTCATTTATAAAGTATTAAAGTCGTTGACCAAAATCAGGTTCTCAGGGCTATTGGATACAGTTGTACCTGAAGCCTGCTCTTGAGTATTTTGATTACATAGAGCCAAGAGGCCTGTTCTGGGGGCGCCTGGGTGACTCAGTCGGTTAAGTGTCTGACTTCGGCTCAAGTCATGATCATACGGTTTGTGGGTTCAAGCCCCACTATGGGTCTCTGTGCTGACAGCTAGCTCAGAGCCTGGAGCCTGCTTCAGATTCTGTCTCCCTCTCTCTCTGACCCTCCCCTGCTCACACTATTTCTTTCTCTCAGAAATAAACAAAACATAAAACAACAACAACAACAACAAAAAACCCCACAAGAGGCCTGTTGTGCTACAGCAGGTTTGAATTGCATCTGTCATCCACACCCAAGACAGCCCTGGCTGAGTTCGCCGATGTCTGATGTATCCGTTCTTGGGAAATTCAGGGGCATTTTTAAGGTGACCTGACATGGAAAAATTTCAGGAAAAAGAAACATTGATTCCAAATGGCATTATTTCTCCTGAAAGTTACTTGCAACACAAAGAAATGAAGAACCAAACGGGAGAGTAAATTAAGGTTAGGACGATATCAGACAGAGTCTTCAGAATGGAAAAGGCAATTGCTTTATTACCCGTTTAAGAAGTTCTTAGCATCAACAATGACCTATAGGTTTTCTCCAAATAAATCGCTCCACTGTCAACCTGCTACCAGGTTTTGCCACGTGTATGTATTTCCTTGTCCCCTATTTTGCTTTTCCTTAAAAGCTCACCCATTAATAAGCTGTTTGCCTTGAGTTTCAGCCTGTATCGGTGCATTTTGTCTATACGGCTCTCAGCACCTTGCATACGATAGCTGGCTTTCTCCTGCTTCATTTTTCGTGCCTCGGATGTTGTGGAGTTCATAGGTCACACGGTCTTAATGAGGGAAGTGATCTGAGAAGGACTGTTTCTTGTCTCTGTGGACACAAAACACCAAATCTTCAAAGCCTTTTGTCTCTGTCTTCATGCCTGCATTTATTATTACTCCATTGTTAGCTCGGAGATTCCAGGCCCCACAAGGTCAGGGCTAAGAGCAGAACCCCCCGTGGAGAGCCCCCACGGCCGCCACCGAGCTCCCTGCGATCGGTCTCTTTGCTTCCTCTTCCACAGCAGCTCATGTTTATTTATTTTATTTCCTTTCAAATGATTCTACTTTTCCCTTCAAGGGACATAAAGATCTTACGGCTTACCATCCACATATACATCATCTGGTGGGCACGGGTTGTGAATTTAGTACTGAATTTCAAAAGATGAAGTTTCTATCTAGGCTTTAAATTTTATTTCATTTTTTTCATTAATTGTTTGGAAGGCTGCATTGACTGAATTATGTCAAAGAGAAGACCGAGGGTGGAAACGGGAGCCTGAAGGTTTACCTTGGAAAAGCCAGTATGTTGGTTTTGTTGACCAGGTGGCAGAGGGAGAGGTGCTATAGTGACCCCGCCATGGCCTCCCTCACCCCAGTAGGCCAATGGATCACCTGCTATTTGTCCGCTAATCCCAGACACATTTGTTTATTTATTTAAATTCTAAAGGCCACAAGAGAGATGAGCTTTCTCATTAACCATCTATGAGGACCATAGATGTGAAATGATGATTAACTTTCCTTCCTTCTTAATATTTTTCAGTTGATATTGCTACCAACCCTCCCCACCCCACCCCCAGCCAAAGAAAAAAGCAGATAGTTAGATAATTGTAGTAACTACTTTTGGTATGTTGGCTCTGTTTTCTCTCTGTTTTCTTGTTTTGTTTTGTTTTTTTGTTTTTTAATCTTTTGGTATGTGTTCTCACACCCATAGGGTGGCTGTGTGCCTATCACTTAATCCTGTGTCAGCCTGAGGGGGTGGGGGGTGAGGGGTGAGAGGAGACCCGGACCCAAACTGGGCCAACCACATTCTGTCTCCAACACCTGAGGCTGGGATTGAGGGATCGTACTCTGTGCACACAGATCACTTTAATGTAGGATATTTAAGTTTGGGACCTCTGATACCGCCGTATTCACCGAGGACCCAGCAAAAGCAGATAGATCAATCTGGAACAGGAAAAAAAATAAAGCAAGGTAGAGTGAGAAGCTAGGGGGTGGGGGAGAGGTGGGGTGCCTGGGGGGAGACTTACCTAGGGTGGCCGGCTCTGATTTGCAGCCCTTCCGGAAGCTTCAGTCCCAGTAGCACAATCTCTCCAGATTTGGAGTAAACAGCCCTGAGAGGGTGTGTCTCACAGTAAAACAAAATAACACTGAGTAGGCCAGCAGTATGGTCAGAACATTCCAGGAAATGGAAAAGGAATTGAGAGATACCTGTGTGCAGACGTCGGCTGCTCCTGTCTGTGAGGAGAACTGCAGTAGCCGCACCTAAACGTCTCCCTCAGGATGAAGATCAGCTGTTCACTGCTTACTAAATAACGTGCTCAAAAGGACCAGAAGTGGGGCGCCCGGGGGGCTCAGTCGGTTAAGCACTGGACTTCGGTTCAGGTCATGACCTCCCAGTTTAGGAGTTAAAGCCCCACATCGGGCTCTGCACCGACAGTGCGAAGCCTGCTTGGGATTCTCTCTCCTCTCTCTCACTGTCTTTTCCCCACCTGTGCTCTCTCTGTCTCTCTCTCAAAATAAAACCTTTCTTTAAAATTTTTAAACGTTTATTCATTTTTGTGAGAGAGAGAGAGAGAGCATGAGTCGGGGAGAGGCATTGAGAGAGGGAGATACAGAATCTGAAGCAGGTTCCAGGCTCTGAGCTGTCAGCACAGAGCCCGACGCGGGGCTCGAACTCATGAACCGCGAGATCATGACCTGAGCTGAAGTCAGACTCTTAAATAACTGAGCCACCCAGGCGCCCCTAGAATATTTATATTTAATCAATGAGATAGGCAGGATGAGATGATAGTAAGAACGTGATGCTGTATTTTATTGTCATTATTGTACAGCTTTCCTCCTGCCTTCTGTGCTGTGAGAATTGCCCCTGAGAATCTACATTGTGGAAAGCGTTTTAAAAAGACTCTTAACTGTATGAGTCTCAGGTTCACGTTCAGGGATGAGCGGGTTGAAAGGGCTTTCAATGAAGAGATGAATAAATATGCTCGGGTTGAGAAGAGTTCCCACGTCCGCTTCTACTCCTTCCCTTAAGCCGAAGGAGGTCGATACAGAATATGTCAGCACTGAGGTGTGTTCAAGCGCATCCCTGGGCACCCAGCAGCAGGCTGTCGGGCCCGTTTTCTCAAACAGACGATGGAAACGATCTCTCTCTCCTCTTAGCAAGCGAAGCTTTGATCATTGTACCATCACATGCCTGTGTTAGTGTCTGATTGCTGCCGTGACAGATTACCGCCAACTTAGTGACTTGAAACAGCACCAATCTCCTCTCTGACAGTCTGGAAGTCAGACTTTCTGGGATGGGTTGCTAAGGCTGCAGGATAATCGGTTCCCTTGCCTTTGTAGCTTCCGGAGCCCACCTGCATCCTCTGCCCATGGTCCCATTCTTCCATCTTCAAGGCCCGCAGTGCGACATCTTCAAATCGCTCCCTCTGTCCCCCTGTCACATTGCTGCCTCTGTCTGTAGTCAAATCCCCCCTGCCCCCTCTTATAAAAAACATAATGACCGTACCAGGCCCGCCCAGCTACTGCAGGGTAACCTCCCCACAGGGTCCTCAACCTAGGGTAAGATGTTTCCGGGTTTCAGGGATTAGCACATCTTCTTCGGGATCCTTATCCGGCCTTACAGAACCCCAGGGCCCGTGTGCTCCAATGGACTTGGATTTCACTGTGGCCTGATATGGGCATCACCCAACCTCAGGGCTCCGAGCGGACCCAGCAGTCTGGGCCGTGGGAGCCCGTGTAGGGCAGGCCCTTTGGGGACATCGGTCTTCCTGGCTTCTATATAAACAAAGAAAACATGCGGGTCTGGGCTTCACGTTTTCAGCTGAAGCTTAATAGCATGATTGCAATTAGAAACACGAGTTTAAAAATGTTTTCGCTCGCTTGTTGGGACAGTGCGCACAACTCTCTGAACTTCGACGGAGAGAAGGACACAGCCGAAGTTGCAGCCTGCACCCCGGACCCTCGGGCTGCTGCTTCACGGAGTCTGTCCCTCTGAGAAGCAAGCGGTCCTTTCCAAGGGTGTCAGGGCCAGGATTACCGCAACCTGTCACCCATAGTAAGTGTTTCTGCGTCTGCGTTACAGGCTCGTCCGTGTGTTCAGGAAACGGCAGCTGGGTGATAAGTTATCCAGAAGAGGGGGCCAAAGACTTTCAGAAATGCCGAGAGCCCAGCCGTGATGCAAGGCCACAGAGGAGGCTGGCTCCAGGAATCAGCAAGTTAGCCTCCCCGGCCTCACGGGGGGTCTGCGCCCTAGCGCCGGATGCTCGGCCCGCACCGGGGGCCTCCCTGTGAATCAATCATGCAGGACCCGGGGCTCCTGGGACCGTACGCCCCCCATTTTTGGACCGCTGGGCTCACCAGGGTGGCATAAGTTACGAATACCTGTTTTGTGTGTTTTCTGGCTTTGGGTCTTGGCTCATCGTGAAAGGAATACTTGACACATTGAAAATTCAAAACAGAAATTAGTTGTGTCCAAAGCTAGAAATCTCCTTCGCTCTCCATAGACATGGATACTAGCACCGGTTGGCCCAACAGCCTTTCAAACGTGACGCATTTTGTCATATTTATAGTCTTTGTTTGAATGGCTTGCATTCCCCACTGGTTTGGGCCCCGTGTGCTGACGCGCTCAGCGAGGTCTCCCTGCACGGCCCTGGCTGCGCATCATGTTTTCACGCGGGTTTGTTTGATTACGGGGTTTGGCCGTGGGGTGTGGAAAATGGGGAAGGAGAGATGGACTCAGAGGCTGAAGGAAAGAGAAGAAAAGAATGAATCTCGTTTCTCATGCGTTGTCCTCTAAAAACAAAGCAAGTGACAATAAAAACAGCCCCCTTTTTGGAAATCCTTGTGACCAAAACACCAGTCACGTGTGGGTAGAGGGTTGGCAAAGCCCTCTCCCTTTCATCAAAGGGCACGCCTGACCTCACGTTGGTTTTCTAGCTCTGATGGGGGCTGCCAGCTGTGCGGCTGGGCAAACGTGGTTGTGGTAAACACAACCCGAGCGGCACGTTGCGTCTGAGGGCATCTCCGCGGGAGCTGAGTTGTAATAATAACTAAAGCACTGCCCCAGCTGGTGCACCTGTGGGGGCTGAGTTGTGTTGCCTTCCCCCAAAATTCATATGTTGAAGTCCAACCCCCACTACCTCAGGATGTTGCTGTATTTGGAGATAAGGTCATTACAGAGGTGACTAACTTAAAATGAGTCAATGAGGGTGGCCCTGATCCAATCTGACTGGTGTCCCTATAAGAAGACATCAGGGGGCGCCTGGGTGGCTCAGTCGGTTAAGCAGCCAACTTCGGCTCAGGTCATGAGCGTGGTTTGTGAGTTTGTGGTTTGTGGGTTCGAGCCCCGCGTCTGGCTCTGTGCTGACAGCTCGGAGCCTGGAGCCTGTTTCAGATTCTGTGTCTCCCTCTCTCTCTACCCCTTCCCCGCTCGCGCTCTGTCCCTCTCTATCTCTCAAAATTAAATAAACATTTAAAAAATTAAAAAAAAAAAAGAAGCGATCAGGACCCAGACACGCACAGGAGCAGGATAATACGGAGAACACAGGCAGGGGCCCCTGTCTGTACGCGGAGAGAGGCCTCGGGGAGCCTCCCGTGCCCACGCCTTGGTCGCGGCCTTCCAGCCTCCAGGACAGACAAAGGAACGCCGTCGCAGCTGCCCAGTCCCCGGTGTTTTGTCATGACGGCCGCAGGGACCAAGCGCCTGTTTCCAGAAGCCCCTGTCCGTGTGTGTAATTCTGTGCAGCGCCGACACGCCCAGCAGAGGGCGCCAGCGGCTTCTGGCGAAAGGTGAGCTGTGCAGCCCTGGGTGTCAGCGGCCGCGCCCGCCTTGTGACGGCTGTCGGGCCGCCCCGGGTCTGGGTCCAGCATCTCCGCATCCAGCTCACGGTGAGGGAAGTGTCTGGCCCCTGCAATCCCAGGACGAAGGCGTCTGAGGCCAGGAGTGAGTGTCGGTGGTCCCCTCTTCCAGCCGCAGAGCCGAAGGACCTCTCATCTGTGACCAGAGAGGCCGAGGCTGCTTCTCAGCTTCTGGGGGGAGTTCGTCACCTCATGTCACATGTCACATCTCAGAAATTCCAGGATGAGTTTGTGCGCCTCCTGCAGGGGAGACTAGAGTGGGGCGCGGTCGGCTGCCCCCTGCCTCCCTCTGCAGCTGGGGGTTTGGGACAGTTGTGCGCTGGGCCAGGCAGAGCCTGGACCCCTGGTGAGCAGACACCTGCGAAGTCAACTCTGGCTGCATCTGCTGAGTTTGGCTGCGAGCGGGTTGGAGTCTGGTTCCGAGTTTCAGGCTGTGGTCTGAGCTCTGTCCGTATCCAGCCCGGCGGCTCTAACCACTGAGTTTGTAGCTAAGAAGCTGGACAGGAGAGGGGCCCCCTGGGTGCTCTTGCTGACGTCCCTCTCTTCTCCTCCCCGGGAGTCAGGGTCCGTGTAAACATGGGTTTGTTGTCAGTTTTTGGGCTTCTCGTTGGATCTCACGTTGCTTCCCCGCTGCCCACTTGCTTTAGGTTAATAGAAGCTAACACGCTGTGAATCACTTAATTTATAACGAGTACTGACTCAGTGTCTCTCACAAAACCACAGTAAGAGTCTTCTGTTCTGGAAATTGCTCGTAGCAACTCGAGCCAGCATCGCATGCTGCTCTTTGCGCATCACAGCATTGCCGTTTCAACAACCCTCTCTCTCCCTCAGGCCAACTCCCGCTCCCGCTTGGTGTCTCCGCCTCCCCTGGGAAGCCCTCCCTGCCTCCACTCAAGCTCAGTTTGATGGTAAATCATCAACGTGATTTTTGTAACACTGTTCTCATCGCTGCAAGATTTCCTTCACAACCTCCATGAACTTTATGAAAAGCTTGGTAGTTTCTTGAAAGGTAAACACTACTACCACATGCTTTGGCTCTTAGGTACTTACCCAAGACAGATAAAAGCATGTGTTCATGCAAAGGGCTGTATGTGATGTTCGTAGAAGCTTTAATTGTCCCAGTCAAAAACGAGAGGCAATGTGAATTCCCATCAACAGGTGAGTGGGGACAGAGTGTGGCCTACCCACACAATGAAAGGCTATTCACCAACCAAAGGGATGATCTGATGTGTGCAGAAGCATGGAAATTTCTCAGACACACTCTGATGAGTGAAAGAAGCCAGACACGAAAGAATTGACGGTATGTGATTCCATTTATATGGAATTCTAGAAGAGGTGATCTAACTAATAGCATGGAAAGCAGAGCAGAGGTTGCCCAGGGCCGGGGGGCAGGCAAGGTGGGCTGCTGGGATGGGGGTGGGGGGCCAGTAGTGGAATATCCTCACCGCAGACGTGGCTCCAAAGAGGTTAGCCTAGTGTCCAAACCAATGTCCGTGGGGGTGGAGGGGGCAGGATTGGACCTGGATTGGTTTTGCAATCCCAGGTGGCTGCTCTATAGGGAAGAGGCCCTCCCGGCAATGGAAAGACTGCTGGGAAATGTGATAGGGGACAGGGTCCCCTGAGCGGTGGCTGGTGTTGAAGGCACTCGTTAGTCAATAACTGGGGAGCCAAGTGAACCTGGGAGGGCGAAGGGAGTCGATTCCCCAAATGGAAGTTGTAGAAAGACCAGGGATCCAAAACATGAGACCATCCTACAGATGAAATCAACATGGCGGCCGTGGAAGGCAGGCTCCGTAGCATAGGGCACAGAAAGCCTGTCCCAGATGGGGGCTCGCAGGCGGGCGGGGGGCTAGTGGGGCACACAAATACACCACGCTCAGTTAGACCTGGCTCAGGGTATGGGTGGGGCAGGCTCTACTGGCCTCCCGCATTCACTAAGGAGTCGGCCGGGCAGGATGGCAACGACATGTTAGCGGCCTCTGTCCATTGCAGTGTCTCCCTGCAGATTTCCATATTCTTTGGCAAAAAACCAGGATGCAGGGATATGGACTTCTGTCCTCCATCCGCTTTCCCCTTGTCACTAAAGATGTAGCGATGTTAATTATCTGAGAGATGACTCAGAGGCAAAGCGAGATCAAAGTGGAAAGAGACGCAGGGGTGTGAGGGATCCCAGCGCGAGGGAGCCCTTAAGTTAGCACACACACCGAAGCGTGAAAAGCCACACCAGTGTGGGAGCAGCCGGGAAGCCGTGAGTCTTCAGAAGTCATTTGCACGCATCTGACAGAGTCAGCTTGATCTGAAAAACTGTACGTCGTAAGACCGTCTGCAGTGATTGGAGTGGAAAATAATCATTGAGCAGAGGACAAGCACCTGAGGAAAGTCAGCGGGACACCATTTCTGGGACTGCAGCTGGCCGCCCCGGAGGACTCGCTCCCTTCCGCGTGCGGCGGGTGACGCGGGCTCCGGCAGGTTAGAAAGGCTCAAACTAAACCAGCGCTCACTTATTTTTCACATTCACCATATTACTTACAACTCACTGTATTTTAAAAGCAAAGCAAATCAGAGCACCATGTTAACAAAACCATTTATTATATTACAAACAGCTACTTACTGGATCAAATGAAAGCATTCGTTTGTTTTGCCCAAAACACCGCTATTCAAATTTGTTGAACAATGAAGCCCTATCTCCTATTTCTTCTAGCCTATTCTCTGGTGGCCTCTCCCCTCTTTGATATGAAAGAAGTCCTGCCACAATTTGTTTATGAGACAGACTTTACCTGCAAAGGATCAGATCAGGGTCAGGCAGCGGGGATGCATGAAGAGACAGGAAACTCTCCCCGGAGGAGACAGGCTGACCTGGAGAGCCGGTTCATAATTTGAATAGATGCTCTGTTTCTTTTTTCTTTTCTTTCTTTTTTTAAGTTTATTTATTTATTTTGAGAAAGAGAGACTGAGCACGGGCAGGGGAGGGAGTTGAAAGAGAGAGGGAGAGAGAGGATCCCAAGAAGGCTCTGAACTGTCAGCGCAGAGCCCCACGCAGGGCATGAACCCACAAACCATGAGACCATGACCTGAGCTAAATCAAGAGTCAGATGCTTAACTGATGGAGCTGCCCCGGCGCCCCATAGATGCTACAGTAAAGCACGATATTATATGTGACCTTGACCTTGGGTTAAAGCCGGAAGCCTTAGATGTCCTCACCACCTGTCCCCCCAACTCTGCCCACACAGGGAGGGTCCCCCGCCCAGCAGCCCCGCGGATCACCCGGGCCAGGTGCCCTCCTCCTTCCCTGGCTGCGAGTATACCCGACTAATACATTACCGTAATCTCACCTGTCCTGTGTCGGTGCGGCGTGTGTGGCCGTTCCCGGAAAGCGAGGGGGGAGGCCCTCCTTCCGCAGGATGAATAGGGCAGTTGAAGAGCCAGGTTCGAAGTGCACGTCTGCGTGACTTCCCGTTCCTTCCTGTGCGGTGAGCATGGGCGGGGAGACACCAGCTCCGGGCCGTGACCGTGAAGTTGTCACCGGGCACCGGCCCACCCGCTTCTCGTCCCTCGCTCAGGAGCACACCTCTTCTCGGGGCCCGCACCGGCCGCCCCATCTTCGCTCTGGGCTTAGGAACACCTCTCTGCGTCCCTGCTGCCAGACGGCCTCTCCGCAGAGCACCCCCGTTTTTACAGGTCGGCTGCCATCCTGCTGCCTCTGGGTTTATCAATCTCAGTCCTCGAGACGCCCCCGCTTCGGATGCCCCGCTGACTGGGGGATGCACCTGTGTGAATGACCAGGCATGTCTTCCGACTAAGCAAGCGTGGACACCAGTCAGCACCAGCGCCCTCGCCGGAGCCCTGGCCCACCGTCCGGCAGACGGCCTGGCCCCCTGGCTTCCTCCTTCTACCCCTTCCCAGCCCTGCCACTCGTATCTCAGGCAGGGTGGTTCACAGAGCAAACTGGAGAGGCGGCGTTGACCCGGCTCCCGGCCGGCATCATCGCTGCCCCCCGGCCGTGTGGATGAGGTCTGCGTCCTCGCTTCGGGGCTTCAGAGTAACCAGGGAGGCAGAAGCGCGGCAGCATCCAAGCAGCACTTTCTGTGTTGTTCGGCCTGGGCAGGCGTAGGTAATGGGCAGCTGGAAGGCTCAGGAAGGTCTATGCAATGGTCTGGCTGCACGTCTTCACCTTCTCTCAGCCGGCGCCGTGTTAGGATTCCTGAGGTCAGAGCTTGGTTTCCATCTAGGTGAGCCTCTCGGACTCTTGCAGTCATGTGTCACCGAAGCATCGATGGGAGGTGCACATGGTGGCAGCTGGAGCATCCCGGACCTGGTGGCCACTGGGGGGCTTGCTGAGGGGCTGCAGGCTCAGACGCGGATGCTCGTTCTGACGGGTGGTTCCCCCCACCCCCCAACACAAGCAATTAACTCAATTCTGACAGTATTGTCCTGGAGGCAGCAGCAGATCTTACAGGCCCTCACCCCACGGCAGATGCCAGTCCTGAGTCCGGGTGTCACCGCACCTCCGACTGGTTCTGGCCGTAGGTTGGTCCTCTGATCCCGTCCCCCACCCCCACGCCAGGTTTGATGAAGTTGCTAGAGAGGCTCACAGGACTCGAGGAGTATTTTTCTCACTGGACTACAGGTTTATTATAAAAAGATGTAACTCAGGCACAGATAGAGGAAAGAGATGGCCGCGGCCAGGAATAGGGAAGGGCATGTGCACCCTCCAGGGTCCAGCTCTCCAAACCCCCACCCTCAACCCCCATCCTTTGCCGTTTTATTGGGTTTTTTTGTTTTTTTGTTTGTTTTTTGCCATCACCATTTCCTGAATTAACACTGTTCTTAAAGTAACTTGCAGAAAACGCTCATAACCATCGTAAACAGACGTTTTTAACACTTACCTTAATGCATTACACAATGTCAAACATGTCTTTTCACATAAAAAAAATACTGTTTACTTTGTACTAAGTAGCGAGCACTTTTTAAATATTGTGATTCCAAGTGTTTATAAACTGTTCTCTAAATGCATTACAGATGATCTATCACATCCGCTCCCCGTGAAAACAGCACTTCTGGGTTTTTATGGACGCTTCCCGACACAGGCGCGATTGGCTGAATCATTGGCCACGGGCGACTGATTCGACCTCCAGCCCCTCTCCCCGCTCCAAGCTCGGGGGAAATGGGGCAGAAGTTCCAACCTTCCAGCCACAGGGCTGTTTCCCTTCTGTGCTGTCTAAAAGTTGCCCCATTAACATAAATTCTGGGGTGGTCGAGGGGGGTTTGCTGTCAATATCAAGACTTCTTTACTTCATGTTCTCATCACTTAGGAAGCTCCCAGGGTCCCAGGAACTTTGTGCTAGAAATGACGACTGAGATCAAGTAGATATAGTATATAATATACAACACAACACAATATTCATAAAAATATATAATATAAATTAATACAATAAATATTATAATGATATATAATATCTATTATATACTACATAATATAATACAAATATAACATGTAATAAAATATATGTAATATAATATTTATAATGAGGAAATTATAAATGACAACATCACACAGGCTCTCCTTCCTGGAGTCATTTGCAAAGTTTCTCCTTCGGAGATGGAATAACTGTGTCTCGCTAGCTCTCTGGTAAGACCTTCTTTATCGGGCTGCATGCTGGCCTCAGTGGTCTCCTCTGATGGGGTCCCTATCACCAACCCCCTTTCAGCCCCCCATTTCGGTGGCCCCACCTCTGGTTCTGTGAGTCTCTTTGGCCCAGATGCTCTTCCAGCTTCCAGCCCAAGTTGTAACTAGCCCCTTGACAAATCTTGCCGGGGTCTCTGCTCACGAGCTACATCATCTTTCTCTCCTCTGAATTCTTTACCTAAGGACTCAGGCTTGCCTGGGAGGCACGGCCATGGCCTCGGCAGGGTCTCAACAATGTCTCTTCTAAGGCATTCAAAGGCTCTCCGCACACCTCAAGCATGCAGCAAACAGCTCACTGATGTGGTTAGACTGACTATAGAGTCTTTCAGTTTGCGCTTTTGTTTTGCCGTCTGGTATTAGCCATCCCGTCAGGGAATAGGTGGCTACTCTGGCGCCATCTTAACTATGACTTCAGCGGTAGGCACCCCCACCCCAGCTTCCCTAGCTTTTACTGCGTTCGCATTTTGTTTTCGTGAATGCGTTTCTCTGACACAGTTTCCTTTCAGGAAGTGATACCTATGTTCTGGTGCAAAGGGATTGTGTGTCGGCTCAACAGGGCCGCTCTTATTCCTTCTCTAAAACCCACTCTTGTACCAAGACCCCTTTGATCATCGCAGAAGTAGAACAAAAAGTCCTGGTTGAACACCTGTCACTTAATCTCTTTCAAAAACTAACGAGGAGAAACCAAACCATGTGGTAAGATGAGTCAGGCCTGGCTCTGAGAAAATTGGCAGTCGCTTAAACACTCATCTGGGCTTGAACTGGGGACATGAGAGAAATGCACTAGGAGGTTCATTTTTTTCTTCCTCAGTGAGGTAGAGTCTTGGTGTCTGAGGTGATGCTGTATATTTTGGCTTGAAACCAAATAATTAATGGTAACTTTATATTACTTTTTTTTAAAAACCTGTAAGATATCTTTTTCTCTAAGGGGCTTTTAAAACAGGAGCCCATGTCTCTATGGTCTGTACCTAAAGATGGGGAACCTGGAGGGCAGAAGGTGGAGTTTGGAGTCCTGATAAGTCCATTCAAACACAGTTGTCTACTTCTTATCAGACCTATTTAGCCCAAGGCATTCCTATGCCTTTCCATCTATTATGGACCCAGAAAAACAGTAGTATTTATTTATTTATTTAAGTGGGAGGGGCTAGGGAGACAAGGAGAGAGAGAATCTCAAGCAGGCTTCACACTGTCAGCGAACAGCCCAACGTGGGGCTCGAGCTTATGTACCATGAGATCATGACCTGAGCCGAAGTTGAATGCTTAACCAGCTGAGCCACCCAGGCACCCCAAGGCTCAGTGATTTGTTTTGTATTTTTAAAATGTTTAATGTTTATTTTTAAGAGAGAGAGAGAGAGACACACAGAGTATGAGTGGGAGAGAGTCAGAGACAGAGGGAGACACAGAATCCCAAGTAGGCTCCAGGCTCTGAGCTGTCAGCACAGGGCCTGACATGGGGCTCAAACTCACCAACGGTGAGATCATGACCTGAGCCAAAGTCAGCCGCTTAACCGACTGAGCCACCCAGGTGCTCCAAGGCTCAGGGATTAAATGCAGCTCAAGTCTCTGAAAGAGGTAAACTCAAAACTAAGAGAAAACCGCTGTCTTTACTTGTAGATTTCTAGATTGCGTGGTTTACTCAGTTCCACATAAACAAAGTATTCACATTTTTGGATAATATTAAGAACTCAATTCAGTTCAGTGCAATGCTCATTCTTTGAGCTGGTGAACACAAGGGAAGTTTAAGAGGGCTGAGCCGAGTCAGGCTTCAGAGCCCAACTGCAGGGCCCAGTGTGAGCTTGGCCTCACACGTTGCCTCTTGCATAACCAGTGCCCCATTTCTCCATGTATAAAGTGGGGTAACAATACTTCCTATATCATGGGTTTATAAAGAGGGTTCAAGGGTGTCTATAAAGTTCTTGGGACTGGCCATGTCTCTGGAAACCCTTCATAAGAGTTAGTCAACAAGATGAACATGATTTCCCTGGCCAACTGTCCAGGCTTCCAGATGACTCGGTGTCTACAAAGTAAAGGACTTCATTTATTGAGGAAAACATAGAAAGGGAAAAACAGGAAAGGAATAACAAAGAAGGTGGACCTTGAAGATGCAGCAATCACTGGAAAAAGTCACCCCCAAAAGGATTCCCGATGGCTGAAGCTGTCACACTTCCATTCAGAAGATTGTAGGCATGTCAGAGACACCAAACAAGGTTTGGGGACTTTTGACCGAGTGTCAAAAGTGATGAGCTCTCATGGTTTCTCAAAGCTTCACACAATACTGTGTGTTGGGGCTGAACTACAAAAGATGGAGTAACATGTTTATGTCAGATACAATGGGTTTATGGGACCAAATACATATATGCCAGTGGGTAAACCAATGTGGTTTCATCGAAGGTTAATGCAACTTCAGGCAATCTCACAGGCTTCGGAGGGAATTGCATTATTAAAATAACAACATGTAGTAGACACAAGAGTGTCAGGACACATATTCTTGTTAAACCTCTGTTCTCCAGAGAAAGAATCAGTGTGGAAATTCAACTTGCCAGGAGAATATCTACAGAGTCCATTGTGGTCCTATGTGTGGAATTACATGAGAAAAATTCTTTCTTGGATAGTGGTCTAGGCTGGCGTTGAGGAAGGGAAGAATGAGGAATGAGCTAGGCTCACCTGGCCATGCCATTCGAAGAGATTCACATGCTCAGATCTCCCCCAAAGACACACTGCTGCCGAAACCCTTCCAAGGTCGTGACACACATCTGTTTACAGTTTAGATGGGCAGATGCTCTGGACTAAATGTTTGTGCCCCCCTACCCCAATTCATATGTAGAAGCCCTAATCCCCAGTGAGGCGATATTCTTCGGGAGGTCATTGGATTAGATCCTAAGGGTGGACTGCTCATGATGGGATTACTGATCTTACAAAGGAGAAAGAGACAGGAGCTGTGTATTCCCCAGGTGAGGATATAGTGAGGCAATAGCAGTTCGTGAACCGGGCAGTGGTCTCTCACCAGACACCAAACCTGTTAACACCTTGACCTTGGGACGCCCAACTTCCAGAACTGTGACAGATAAAAGCTTGTTGTATATACCAGCAGCTTATGGTATTTTGTTACACTCTGAACTAAGACAGCCGGGATTTTCATGTCCACTTAGATTTTGTGACCCCGATTTCAACCGACTGAGCCACCCAGGCCCTCCCTTTTTGACCCCGATTTCATACATTGCCTCCTGGCGAATGATGGCCACTCACTAAGCACTTGCAGGACTAACAGCCAGCCTCCTAGGGCTGGCCCAGATGACCCCTGCTCCAACTCAACACCCCTTTTCAAACGTGAGTGAGTAATGCCTCCCCACTAAAATACAGAGTGTAATACTTTGTGATCTTGTTACTACTGAGTTTTCTATTTCTGTGCAGCGTCCACATGGCTGCGTTGGCAGAGGACAGAATCCAGCTCTCACCTCTCAGAGGACCTGTCCCAAAGCTGTAGTCTGTCCCTCCTCTCTGCACAATAGGCTTCTACTTAAATAACTCTCAAGCTCCACAAATCCGGTAGTGAAGGAGACCAGAGGAAAGGAGCATGAAACACAAGTAAAACTCGCTGGAAATGCATCTCATGAAAAGACAGAGGGGCTGGGGGAGGGGCGCCTGGGGGGCTCAGTCAGTTGAATGTTGATTTTGGCTCAGGTCAAGATCTCATGGCTCATGGGATCAAGCCCCATATTTGGCTCCGTGCTGACAACGAGGAACCTGCTTGGGATTCTTTGTCTTTCTCTCTCTTCTTCTCTCTCTCTCAGCCCCTCCCCCCTCAAAATAAATAAATAAACATTGAAAAAGAGATAGAAAGGCTGGGGGTTATTTTTCAGTTAGTTAATGTGTCTGTGGATAGATACCACTTACAGCATTTCGGCCCGAGTTCTGTTCATCATTTCCAATCCAGTACCTTTAAGGACAGCAAAGTCGGAGTCACTTAAAACAACCCCAAGGAGACAGAGGATTTCTGTTATGACAACAGCCTTTCCTGTTTTAACTCCTTCCAAATTCCAGGCTGAGAATCACAGCCTGATCTAAAACAGACATGTTTTTAATGATCTATCAACTGACATTTGGTGAACATAAAAGAATTGTGGAAAGGTGTGATGCCAAGTCACTAGAGTCATAAACTTTTACGATTTCTGGGAAGTTCACCAAATGACAATAAATCATACCTTCTTCTCTCTCACATCCGTTTCTTGGTAACCCAATAAACTCAGAATGAGGCATGTTAGAGGTTACAACACACTGTGTATATTCACAGAATATAACATGGACAGTACATCCTTGGGGGAAGCAGGGACTTCTCCCCAGTTATGTCACACAAAGTCCCATCTAGATGGAGCCATCAAGCGACATAAAGAAAAAAATCTACTTATTTCAGAAACAGGTTTGGACATTTCTGGTGAAAATCATTTATAGGCTATGTGGATTTTGCCAAAAGAAAACAGGTTGTCCTTTTTTTTAAAAAAAAATATTCTCTATTTTTAAGGTTTATTTATTTATTTTGAGAGAGACAGAGACAGCACAAGGGAGGGAGGGACAAAGAGAGGAGAGAGAGAATCCCACGCAGGCTTTGCCCTCAGTGCAGAGCCTGATGAGGGGCTCGAACCCACAAACCATGAGATCATGACCTGAGTCGAAACCAAGAGTCGATGTTTAACCAACCAAGCTACACAAGTGCCCCTGCTTTTTTTTTTTTTTTTTTTTACT
Source organism: Proteles cristata cristata (assembly GCA_017311185.1). NCBI lineage: Eukaryota > Metazoa > Chordata > Mammalia > Carnivora > Hyaenidae > Proteles > Proteles cristata. Next base: position 527,087 of record JAESUZ010003370.1, read on the forward strand.
GTTTATTTTTGAGAGAGAGAGAGGGAGACAGAGGATCCAACACGGGCTCTGACAGCAGAGAGCCCAGTGTGGGGCTTGAACTCATGAACCATGAGAGCAAAACCACCTGAGCCAAAGCCAGAAACTTAACTGACTGGGGGCACGTGGGTGGCTCAATAGATTAAGTGGCTGACTTTGGTCGAGGTCATGATCTTGCCATTCCTGAGTTCAAGCCCCACATCATACTCTGTGCTGACAGCTCAGAGCCTGGAGCCTGTTTCAGATTCTCTCTCTGCCCCTCCCCTGCTCATACTTTGTCTCTCTCGCACGCGCGCTCTCTCTCAAAAATGAATAAACATTAAAAATTTTTAAAATAAAAAGAAACTAAACTGACTGAGCCACTCAGGCAAAAGTGGGCTGTTCTTTTCAAGTTCAGAGGACACTGACATTAATGATTTGTCATAATATCCAGCATGGCAGCAATATGTCGTCGCTACTCTCCGAAAAAGAACTGTGTATGGAAGGGAAGATAAGCCAGTGTTTGACTGAATAACCAAAATGAAAATGAACAGACCAGCAAGCTGCCAGGCTGCCAATCACGGTCGCACCACCAGAAAGCTGTTTTCACCCCGGGGATAGTTCAAGTCGTAATGTAATGGACACAAATATTTTGATGAATGTCAAGACTGCTCATGGCCAAAGTGAACAAAGAAACAAAAATCATAAAATGTGCCCAAAGCTTTTAAACATCCTGAGTTATTAATTCTTCAGTAGTACTCAGACTTTTTCTTTTTGTTGTTTTTTTCTTGCTTTTGAGACTCCCCAAGCCCGCAGGAACTTAGCCCCCAGCACAGCACCGCCCACTCAGCCCGGGGACTATAGGCCATGAAAACTCCACCCGGGGCCTTCTGGATGGCTGGGTATTCAGATGTTTACCCACTGATGCACCTGAGCTCACGGAAGTCTCCCACGCAACGTTTTACTTTTCACTTGCTTCCTTGTATATGTTTGCTTTTAAGGGTCTCAAAGGAGCCCAAAGATTTGGGAGCTCTTGCGGTATTTTGAATGCTTTCTAGAGTATTTAATGATCCTTCAAATAGTGGCAATCATAGGAAGCCATTAGGTTTTTAGTGGACTTTCTAAACATCTAGAAGCCTATTCAGAAAACTAGTTTCTTATGAGAATGCATGAGTCTGAAATAGGAGTAGGAATGATTTCCAAAGGAAAGACGTCTTAGGAGCAGGATAAAAAAGCACATGGATTAATGTCTATAAACTGGATAGAATGAGGCTACCTTTAGAGGACTGGATTTCTTATCAGCTATATTTTACAAGAGATGTTGGGTGTGGGGCGCCTAGGTGGCTCAGTTGGTTAAGCGTCCAACTTTGGCTCAGGTCATGATCTCACGGTTCATGGGTTTGAGCCCCCCATCAGGCTCTGTGCTGACAGCTCGGACCCTGGAGCCTGCTCTGGATTCTGTGTCTCCCTCCCTACTCATATTGTGTGTGTGTGTGTGTATCTCTCTCTCTTTCTCTCAAAAATAAACAATAAAAAAAGAAACCAAGAGATATTGGGTGTTTCTATGACAAAATGACACAGTGAATGATCTAGAAGCAAAGTCACAGGATCATGAAAACATAGAAAACAGTGTACGACTACTATGTGTCAGAAAAGAAAATTAGATTCATTCAGTTTTGAAAATGAAAAATTATTGGGAGCAAATGTCATCATAGTGTCTCTTGCTTTTTCATCATTGGATCAGTTAAAAAGTGAGATCATGCATTTTCTATTATCAGATGTGTTTACATGAAAGATCTTTTCCCCACTTGCAGGATTTATGCTTTAGTTGAAAAGTTAGACCTGTATTTTCTAAGTTTCCCTTCAATGCTGGTATTCTGTGACTCTGACATGGGTCTGGGAAGGGCTCCCAGTTTCCACGTTAAGCCCTGGAATCCTGAGCATGATGACATAACCCAGCATGATCCTGCTGTGAGGCACACTTAACCTTAAGACACAGAGATTATCTGGGTGGGCCTGATGCAATCCCATCAGCCCTCAAAGGCAGAGAACTTTCTCTGGCCGGTGGCAGAAGAGAAAACAAAACAAAACAAAACAAAAAGTCAGAGCTTCCAAGCAATGGAAGGATTTGACCCACCATCGCTAACCTTGAACGTGGAGGATGCCGGGTGAGAAGGAATACAGGTGACCTCCAGGAGGCTGCCAGCAAGGTACCAGTATCCTCAGGCCCGCAAACTCAAGGAAGCAGATTCTGCCAATGATCTGAATAAGCCTGCAGGCCAACTGTTTCTTACAGCCTCAGAGGTAAGTACTTTTCCACCAATACCTTGATTTCAGCCCAGGAGACCCAGCGCAGAGCCCTGTCAAGCCCTCCTGAGCACCTGACCCACAAAACTAAGATAACCAACAAATGCTGTGTTAGCCTCTGAGTGTGTGTGTGGTGCTTGTCAGTACAAAACTAATACAGTTGGCCATGACATTTATTAAACTCCAAAGTGAATTAATGCCCTTTGAGTGACTCGTCAGCTCTGAAATAGGGGCTATTTATCCATCATGTGTAATCTCTCATCATGATGTTGGTGGTCTGGGTTTTTGCCTTTGTTTTATCTGCTGAAAGCAAACTCCTGTATGTGTATTCTTAAAGAGGGAGAATAAGGCAGTCGTGTTGACTGGATTTTTTTTCTCTAACTTGTTATGAATTTGGGGGATATTATTTTCATCAGTAGCACCACAATAACAGAAACACGATAGTGCATGAACCTCTGAGATTTAGCTCTGTCTGAAATGACACGGGGCTGTTATTTTTGTGCATAGAGTTGGAGCATATTCAAACATGCTGAGATCATGCCTCACATCACGATATCATTTCATTTGGGACGTTTGGGGTTGGGATAGCTTATTCAGTTCTTCCTGCCTTTAGTTCACTGACCCCTGATGTGCTGTTCATGCTGGTTGTGAATTGACTCTGTTGTGCATACCACGTTCTTCTTTCAATGTTATTTTTTTTAAATGTTTATTTATTTTGGGAGAGAGAGAGAGAGAGCATGAGCAGAGGAGGGGCAGAGAGAGAGGGAGACACAGAATCCGAAGCAGCTCCAGGCTCCGAGCTGTCAGCACAGAGCCCGATGTGGGACTTGAAGCCACAAACCATGAGATTGTGACCTGAGTGGAAGTTGGACATTCAACCGACTGAGCCACCCAGGCGCCTCATACCATGTTCTTCGAAAAAAATCAAACTTATTTTAAAGTTTATACCACTCCCCACCCCCCCTTTTCTTCTAAGTTTTTACAGTGTTCTTGCAAAGCTCAGGCTTCAGGTTGTGACCCAGGCTGACTCAGGACTGTCAGAGACTTACTGAGTGACAGGCACGGTGGTGCTATTCTGGGCCAGGGGCTAACAGCACTATTCAGGGCCTCGGATGCAAACTATGAGCCGGACCAAAGATGCGCTGAGCAGGAGGCTACCTCCCTTCACTGCATTACAAGAGACGTAAAAGAGACATTTTGATTGAGCGCAAAATATATGATGGCAGAAGTGGTCCGTGATAGCATCGTGGCCCTTCCTTCCCTTATTGTTGCACTTAGTGCATTTAATGAGGGTCTCCCCCTTGCCTGATCCGTGTGAGGTGCTGGGACGATGCGAAGTGGTAACAAAGGGAAACCGGGGGCTCAGGAACGTGCCAAGGGCGGTCGCAGACTGGCCCCTGATGTTCCGAGGGTGCCAGAAGGGGTGGCCACTTGTTGTGACAAGTTGCTGGGGAAGGCATCTGGGGTGACACATTCGAACGTGGTGGTGAGGGATGCAGTGGGAGAGCCCAGGTGGAGAAGGGACATTTCAGGAAAAAGGACACAAAGACATGGAGAAGGAGGTGAGTGAGCAAAACAGGACACTGGGCACTCGTGTGCCCGGAGATACTTCCAGAGGCCGAGCATAGGATTTGTGGGAACGACAGTTGGCAGAGGGACCAGGGAGAGAGGTGGGCCTGATTCTGTGAGATTTCGATGACATTTTAAGAAGTGCAGACAAGGAGTCGCTGAAAGGTCTGAAACAGGGAATAAAATCCAAATGTGTCAGCACAATGCTCACTTAGGCAACATAGATACTAACACTGGAGTGACACAGAGGTTAGCACGGCCACTGTGCGAGGATGACACACACACTCGTGAAACACTTCATATTTTTCTAAACAAACAAAAAGAAAACTAAAAACAAATGTTAGCACAGTTATATTCTAAGATGCCTCGGAGGTGATGTCTTCCTGCTCCATAATTCGTAAAGAAAATGTCAGAGATATTAATAGTAAAACGTGGGGCACCTGGGTGTGTCAGTGGTTTAAGAATCCGACTTCAGCTCAGGTCATGATCTCACGGTTCATGGGTTCAAGCCCCGTGTTGGGCTCTGTGCTGACACCTCAGAGCCTGGAGCCTGCTTCCCATTCTGTCTCCCTCTCTCTCTGCTCCTCCCCTGCTCATGCTCTGTCTCTCTCTGAAAAATAAGTTAACATTAAAAAGCAAAGAGTAAAACTTAATGTTCAGAGTCAACAGAGTCCCTGGACAGGAGGAGAAGAGCCAGGTCCCTGTGCCCAGGAGCATTCTGCTCTCTTCTTTTCCTTTCCTCCTTTCCTTCCTGTTGGATGATCAGTATTCCTTATTTTCCTATTTCTTCTGGAAATATGCAGTGAAGCTAATTCAAGCTAGGGCTGAGAAGCCCAGGACAGGGTAATGCCAAGAGCGGAGACATGACATAAAGTTCTAAAAATGCGAGCATTAGGGAAGGAGGCAAATAAGAGGAACAGCCCCCACCTGCACAGCCCGTCTTCGTGGCCACAGCTCGCTAGCGGATGGCCTAGAGACACAGACACGGGAGCCGTGGCTCCTCCCTCCAGGGGCCACCTGTAGCCACCTGTCTTCACAACAGTGGCGCCAGGCCACCGAGCTCACGCTCCATCTCCTCTGCGAGCACTCTCTTATCACTCCAGGGCATCTGTTGCTGCGTTAAACTTCTGGAGTCCTTTCTGGCTATTCTGTTTTTCTGTAAACAATATTATTTCGTGTTTATGGCACAAATAGTTTCTTAGCTTGCAAGCGATAATAATTATGTCTTGTGCTCTACCTTTCTCCTATTTCTATTACTGCTGAGGGGCAAACAGAAGAAGAGAATGTGTTTGGTTAAAAGTAGAAGAACGTATCAGGGTGGGTTCACAGCCACAGAAAATATATTTTAATGATTCAAGGGTACACGCAGGTTTGGGGTGTAAGTCCTACGTGGAGGTCAGTAGGCCAGAGGCTGACAAGATGTATATACATAGGCTGGTGCATTACGTTCCTGATTGGCCACAGAAACAAAAGGTCCTGCCCTTCTGTAGCATCCCCTTCCTTGTAATTCTGATTTTCTAGCACATCCTCTTGACCTGCACATCGTCTCCGGTTGTACTGATCTATCATGATCTATTATTACCAAGTAACCCAGATAATTTTTCCTTCTCACCAGACGCTTCCCACTCAACTATTATTTGGGAGACAATGGAACCAATTACTTCACTTGAAATATGTGTAAGATAATCAGTAAATTTAGACAGCAAATTAGACAGCATTTTCTCAAAGTAAGAGTTTGTGATTGAACTATAACTTTTAATTTCATTGGTAATTCTTTTATTCCAGTTTTTGTTCTTTCTAAAGTACCCCATGGGCTTAAACTTTCTGAAAATGAGGGACTCTGGAGAAGAAGCCATTTGCTTCCTTCATGTGATCTGTCCTTGGTAATGCATCTCGGGCAGGGATGGAAAATTTCTTTTATTCTTTGTATAAAATCTGATTGACTGACTGTGACTGCCTGGAGCCTCATCTCCACTCTGGGGAGAAGAAGGCAGTGGTTGATTAGTCATGTCTGCCAGGAATGGAAGAGGGGCAAATATGTAACAACTTTGGGCAGTGGGATCTTTACTACCAGTGCCTGAAAATGTGGCTGCAATCCATTTCTTCTTTTTTATTTCTTAATCTTATTTATTTATTTATTTATTTATTTATTTATTTATTTATTTATGTTTAGAGAGACAGAGAAAGCACGAGAGGGGAGAGGCAGAGAGAGGGAGGAGAATCCCAAGCTGACAGCTGGGAGCCTGATGCCGATCTCAATCGCATAAATTGTGAGATCGTGACCTGAGCCTATCAAGAGTCAGACGTTTAACCGACTGAGCCACGCGAGAGCCCCTGCAACCTGTTTATTCTATGACCATCACTGCTTAGAGATTTAGAAGAATATCCTAATATCTAGAGGGGAAAAAAAGGAAAAGAAGTGGCATGCATTCAAATCTTATTTTTTTAATAAAAATCTCTCATATGATAACATTTGGCTAAGTGTCAAGACAGCAATAACCACTACTATATATGGAGGGACAATTCCATGCCAGAAATTATTCTAGATGTTTTCCTGTGTCTAGCCATGTGCTCCATATACTCAAAGATATTAATTGTCTTAAGTATTTTCTAAAACATGAGAGACAGAAAAGGTTCAAGGGAGGTTCTTACAAAATACACCTAGAGAAGCCCTTTTATATCATTATGTGAAGGGTAGTTTTTATATTCAAAACAACTCAATGAGAATTTTTAAGAAAGGTAATAACTGTAATCATATATTTTTTAGAAAGTTGAAAGGAAATTCCAATAAAAATGAATCAGTAGGTTAACACGTAGATGATCCCCCTCTCCTCTAAATATACAACTCTGAAGGATCAAATACATAAGAGTAAAGCAAAGATAAATAGGCACGCTCCTCAACAAAATCCTCAATGCCATGGACAGGAAGGGAAGGGGAGAGCTGTGAGCGAAGCTGAAGTCATCGAGTTAATGCTGCCAGGTTGTGTCTGTCACATTACTGCACGCAGGGAATGGAGACCGTGTGTTTTCCAACACAAAGGAGAAGTCAGGGCTGAAGGTGAGACTTTTCACCGCTGAAACGAGGTAGAGGGGCCAGCTGCAACGACAGTTGAGCCTACGACTTGTGTGGAACAACAGACATAAGTGGCAGGGATTCAGAGACCAGACTCAGGACCAGAGCCGAGCCAGGTCATTGCTGGTCTGCACACCCCTAATCTCACCAGAGGCGGGAGCTCTGAACCACAGCAAACATTGCTCCGATTGAGGAGCCTGGGAGCCTGGGCTCTGCAACCCAAAAAACAGCACATACCTGTATGTACGTGCACACACACACACAGACACACACCACGCCACACATCATACTCTGCCCCCCGCCCCACGCACCATATCACCATGCCACACCTCCTACACAGTTTACAGGTTGAAGATTCTTCTACTCATAGGAGCCCACGAGTTAAATTTACTAAACTCATAAAGAAATCTCATGCTAAAAATAACAGCAAAATTAATACCAGAGGATTAGCTGAAGGCATATGATTTAAGTTTACAGAGCAGTTTGACAAAGATTTTAACATTAAAATGAGAGTCTCCAGAAGATAAATAAAACAATAATGTCGGTTAAAATTTTAAAAAAGTGTGAAACATGAACAGGCAGATGTGAAATAAGAATAGGCTGCCATAAAAAGTACCAGTTAGGGAGATGGCCACCCTGAGAGATGAACTGGGAGAAGGCAACCCTTTTACAAAGGGATTCTTTTTTTCTTAATAAAAAGTCTCTTTGCTAGATAACTGGATGCATGCATTTAAAATCATTCCCTCAATCAATTGAGTAGGAACCCACTGTGTGCCCCATATGGGATGCTAAGGAACATGAATTTTCCAGGCTTCGGTATGAGTTTGAATGTTTTCAGCTGTCAGAAAGTGAAAGCCAGTTACAAACGCCTTTACACAACAGACAAATTTAGCTTAAACAAATAAGAAGTCGAGGATGGAACAGCTCTAGAAGTGGTTCATTCAGAGACTCAGCAATGTCATCAAGGATCCAGGCTGCGGGGTGTTTGGGTGGCTCAGTAGGTTGGGCGTTCAGCTTTTGGTCTCGGTTCAGGTCATGATCTCATGGTTTGTGAGATCGAGTCCCGCGTTGGGCTCTATACTGACGGTGCAGAGCCTGCTTGGGATTCTCTCGCTCCTCTCTCTGCCCATCTCCCGCTCACTCATGCACATGTGCACTCATGCGCCATCTCGCTTTCTCTCAAAAGAAATAGAGAAACTTTTAAAAAATGTTTAAAAGTTTAAAAAAAGGATTCAGGTTGCGTCCGTCTTTCTCAGCGTGTCCTTCCCAGACCAGCTTCTCAGTGTGTCCTGTGCAGACGAACTCCCTTCGTGGTCCCAACATGGCTGCTCCAGCAATCACATGCAGGCATCAACAAGCCTACAGGACACCAGAAGGAGGAAAGGGACCATTTCTTTCAGATCTACTTCTTGACTGAGGCTATTCATGGTTTACCTGGTGGAGCTAGACATGGGGCCCAGCCGACTCTGAAGACAAGGAAGGTGGGCGTCAGGAAGTAAGACATAGGCATCAAATATTAGCACAGGGATGCTCGTTAGTAATTCCTGGGTCACCTTAGATGCCACAGGTCCTCATGGAAAGACGCGGAAAACCAAGTCATCATAGACTGGTTTCTCCTCACACCCTCACACAGCAGCCAGAAAATATCAGGCGGCTGGAATATTCTGGCAAGAGTCTTGGGTATGAGATTTCTATAGCCGTCCCATAAAGGAACAATGGAGGACATTCCACATCCTCCTATCTGCCAGCCCATCTCCTGGCTGATGGTTTCCTTTATGAAATGCTCCTCTTTATCTTGTGACTAGTTTTGATCCTGAATTTGAACTTACCTTGTTTTATTTTTGTTACTTTTTTAACTTTGTTCTCCTTTTGTTTTCTTTTCGTCTCCACTTCTCTCCGTTTGTTATACCAGTTCCCATCCTTTTACCTTTGACCTCCTCCAACTCACACAGCTTTTAGAGTTTTATTCAGGCGTAGTTGAGTTTTGCTTTGTGGTCTCTTGTGAGGAACTTTTCTCTTAAGAGGCAAATTTATCCTGTTTTCATCAAGAAAACGTCTTCCTTTATTTCCTTCATATTTCTATATTGTTTTCTTTGTTTTTATAATTTATTCCAATAATCTTAAGATTAAGTAAGCATACATTTACTTTGGAGGTTAACTTTTTATAATGTTAAAGTAGGCACATTTTAAGTGTATATGGTAGAGTATGGACATAAAATTCTATTTCTTGATTTTTTTTACCTCTTCCTTTTGGTTCAGAAAAAATTACGACATTAATGACATGGTATTTGACTGAGGACTATAGAAACTAACAGATTGTGAAAAGGAAATCATCTCTGAGGTAGACATACCTCTCCATCAGGGCTGCTGAGGACGCCAGCTTTCTGTAGGTATATTCTATGCCAGTGATGTTAATTTTTATGCTGATCCTTTGGAGCGTGCAACATTGGACTTTCCTGATAACTGTGATTTCTATAGACTATGGTTGAAACTGGATGAATTAAACACCCCCTTTTTTAAATTAAGGGGAACCTGGTGGCTCAGTCATTTAAGCGTCTAATTCTTGATTACAGCTCAGATCGTGATCTCACGATTCCTGAGATTGAGCCCTACGTTGGGTTTCTCGCTGACAGTATGGAGCTTGGTTGGGCGTCTCTCTCTCCCTTGATTTCTGCCCCTCCCCCACACATGCTTTCTCTATCTCTCCCAAAATAAATTTAAAAAAAATTTATAATAGAGTCTTCAAAAAACCTCAGTAAAGACCTGGACCTGCTAGCCTAAGGGAAAACAACTCAGATAAACAAAAAATGAATCTTTTCTATTCCTCTGGTGAAAAACTACTCTCCAGTTCTAAGTCAGAAAATTGAAAAGACCTGTTTGATTTTAGAAGCCACTGGGGTACCATTTTATGCAACAGCGAGTGTGCATGAAATACCATAACCACGAAGGTGTCAGAGAACACCCAGCCATAAAACAGTGTAAAAAGCAGTTTTGGAGATGACGGAGGGAGGGTGTGAAAATGATATCTTATCAAAAATGCTTAGCTGCTGGCCATGATAAACAGAAAATAGTTAAAAATTCATGCGCAACCATGTAACTGAGTGTAAGTTTTAATATCTAACACTTGATAATAATTTAGGTTCAACCAAATACACTCTTTCAGAGGAAGATCTTTATTAGGGCTGAAGAACAATGGTCAAAACGGAACAAAATATTTAGAGAATGAACACCCATTTAACGGACTCAAGAAATTGGGCCCAAATCAGAGGTAGAGAGGGAAACGTCTCAAATGTTGAAAGGGTATTATTTTCAAGTTGTGTGAGGAAGCATTTCTTTTTCTTATTCTCAACTATGTTAATCCCATTCCACAAGGTGCAGAATGCCAGATGCAGAGAGAGTAAATAGTTTTCTATAATGCAGAAAAAAATGTGTTTGGTTCTTTCTAATTCAATTGAGGAGACACATCTACGAAGTGATGATGTGCTTCCGTGTTGCTATTCAGCTCTTGGGAAGATTACTGCACTTCAAGTGCGTTGGTTTTTGATGGCAGTGGTTAAACACGGCAGCCAGGGAAGACGAGTTGCTTGTAAGGGCCCTTGGATCCCTGGGCCCATCACACAGCTCTTGCACTTACTCACGGTCCCCCAGCTGGCTGCAGAGGGCTTCTCCCTTGGCTATAAGCTTCTCCTTCCTCTGGGCACGGTTTTCTCTTTGTGCACTTTGCCATGAGCGCAAAGATAAATACAGGCCAATTTTTGTCCTTAAGGAATTCATAGGATAGATAAAACGTGCATAGATGTAAATGTAAGAGTAGGTGGCATCTCCTACGAGCCATAAGAGTGATATTACATGATGTCAAACGGCAACCCTTCAGAGACATTCACAGGCCGATCCTTAGAACCTATGGATATGTACCTGACACGGCAAGGGGACTGCAGCTTTGAGTAAATTAAACCGTCTTAGACAAGGTGATTGTCCGGGATTGTTGGGTGGGCCCAGTGTAATCATAAGGGCCATTATAAGTGAAAAGGAAAAGAGGGATGGTCAGGTATCAGAGTCAGAGGGATATTATGCTGTGTCTTTGGAGGTAGATCAGGGGCCACAAACCAACACAAATACAAACACCTCTATGACATGTAAAAGGCAAGGAAACAAGGTTTCCTTTAGAATTTCTAGGAGGAACACCACCCTGCTAACATCTTTTTTTAAATGTTTATTTATTTTTGAGAGAGGGATACACACACACACACACACACACACACACACACACACAGAGTGAGAGCAGGAGAGGGGCAGAGAGAGAGGGAGACACAGAGTCTGAAGCAGCTACAGGCTCTGAGCTGTCAGCACAGAGTCCAATGCGGGGCTCAAACCCACGAATCATGAGATCATGACCTGAGCGGAAGTCAGCCGATTAACTGACTGAGCCATCCAAGTGCCCCAGTCAACATCTTTGTTTTAGTCTAGAAAGATCTACTTTGGACTTCTGACCCAAGAGGATCCTTTTGTGTTGTTTTCACGCACCAAGGAAATGCAAAGAAGGAATCACATTTTCAGCTGGAACAACAGAGGCAAGTTCATTGAAGGAAGAGGCATTTTTTGACCTTGGATAGGTTGTAACATCCAAGGGAGAGTGTGCCACAAACCCATGGGCAGAGCAGCCACCATGAGGCATGCGTGGCAGTCCTCGTGAATGGTCCAGCTGGCCGTCCTGGGGATGTGGGGAGAGGAGCTTGAAGGGACAGCTGGGTCTGGACGCTGGAGCTTGGGTTCCAGGTGAAGTTACCCTGGAAGATTCTGAGCACAAGAGGGACCTAGTGTGTTCTAGGAAACTCATCTGCAATAATGTCTAGTGGGAGGGGGGAAGATGGAGAGCAGTGAGGGGGAGGGAGAGAATGAGGTGTCCATGGGAACTGAAAGGTGGGAACTCCAAGCTGGAGGCCTGATGTGTGATTATTCATTTGTTCATTACAGAAAAATCTTTATGAGGTCTTCTCCGATGCCGGGTGCCTAGCAGAAGCTGGTATATTGGAGCATGGTGGGGAGACAGAAACTAGCGAAATATCCTCACACATCCAGGTAAAAGCACAACAATGGGAGAGGCCGGAAAGGGGGATCTCATGCTGTACATGATAATGGTGACAAGGTGAGCTAACCTTGGCTGAGATCTTACATCACTGGACAATGATTGAAATCATCTACAGTAGATTAAGGCCCAGATGATGCCACACTGAGAATTTGGATTTATCTCTATTCAAATGTCTTTGGACAGCTTTCAATTGCTTCCATCCCTTCTTTCTAGGGACCAGGAGCCACATTACAGAGCTGTGAAGCTCTCCCTGGTGACCCATTCTGAGAGCCAGAGTGAAGCTGATGGCCTTCGTGCTTCAGGACCCAGGTGGGGAGGCGTGAAGTCCTGCTTTTTTCATCTGAACCTTCCTTAATGAAGCATCTATGGAATGTGTCTTCCAGAAAGGCTTAGAAGCAACTAGGAAGTACACCAGGTGGATCCTGGATCTGCCTGTCCCTTAGAGTATTTGCTTTCCTTGAGTTCCTTCCTCCTAGGCTGACATTAAGGCCAATTGACTGATCGCCCTCAGGCAAAGAAAAATAAGCAAATGTCAAGGAGACATTGAGAAACATATCTTTGAAAAATGTCTTCGTGACTTTGAGGAGGCTGCATTCAAGTTGTCCATTATGCTATACACATTTTCTACCGTTAGGTTCAACGTAAATCCTTCCCTTAAAATTTAACGTGAAGGAAAATCTTATCTCAATTAATATACTTTTTCGTGTTTTCATTTCTAAGATAATAGCTTCTAACTTTTTTCTATGTGTATGTTAAAATTTTAAAGGGGATAAAAGATAGAGGATTTTGTGATAAAGTTTAGTTGCTCTTTTGGGCACATTTTCTTCCTTATACTAGAAGATCTGCGTTTCTGCTTTATTAAGCTGTGTGCATGTCCTGTTTTGGATGTTACCAGGGCATTCTCATCAGCTGAAACTTACTGCTTTAGCTTACCGGGCAGTCGGTATTTACATCATCATTGAGTGTATGGAGCAATTGTCCACCCTCCTCTGCACTGACCGTGCTGGCTGTAAAATAGGTTAGGGGTATGTCACCATTTATGAGACAGGACCTTAGCTCTGTTCTGGCTGCTCACATCTATTGTTAAAGAAATGAATGTCTTCTGGAAGCAATCCATTTCGAAAAAGAGTTCTTTTGGAGATTACCTCCGCGGGTGCAAACGGGTAGGTAAATCTACTTTTCAGTGTGAACGATGAGAAGTTTAGAATGGAAATGAGTGCCTTTGACTTTTTGAATTAAGCACTCAGAGGAATAGAACATTTTGTGGAAGATCTTCTAGAAAATGATAAAACTTCTGGGAGAATTTTTGTCAATGTGAATGAAGATTTCTGTGGATCACAGGATATGCTGGAGCCAGTGTACATAAAGACGCTGTGCAGGCGCCATGAGCCAGGAATGATCCCCGAGCACTTCTAAAAACCCTTGAGAACACTCCCTCACACAGACACAAGAGTCCTGTCATGGGTTTTTGGGGGTGTCCGCGGAGCCCAGCCACCTATCGACTATGCTGTGTGGTTCATCTATTCCTTGGGCATCAGGGACCTCATCTATAAAATTAAGTTGTCAAATGAGCTGTCTTCTAAAGTCCCTTCCAACCCTGCTTCCTCTCTCCTGCATCATCTTCTATCTCTGCCTGTATTAGAAGCTCTGGCATATAGTATTCTCCCAGCTGCCACCCCGACCTGCAGAGAGGGACTCATGGGAGCCCATGTGCATGGAGGAGGCAAAGTCTGCTCTTTGTAAGCCCCAGCCTTTTGTTCTGGACCAGTGTCTCTGAGCAACATTGGTTTCTCTCCCATATGACATCCAGGTCTCATACTGCCACATGCTTGGACCGATTGCCTCTACTGCTCCTGAGAACATGGATTTCACACTCTCTTTTGTTTCCTTTCCTCTGGAGGTACCCATGGTCATTAATGTCCTTCTAGAAATATGGAGCCCATTCTGATTATGGGGCTACTGAGATAGTCTGATTATTGTTTGGTTGGTTGAGCCTATCCCCGTATTCCTTCAGTGGTTAGGCATGTGTTTTACACTGTTTTCTATAGTCCTTGTGAGCCTTAAGGCTGAAGGGTATACTTACTCTAAATGCTTCTTTCCTCTCCTTTAACTCTGCTATGAAATTGATTGCCTTAACACTGATAGCTTCTTCAATCCTGGTATTTTCCTCTGGTATTTTCATCAATGCCTTAACATTGATAGCTTCTTGAATCCTGGTATTTACCATTCCTCTGGTATTTTCTCCATATTTTTATGGGGTGCAGGAAACATTTAATGCATGACACTCTTGCCAGAGTTAGTTCTAACAAATCTGCATCTGTTCTGTGAGAAGTAAGGAAGATGATTCAATTTCAGAAAAACCAAATAAAAGCTGTACTGTCTAGCTAACTGTAGGTTTATAACCAATTGGAAATATGTACGAACCCACCCCCTGACCAATGGAATCCTGAACACTTAGACACTTCACTTCCTGGTTCTTCCCGTCTCTGTTTTGAGGGCTAATTTTCATGAGCTTTGCAGTGAGCATGCACCAAAGAACAAAAGGAGGAGGGACTGAAAGTCTTGTGTCACCTCAGGGAATGTATGTTTGTTCCAATCAAACTACTTTTCACCTTCCATGGGCTTAGATGAAGTCCCTGTAAGGCTGTAACTCTGCAGTATCAGCCAATGAGGACTCAGGGGAGGGACATGCATGCTGGGAGATCAATTGTCTGCTTTAACTGACCCAAGTGTGCCTGTCTATCAGATAGCCACTCTTGCAAGAACATTGATTAAAGCGTCACTTTACTGTGCTCTGAGTCTCTGTGTCCCTCCTTTTATTGGGTCGGTGGGCTTATTCCTCACACGTCCTGCAGAGTCTTCCAACAAGGAAAAGAGGGAGAACACCTGTGGTGATCACCCAGCCTCTAGACCAGAACGACATCCCCCTGGTAACGGATAACAGGCATGTTTGAAGACTACTAGCACTGGAAAAATGGATGACTCCACCCAAGAGGGGCAGGAATGATGACTCCCTCCAGCCCAGCCAAGCTCCAGGGGGAAATGCCTGTGTGGTGGCATAAGTTCCCTGCTCCCTGGAGACTCCTGCCTTCCCTGTAAGGCCCACTCATCCACACACACAGGGCTGTGGCCACTGGGATCCAGAAATAGGAGCCCGTTCTGCTATAAGCCCACGGTAGGAACTCGAATGTGATCTTGAGTGCGATGGTTAACTTTATGTGTCAAGTTCAAGGGTGTTTTGGGATGAGACAAACATTTAAATCAGTGAAATTTGGATAAAGTAGGTTTCTCTCTATGGTGTTGGGCCTCATTCAATCAGTTGAAGGTCTCAGTAGAACAGAAAGACTGGGAATTCTCCAGTGGACCACCGTCTGATGCATCTGCACCCTTGGCTCTCTTGAGATTCCAGCAGATGGCCTTTGGACTGGAGCTGAAACCCTGACTTCCCTGGGTCTCAAGCTTACTGGCCAGCGCTGCAGATTTCAGACTCATTAACCTCCATGACTACACAAGCCAATTCCTTATAGTAAATCTCTCTGTGGATGCCCACGCTGCTGGTTCTGCTTCTCTGGAGTGTTCTATTACACCAGGTTGTACAAGGTGGGTCTGCCTGGAGCTGTGGTGTCAGAGACACAGGGAAGGCACAACCTGGCCAAGAAATTGGTGGTGCTGCCCCCCAGACGTGGCCACTGGAGACCACCACTGCCAACATCAACAGCGGAGAAGCTACTGGGCCAAGCATGAGTGCAGGCTGTCTGGGAGCTGGAAGAAGGGTAAGCACCAGGAGGGAGAGGCAGCTTCAGCCCATGTGCTGGGGGACTCTGGGCATCGTACTTGCCCTGTTTGTATAGTAGGCAACTCTTTGTGGATTGCCGCTGAGTCACATGTGTCAGGCTGCCATCTTGTCATCTGCAGAGCTTGGTGGTGGTGGTGCTACTGGTGAGGGACGCCTGCATCTTTTTCCTCCTCTTCCTGCACATCTCTCTCACCTGCCCCATCATCAGGGGCTTTCCTGACACCCTTCCCTCCAAATCGTCTAGGTCAGGTTTCTCCTGCTGTGGTTTCTCTTCTATCACAATAAGCCCGATTTGCTGCTGCGTCCTCGAATGACTGTCTAATTACTCTCCGCCTCCCTCACTAGACTAAGCCCTTTGGAGGGGAGAATGGAAGTGAGTCTGTTTTTGGTAATCCTTGTGTTCCCAGCATATAACACACCGTCTTGCACAAAGTAACCGCTCAATAAACACTGGGCAGGTTAAAGAATGAGTGAGTCACAGGGAGATTGTGATGTCATTGAGAGACGGTCTATAGGAGGGAAAATATCAATGAAATAATAAGATGTACGAGTACAAAGGACTAGAGGAAGCGTGACGCCATCTCACCCACAGTGAGGCAAGCGGGGCTGCGATGGCACCCACACAGAGGACCTGCCACCCCACAGACCCGGCAAAGACCACATCTCCCCAAACTCCCCAGACCCTCACCTGTCTTCACTGAGCACTGAACTCAGAGGCGTTTTCTGGCTGGAGAATTTTGTGACTCAAAGGTCGCAAACTAATGTTAGAAGGCTCAATGCGTGACAGATGTCATTTTGTTTGACCTGAAGATTTCTTTTCATCACAAAGGTACTAAGTATGGAACTATGCTTAGAGTCAGAATTGCCACATGAACTAAACTTTCCCTTATAAATTGATAAATGAGGACACAAGAAAGGTAGTCAAAACAGGGAAAGAAGAGAAGAGGGGGGCAATTTGAAATTTAATAAGACACAGAACACAAATTCTAATATTTGTAAGCTCCCCCAGGGAGCAAGTGAATTAGTGTGATGGTATCGGCACTGTCCTAAGCTTGAAAAAGAGGTTTCTGTGCACACCAGCACTGTGGAATCTTTGTGAGATAGGACTTGTCAGCATTTTAATTATTCAATCACAATGATTTCCTCAACCTAGAAAGAACCTCCACATAAGTGTGAAAGCAACATTTTGAGTCTTTTAAAAAAAAATTGGCTAACATTCTGCACAGCATCTAAAGAAAAGAAGTGGGCCTTTCTTTCTTAGTGGTTGGCCTACGTGGCTATTTAGATGAATACTTTGGTGACATGAGGCTACTGAATTACTTCTGGGTGACCTCATGTGATCAGTCACAGTGCCCTGCGGCTGATAGCTCTCAATATCTACCCTGATGTCCCTCTCCATGCCCTTTCATCACACACACACACACACACACACACACACACACACACACACACACACTGGAAAACTATCAAAGGGAATTAAATAAGAATTCAAGGTTCCAATTCAGAACCTTTATACAATGGAATAATACTAATAATACTAATACTAATACTAATACTAATACTAATACTAATACTAATACTAATATAGGTGTTTTGGGATCCTCCTTATTCTCTTCGAAATCAGGCCCAATGCAGTATTGAGCAAAATAACATCAAGTTCCTTTTTTGGTGATTTCGTGGGTTAAGTTCCCCAAGGACCTAATTAGTAGAAAGGGCTCAGGAGTCGCTCTCATGTCCCTAAGGCTGCCCTGGTTCTGCTCGCATACACACGCACTGTAACGAGGACCCGTGCATGACCTCCCATCACCACCGCATTGAAACATACTGCTCCCCGTCTCCCCACCCCCCATGCGCTTGAGAAAATAGCCGCAGGAGAACTGAGATCCCGCTTGTCAATGTAACTTCGCATTTGCTCAGGGCAATTCTTGCCCCAGGAGTGCAAGACTCCAGACCCGTTTCCTGTTTCCTTCAGGAAAATGTTGCAAAGCAACTTATCTGGACAAGAAAATCTTGCTTCCGGGCCAGAGCTTGCTCCTTTCACAGACTGTGTGCTTGTTAGCAAAGGGTTTCCCCAGGAAGATGCACGTCAAAGCTGTCCCCTCGCGACAGCCACCAATCCCGCGTCGCAGCGAGTGCCCCGTCTTAACGAAGCTCATGTGAGCCACTCACCTCCGGACACTAAGACCCATGGTGTCCTTGTGAGGAACTAACTATTTAGGTGGTCAGCACAGTCCGCTTCCTCACTGCAGGTGACTCTCTTGATGCTCAGGGAATTTCAGTATCAAGTTGAGAGCAATATTGAGCAAATCACATAGTGTCACAAAACGTTTCCATGAAGCTTTGTTGTAGATGTGGTTCTCAGAAGGATCCCTTTCTTTTCTCTTCTCTTCTTTTCTTTTCTTTTTACTCTTTAAAAAAAATATTTATTTATTTTGAGAGAGAGAGAGCTTGAGCAGAGGAGAGGCAGAGAGAGAGAGAGAGAGAGAGAATCCCAAGCAGGCTCCGCTCCATCGGCACAGAGCCCAATGTGGAGCTTAAACTCACGAGCTGTGAGATCATGACGTGAGCCGACATCAAGAGTTAGAGGCTCCACCAACTAACCCAGGCGCCCCACAAAAGGATGCTTTCTGGAACCTCCACAAATAGCAAACCTATGCTCACCATGTCAATAACGTCTAAACAGGGTCTCTGTGGCAGTAATTAGAGAGCAGGACAAGTTATTTGTTTAGGCTGCTACAGGATCAAAGTAACAAAATGAAGTTGTTGCATCTAAAGATAAATGAAAAGGGAGAGGGAAGTGATGGATGAGCAAACACAAGAAGGGAACTATGAGATCATGTGGTGACACACTTGCCCCAATTCAGAGGCTGCAGAAGCGAACTCTCTCTTCTTCCTTCTCCCTTCCTGTCCTTCCTCTTCCCTCCCAGTTCCAGCCCCATTAATGGGGCGGGGAGTGGGGGGTGAGAGGAGGATGGCAGGCATTGAGCATCTTGAGGAAACGGGGGTGGAGTGTTTGAATGGGGAGGCTGAATGGAGTTGGGATGACAGAAGTGCGCGATGCGGTTAGCATGTGCAAGAGCCCACAGCAAACCACAGACATAAATGAGGCAATTTTGGGGGGTAGGTCTCAGTGCATCCGACCCTAACTCCACCTGCCAGGGATGATTTGCCCCTGTCAAGGACAAATGTCCTTCCACATTTCTGTCTCTCCTACATTTGTCTCCTGTCCCCAGGTCATCTGCCTGTCTGCCCTGTCCCTCCAAAGACCTCCCCAGCTGTCCACTCCCCACAGCTCCGTTGTGAAATTCCACCTGTCTTTCTTCTTCTTTCTCCTTTCCTACCGAGAACTTCACATTTCTGCAATGCCTGCCAGAGCCACTTTAAAAGGTGGAATCTTCCTTGATACTTAGAATAGTCATGCTAAAGTACATCTAATTAATACACTGAGAAAAGTTGTTTTTCTCCTCCTGATAATTAAAAATGAGAGTCTATTAACGCTGATTATTTCCGTAACTCCAATTTATTACTTTTCTTGAGAAAAATCATATAAAAATTCATCATATGAAATAACTATTCCTTTTCTTGTAACAGAGATCCATTTTTTCTTACTAATTAGTGTCTTAATTCTCTCTAGGCTGTAATGAACATATTTCAGTGTCTTCTTAAAAATCTTGCTAGGGCAAATTTTACTACAGAAAGCATATGTATAGGTAAGAAATAGTTGAAGAAAACTCATTTTAAAGTCAAAGTCAGCAGTAGCAGGGAGGTATGCGTGAGGGCTGGTTTTCTCTTTGTACTCTGCCACACTTTTATTTCCTTTTTTAAAAATTTATTTATTTATGTATTTATGCATTTATTTATTTAGAGTGCCTTCAGTGAGGAGCCTGATATAGGATTCGAACTCCTGAATCATGAGTTTATGATCTGAGCCAAAACCAAGGGTCAGATGCTTAACAGACTGAGCCACCCAGGCGCCCCTGTACTACACAGCACTTTAAATTTCTTGATCACTTTTTTGTTACAATCTCTTTAAATGCTGCATGGCTGTACCTAACTGTATAAACCAGCTTCAAACTCTTATGTTTTACTGGAGTCTGCCACAAAATATTGAATGCCATACCAAATGTGTTTGGATATATTTCTTTCACTTTGAACCTAAATATTCCTAACAGCTTTATTCACAATTGTAGCAGGTTGGAAAAAACTCAAATGTCTTTCGAGGGGTGAATGGACAAATAATGGTACATCCATACAGTGGAATACTACACAGCCATGAAAAGGAACAGACAGGTTGGATTCACACAAGCACCTTGGTTGCTTGCTTGGAAAGCATTTGCTAAGCAAAAGAAGCCAAACTCAAAAGATTACATATTACAGATTCCCATTTATAGACATTCTGGAAAACTATACTGTTGAGAACTTAGTGGTTGATGGGGGTTGGCAGTGGGAAGAGGAGCTTACTATGAAGGGCAATAGGTGGAAATTTTGTGGGGTGATGGAACTTTTCTATGATAATCCTGATGGTGGATATACCACTCAATGCACTTGTCAAAAATGGTTAGAATTCACCACCACAAAGGGTAAATTATGTCTTCTACTCCTTCATGCTCCTCATAGAATACTTTGTTTCCTATCTTTACCATCAGGTTGGATAGCAACATTTAGTCAACAAGGCCACATGACTCTTCAGATGGAAATTTCTTGCAATACCTTTCAGGCATTAAACATTCTGTTTGTTGCAATAATACAAGATGAATTTTTTGGAGAAAGGAATACAAGCACATTGTTATGCCTCACTTGAGAAAGAGAATTTTTTCTGGAGTAGATACTTAAAAATGAGATTTTTGTGCAGTAAGATATACACGTTTTCTGCGTGAATAGGCATTGTTCGATCGCCTGCAAAGGGGTCAGTGTATGAGAGTTTCTGTTTATGATCCAAGCAGACCCGATATCACCAGACTTTAACAATCATGCTCACTTCCTGAGTAAAAATGAATAGCACCAGGTTTTAGTTTGAATTTTACTGATTGTTCATAAGATAGAACAGATGTGTCATGTATGAATTAACACCATTTTCTATTTTATCTATTGCTGTTTGCTTTTCTCCCCCTCGTGACAACTTGTGGTTTTACATATATTCTGGATATTGGCCACAGTTTAGCAGATGAAGAAAATTAAAACTGAGTGTGGTTTTAATTATCATGCCCAAAGTTATGTGACAATGATTTCCAAGGCACTGTTTACAGCCGATGTTCTTCTGTGCATAAGGGTTTCCTAAACCGAGCTCATCTCCCTGAATAGCTCTTTTAAAATCTTTAAAAACTTTATTCATTTTACACACTATCAATATGATTACATTACAGGATGATGATCTTCCTTTTTCAAGCTTTTGCATGGCAATCACGCATTTTTATGTCATACTCATGTCAGCAAGCCATGTGCCATCTGATTGAGTATGCGCCACTGTGAAAACACTTTAAAGTCTGCCCAGAGTTTGAATACAAAGTTTTAATCAGCAAGTATTTTACTGGAGCTGTATTTTTCATAGGCTGGTAATGGAAAAAGGAAGTGTTACACTCACAGAAAATAATACAAATATGGTAATCCTGAAAACTGGCTCTTGAAAATGGAATCACCTTTCAGAACTATCAGATGACACTTGATTCAAGTTTCCGGTCGTCGCTTCTGTCTGGACAAGTTGTCCACGCGTCGCCTTGCATTTTGGAACATGCTGCTGGCCGCAGGTGCTGCTTTCACCAAGGGCTTCACTGCTGATTGAACACCTCTTGTGGATGACTCACAGCCTTAGCCCCACCCACCATAGTCACGTGGTGGCAGAAAAGGTACCTCGGGTCTCCCAGTGCTTCGGTAGCTAACGAGACCGATTCGCCTGTTGGCTCTGACTGTCCATAAAGGCAGTCTCTGTTCACTGAAGGCTGGTGTAACAAAGTGCTGCACAAGTTCACGGTCTCCTGGTTCCCCAGCCTGCGGGTCTGAGGCCAAGAAGTCCGTCAGCAGGGCTGTGGGAAGGAGAAGCTGCTGGTGGTCTGCTGACCACCCTGAGCCTCCTTGACTTGCAGACGACTTTACTCCAGTCTCTGCCTTTAACTTCACACAGTGTTTTCCCCAGCTGTGTGTCTGTCTGTGTCCAAACCTCTTCTTTTTACAAGGACAGTCACAGGGCATTAAAGCTCTCCTTAATGACCTTATTGAATTTGACCACCTGCAGAGACCCCATTTCCAAATGAGGTCAAGTTCATGGGCACTAAATTCAGATGTTAACATTTTTGGGAGGAGATCCCAGTTCAGTCTATAACATGCGATTTATTGATCTAATGTTTAATTTTGCCCGATATTAGAAAGCCCTTCCCTGCTAATTGTTCCAGTTACTATATCCATTGCCTTTGTTAATAAGAATCTGTTTTCTTTGTCTTCTTCCTTTTTGGTTTTGGGTTTTGTTAATTCTCATTAATGACTTTGCTAAAAAGCAATTCTCCGTCTTTATCTTCTTAATCTGCCAGACAATCTGCTCCTTTCGACACATCATTTTCTTGCTTCCTTTTATGACATTTCATTTTCATAAACTTTGGATGCCTCCACATCAGGTGCCGCCTCTCGTCCGTGGGGTTCCGCACATTTTGTTTTGTTTCATCTCACTGACTTGCAGTCAGCATCTGAGCTTAGTAAGGTTCCCAACACAGAAATGCACTAGGAATGCAGGAAAACTGCAAGGCTTTGTGCTAAGGGGAGGGTTCCCATCAGAGTTGGTGAGCGTCTTCCTTACGGGCAAACACAGGTCAGTTTTGTCGGCTAAACAGGAACCATTTTAAAGTCACCAGAGGACTCATACACAAGCATGTGTGGTATCCAGTGGTCTGTGGTATTTTCCCAGGAAAGGTTTGACTGGCAGTTCCCTGTGCTGTGCTCTCAGGCACCCCATTTCCATTCCTAGCCCACCCCCCTGCTGGGGGCTGGCCTCCACGGGGCCTCACGCGGGACCCTGTGACCTCTGGTCAACGTGCTGTGTCAGCCAGTGAGAGGTGCTTGGGGCCCGGAGGGCAGGAGCAGAGGGCCAGGCCGCTCACTCCCCGCCTTCTGGCGCCTTGATTGTACGTGGCCCCGGCAGTGGCCGGATGCTATGGCAGGGACTCTTCCACAGCGGGCTCTGGTCCACCTCCAGAAACACATATGCTCTCCGGCCCCTTCAGACCTGGAGGTGAGCTGTCATCTTGCTGTCGAGGGTGCCCAGTCTCTGGGTGTCCACATCCCTCAGGGTCCCCTGCACCCTGTCCACCCCTGTGAGCAACCCCTTTGTTAAAGGCTCTTCAGTTAGCAATTTGTGCATGCCAGCATTTGAATACAGTCCTCTTTCTGTGAACTTTGGAAAGGCAACAGGTAACAGTGTCTAGAACATATTGGTCTTTCTTTCAGAGACAGGCTGTTGTACACTTTTCTAGAACTTTTCAGCCTAATCGTGAACTTTTACCAACACAAGTGAAGTGAGTGAGGCTTGGGATGAACATTTTTATTATATTCCCCAATTCAATTACATTCATGGTAACATTTCCATTTCAGGACAGTTTTATCTTTATCAATTATAAAAATGCCTCTAGGATTCACTTACTTGATGTATTGATGCAATTTCCTCTGACATTGTGAGAAAATGAAATTGCAGGTCTTTGAACCACCATCCAACCCCAGTATTAATTGTGTCCCCAGAGGGGGGGGTCTTTCAACAAAGACGTCCATTTTGCAGAATTGTACATTATGTGCAGAGACGCAAAGTCAGGCTGCTGGATATGTCATCACTCTGTTGTGACTTATCATGGATGCATTCGGATGATTCTGGACAATTCAGCTCTCTCTCTGGGGCAACCCAAAAGAAATCTCAAAAAAAAGGGCGATCTGACTCTCACTGTTTAAAGGAGTTTCCAAACAGTGAATGTAGGATCGGTCACTTTGCTGACTCTGACATGTGGATCTGGTCCTCTTCAAGAAAATTAGAAGAGGTTATGTTTGGATGTCGGAGGAAAATGCTGGAATAAGAAATAAAGAGGGCAGTGTGGGTACACAGTGGTGCTCAATCAGTGGTAACCACGCCCATCGCTGG
This sequence comes from Proteles cristata cristata, assembly GCA_017311185.1. Classification (NCBI taxonomy): domain Eukaryota; kingdom Metazoa; phylum Chordata; class Mammalia; order Carnivora; family Hyaenidae; genus Proteles; species Proteles cristata. Next base: position 551,028 of record JAESUZ010003370.1, read on the forward strand.
AACTATTGCCCCAACCCGAATCCTCCTAGCCCCAGGTGCCGCCTGTGATCTTCCAGGCCGTCCGTGTCCAACCTTCCAAGTGAAGGTTTAATCCCGCGGCGGGGTGTGCACTCCTCACTCAGCTGTCGGATGCCCTCTGCGGACCCGAAAACGGCATCAGGGAGGCGAGTAGGAGGAACGTGACTTAGGATGGACCACAGCCGGCTCCTGGTCCCCCTGGCTGTGCTCTGTTTACCCAGTGGCTCCCGGTCGCTGTCCCAGGGCAGCCCAGTGCCAGCCCCACAGGGAGATAAGAACAGAAAGGGCGATGTGATAGATTTCTCACAAAACCAAACTTGTTCAATTAAAAAGGTCTGTCCTTAATTCTAAGATTATTCCTTCTTAAACTTTGTGTTAAAATTCACCTTCTTTTGGGGCACCTGGGTGGCTCAGTTGGTTAAGCGGGCAAAACTCTGACCTTCCGGGAAGACTTCTGAAATGCAGACTGGCAAACAGCCCGCTGCAGGGAGCTGGGTCCCGGCCTGCGCTATACGGACAGCGCGGCCAGAGCGCTGAGCAGCAGGTCACTAACCGTGTCTAACACGTGGCGTTTCTGTTCGTGTATTGGCCCCTGGCTTATGCAAGTACGAACAAATCAGTACACATCTATGTGGCACCTGGGCGGCTCAGTCGCTATAGCATCCGACTTCTGCTTGGGTCATGATCTCATGATTTGTGGGTTCAAGCCTTGCATTGGGCTCTGTGCTGTTGGTGTGGAGCCTGCTTCAGATCCTCTCTCTCTCTCAAAAATATGTAAAAATAAATAAAAAATGATAAAAATATAACAAAAGGGTGTCATTGGTTTCTGATAAGGGACAATCACCCACACTTTTGGAGTTCTGCTCTGGAGGGTGAGGCCAGTGGGTCTACTGAGGGCTCTCATTCTGGGGAAGCCCCTTCCTGTCTAAACTCAGCTCCACCCTAGTCCCCATTCTCACCCCCCCACCCCCGTCCCTGCAGGTGGGGGGAGGGTGTATGACAGTGCAGGGCCCCCATCGGGGTTTGGAAGCACCACTGGGAACCCTTCCTTTTCCATGCGCCTTTATCAGGGGTGGGAAGACTTCTCTGCCCTTCGGGGCTGGGGTCCCCCTGAGTCCCTCACAGATGGGGACAACATTCTGAAGTCCGCAGGGGTGCGGTCGCAGGCAGTGGTGCTCAGTGCTTTTTCACTGGAACACACCTGGGGGACTTCACTGTTGCCACTGGTGACGGTAATTCCCTGAGTGTGAGCCCTGGGCCGGGGCAATGACAAGGGAACGCCTTTACTAAATGGCCAGATGCTGTCCCGAGCCTTGTGTGTGAATCAATTGTGAATTACTGCGCCCACAGGACACAGGTGTGGAAATCGTCGGAGAAGCAGGGTGGGCGACTTGCCCTGAGTCACTCTGCTGCAGAGCCACAGAACTCAAACGGCCCTAAAGCCCCAGGCCCTCTCTTACTTAGCACACACGCTGGTCCCCTGCCCTGAGGACAGCGGGGTCCGTGGCAGCGCCTCAGCAGACTCTTCAAACGCCCAGTGCAGTTCAGGCTGCTTCATCCTCCACAGCAGAGCCTGTGTGTCCCCGGGGCACCTTGGAGCTGTCACCCACTGACAGGTGGCGTCAGGGCCTTCCTGCAGGAAACCCAGGGGCTCACTCAGGGGACCGGGTTTGCCTGCGGTCCCAAGCGCCTGCCCAGATGATGCCCAGTTCCCTGTGGAGTCCCTAGGCTCTGATTTTTGGGGGGAGCGCTGCATCCCCAAAGCTGAAGGAGGTGTGGTTTTCCTTCTGCAAAAGGAGCGATCGCCACTATAGTTGTCAAAGGTATGGGTGAGCCAAGGAGAGATAGGAGAGCGCATTTCAGGAGCCGGGATATCAGAGGGTGCTCCTTGACCCCCTGGTCGTTATTGCCATCAGCGGGAAGCTCTGGGCTGCAAGTAGAAGTGGGCTGGGGCGGGGGGTGACTTCAAGGCGTCTCCGGGAGAGCCACGAACGCAGCATCCACTGAGCGCCAACTCCATGCAGGTGTGCAGGGCTTTGAATGACGGGAAGGTTGCATGGAGGGACTCTTTTGTTACTGGGAACAACTCTGGAATGTCCTTTCTTGGAAAGGAAGGAAAACATGTCTCCATAAACCTCAGATCAGTGGCTCCCCTAAGAAAGAGGGGGTACAGGGTACAGAGCAGACATTTCTCAAGTGTGGTTCCTGAAAATCGCAAGTCAAAACCGGTTTCAATGGGGTGCTCCGGTGGGGATAGTGCTGGCTTTACTCAGTTGTCAACTTGGGGGACATCTTCCATCTGTTAGTTTGCTTTCACGGTCTTTCCAACTATTTTAAGCTGATCTAGACTTTCAATAATCTTCCTCCGGCTCTTCTCTCTCTCTTTCTCTAAGCCCGTTCCTCGTACCTCTCTCTCGGATCAAAGTTGGGGTGGATTCTGATTTGCTAACGATAACATTTTGTGCCCTATATTGTTTAATACGTCTCATTACCTCCTTTGAACAAGGCTGAGAGCAGACAGATCTAGGAGCTCTTTGGAATCTTTATTTGCAAAATGAAGAATTAAGGCAAAATTTATCACGCGCCCATAGATCACATACTTGTATATATCCTGGAGAAAAGAGTTGCTACATCACCCACTTGTCTAATTATTTATTTCATTTTTTAGTTGTAGTGTTAGCTAACAGCCAATTTTTGTTCATTAGAGAAAAATTGAACGAGTTAATTAGATATTTAAAAAGCAACTCTTAAGTTATTGTCGTTTTGGATAATAAGCATATAAAAGGGAATTAGAAGATGATGCAGATATTAGCAAAGTTAGATTATACACAGTGATTATGGACCCTGAGGTCCACAGCCGACTATTAAAGGGTAGCATATTTTCACATTTAATGACGATTGAGCTATTTTAACCTTTGACAGTCCACTTCAATTATTCAACTGGTCTTTATAATCAGAAAATATGTGTCAGTAAATCTGAGTATGACAGTGCAGTTTGTGACAGAGGATTTGATCGTCTGATAGGTTGTTTGTAGAAAGTACTAAGGGTATTTTCTCCATTACATATATAAAGGTAGTAATGAATTATTCTCATTAAAATAAAATAAAATGGAGACCAGCTCAAGGGGCAGCCAGGGGATACAACCATTTAAGCCACTAAATCTAGCTTATTTCTAGAACACAAGCAAATCTTAATTTAGGTTATTTGCTATATATATATATGTGTGTATCTATGTGTGTGTGTGTGTGTGTGTGTGTGTGTTTCAAATGTTTTCAAATTCAAAACTCTCAGTTTGCATGGGAACAGTTCTTATATGAATAATAAACACATGCCAAATACTAATTTACTGATCTGCTTTTAATTTTTACCATTTCAGGTTTTTTGACATTAGTAGTTTTGCAGAGAGTATTTTGCAAATGTATGTAATAAGTTAGAGCCGAGGGTTGAATTCCATTGACATTTACAAGGAAATTATAAAAAAGGATCAAAATATTTGCATTTTTCAAATTTCATTTTACTCATGAATTTTTTTGTAACGATGGGAGAAAGATATTGAGAATTCATGCTTTGTTCATATTCATGGTTATTAGCACAGCTCAGTAATTTAATAAATGGTATTTACTTAATTCTATTAAATACAGAGAAGTTTAATAAATATAATTTTGATTAATAATGATGTTGTACTTCATAAAATGTTTTAAAAGGCTGTTAAAGCTGTTTTCAATTAGTTGAGTTTTGTTTTCTTCCATTCAAGTCAGTTCCTGACTGATAGCCTAAACTTTTTTAAAAAATAGTTTTTGGTTATTGTTTATTTACTTTTGAGAGTCAGAGAGACAGAGCACAAGTGGGGCAGTGGTGGAGAGAGAGGGAGACACAGAATCGGAAGCAGCTCCAGGCTCTGAGCTGTCAGCACAGAGCCGGACACGGCGTTCGAACCCATGGACTGTGAGATCATGACCTGAGCCAGAGTTGGACGCTTAACCGACTGAGTCCCCCAGGTGCCCCCGTCTGATTTTTTAAAGTATCTAATCTAGTTAATCTATCTCACAACTGACCTTAACTGCCCACTGCCTTCCTTGTATGATTCCTTTGTTTTGAAGATCAACATATGTTGTGCTAGGAGTTTGAAATTCTTTCCTCAGAGAATATTTCTTTTAATGGGGAAGGAAATAGCACATACACATTTCATGGAGCACAGAGTGCAGATTTAATTTTCATGTGTTGCACTGATCTATTTGAGGCCTCTGGTATACAATCTAGGCAAAAGTCTTTGATCACAGGCCTCTGCTCTTGGGGCCTGAAGTGCTCCTTCGTCAGAGGCCTGCTCAGCACGGCAGTGAGGCTGGTCCAGCAGGATGTCGGGCCAGTGGCCACGCACTCAGAATACACAGGCATGGACGTCACTGGCTGTGCGTAGCCCAGGAGCCAAGGACAGAGTCCGGGAGGGCACTGAGGACGTGACGGATTAAACGATGGTTGGAACAGACCAGCATTTCTCTAGAGAAATGTTAACAAGAGTCTTTGCGGGTGAATCTCTGAAGCCATTGGGTTGGCATAAAAAGTGCAGAGTAAACGGTAATGATGAGTAGGATAAAGAAAGGCTCTATTGACAAGTGTGCGTTGCAGGAGTGTGTAAAAAACCCAAAAAGACCAAAACTCCCACCACAGAAGGTGTCACGGCTCCCAGAGCACGCCCTCTCCCTCCCTGTGCGGCCAGCTCCCTGGCTCCCTAGAACCTGTGAAAAAGAACACGGGGCCTGAAATGGCCACACGCACATGAGCTCATCATTAAGACTGAGCTGCTTTGTGGACACGGAGAGAAAGTCAGTGCTGGGCCTGGGGTGTCAGGAAAAATTATTCATGACATTTGTCAGGCTGACTGTGTGCAGTAGGGGAGGCAGAGAGATGGAGCTCAACTCCAGACACAACAAAGAAAGGGGGCATTTAGAGGCAAAGGTGGGGGGTGAGGGTGCGTAGAATGGGAATCACTAAGATGAAGGGTCTGGGGTAAGGAAGGTTCTGGAGAACTGTCCTCCTAGGATTCTTGCTGAGGGCAGGCCAGAGAGATCAGATGTCCCCTCGGGGATGGTGGCGGTTATAGAACCTAATCAAATACCAAGGCCCAAGGGGAATCTTGCCAGAACCGGACCCTACAGGGGAGGCCTCCGGAGGCCACGGTCGGGCCTAGTGAAAGAGATTGTTTAGGAAAGCCCGACGGACGTTTGGTCAAGGAGAGAATCATTGCCGTGGGTCTGTTGTCCCCTTCACTGACCTTGGCAGGACCAGGTCCTGGGACAAGGGGGAGCTGGGTCCCTGAGAATGGTCCTGCCTGGACGTTCGGGACCCCCGCCCAAGGGCACACAAGACCGCACACTACAAGGAATACGTATAAGGCCTTTGGGGTGACCTGGGCTCTGGCAGACCCCGGTCTTCCCCAAGGCTTCCTGCCTCCCAGGCCTGTCCCACCCTCTCACCCAGGCCTCAGGGGGAGCCAGCCAGCCACTCCCTCCTGTGCCTGGATGGCCAGCAGCCACAGAAGCCCCGTCTAGAGGCCAGTGACTCCATGGCAGGCTCTGGGTTAGGCCCTATGTTTTCCAGACACAGACAGTCAACACATAGTCCCAGGAACCTCCGAGGACCCAGACACGGGAACAGGGGGATGAAAATGGGAAAGGCCCATGGTAGTGAGGTGTCAGCCCAAAGCAGGTGGGCTTCACGAGGAAGGTCCCGCTATGAACATATACATACCGTCAGGCAGGGATGCCAGCAGGGGCCGTAGAGCTGTTTTGGAAGCTGTTTGGGATGCGTTCTCAGAACACCCCACTGAGGTGAACGATGGAAGCATCTGCTATGGGCAGAAGGAACATCCCAAGTGCAGAGTTTCAGGGCAGGGGGAGAATCCAGAGCATCTGAGCAAAAGCACCGAGCCCAGCAGAGTTACGGCGCAGGGGCGAGGGTCGGAGGGGAGTGTGAGGCGGGGGCCTGAGGCCAGGCCACACCTGACTCCAAGGCACCGGCAGGAACTCAGGATTTATTATCATCAGCAGGGATGCCACTGGGCAGTCTGAGGAGGGTGGCACAGTCAGGCTTCCACCTGGAGGGTCCCTGGCAGCCCTGTGAATAGGCCTGGGGTAAGGACGTGGACACACCGCAAGTGGTTGGTGATTGATTGTAGCAGCAGCTGAGAGACAGAGGCCGCGGGCGGAGGGTCTGGGTGGGTTCTCCCTGCCCTCATCTGTTCTTGATATTCCGACTGCACACTTTCGGATGTGGGGCACTGAACGATCTCCTGCATCTCACCCGCAGACTACAGCTTGCTCCAGGACTTTACAGGTCACACTTCTGGGGGTGGAGAGGGTGCAGAGTCACGAGATCTGACAGCGGTTTTGCTTAACCCAGTGGTCATGGTCCATGGTTATAGTTGCAGTTTTATGGCTGTGAGGTTATTTTTAACAAGGCTGTGTCTTCTTTTTACCCCAGACTATATGGTTCATGGAAGTAGAAAATTGCGTTTTAAATCATGACTGTATCCCCAGTTTTTATATAGTGCCTGATACATAGCTATTCCTCAAGTTGTGGTATGTTCCTGTTTGGGTATTACTGTGGGGGAATGAGAGCACCACAGAGAGAAAGAGATTGGACATGTGTTCTATCAGTGGGAACTTTTTACTGTGCTTTTTTCTAGTTTAGACTTTTATTTCCCTAATTTCTTCTTTTTTTATTTTTTAACACAATCCTAATAAAAATTCCAAATTGTTTTGTGGATATTGACAAACTGGTTATATAGTTTATATGGAGAGGACCCAGCACAGTCAACACAGTCTTGGAGAAGAACAAAGTTGAGGACTGATGCTCTCTTTCTTCAAGATTTGCTACAAAGCTACAGTAATCAAGCGAGTGTGGTATTGGTAAAAGCGTACACAAATAGGTGAATGGGAGAGAATAGAGAGTCCAGAAATAGATACATATATAGTTGACTGATCTTTGGCAGAGGAACAAAGGCACCACAATGGAACAAAGACTTTTCAACAAATGGAACGGGAGGAACTGGATAAGAAATTGGATGTCCACATGCAAATCCAAACCAAACCCAAGCAAAAAACAAAATGGATTACAGACCCAAATGTAAAACTATAAAACTCCTAGAAGATAACATAAGAAAAAACCTTAATGACCTTGGGTATGGCAAATGGCTTTTACATTTATTTTTGAGAGACAGAGTAAGAGAGAGCGTGAGTAGGGGAGGGGCAGAGAGAGAAGGAGACACGGAATCCGAAACAGGCTGCATTCAGCACAGAGCCTGACATGGGGCTTGAAACCATGAACTGTGAGATCATGACCTGAGCTGAAGTTGGCCACTCAACCGACTGAGCCACTCAGGTGTCCCGGCAATGACTTTTAGATACAACATCAAAGGCACAGTCCACAAAAGAAACAATTGGTAAGCTAGAAGTCACTAAAATTAAAAAATTTTGCATTAAAAGAAAATGTCAGGAGAATGAGAAGACACAGAGTATTAGAAAATATTTGCAAAAGCCTCATCTAATGAAGGATTATTATCCAGAAGGCACAGAGAACCTCTAAATCCCAACAATAAGAAAATAAACAACAAGATTAAAAAATGGGCACAAGATCTGCATGGCTACCAATACCGAAGAAGTTATATGGGTGGCCAATAAGTATATGAAAAGATCCTAACAATTATGTCATTAGGGAATTGCAAATTAAAACAACAAGGGACACTACTACCTACCCACTTATGAGAGTGGCCAAAATCCAGAACACCAGCAACATCAAATACTGATGAGGATGTAGAGTAACAGGACTTTGCATTTATGGCTGATGGGAATGCAAAATGGTACCACCACTTTGGGAGACAGTTTGGCGGTTCCCTACAAAACCTAACAAAGTCCTACCATACAGTCCAACAATCTCACTTCTGGATATTTACCCAAAGGAGTTGAAAAGTTACATCTACACAGAAACCTGAATAGAGATGTCCGTAGTTGATTTTTTCATAATGGCCAAAACTTGGAAGCAACTGAGATGCCCTTCAGCAAACGAACATCCACCCAGAGAAGGGAATATTATTCAGTTCTAAAAAGAAACGAAATCAAGCCATGGAAAGACATGGAGGAAACTTAAGTGCATAGTATTAAGCGAGAGAAGCCAAGGTGAAAAGGCAGACACACTCAGGTGACTATAAAACGGAGACCACTGTCATGGAGAAAATTTTCACGTGTGTTGTCATTGATCAGAGATGATTTTATAGTTGGTTATCCATTTTTACCCTCAGATCATAAACGAAGGCAGTCACAAATAGGACCGCGGAGTGTGTGAACGGTGCAGAGCTAGTTCATAAGGAGCTGTCAGCCGTGGATGATGCTGTGTGTCCATCTGGCCAGCAAGGGACAGGAGTGGACGAGATTGTCTGCCTTCGGACAAGCAGCCTCGGGGTGTCTGACAAAGAGGCCAGAGAGCCTTCGGACCAGAAGGGCAGCAGCCGCACAAGGTCTGGGAGCCCCGCCAAAGTCACCAAGGAGGAATGTTCCAACCAGATGTCCAAGTACACCATTCCCTCCACTCACTGCTCTTTCGGGAAAAATTCTTCTGAGCAAATATATACTTGGGTCCCTAAATAAAACACTACTGGATGCTTTCCCTACTTGAAAGCTAGAAAACTTGTTTTCCGGGGCACCTGGGTGGCTCAGCTGGTTAAGCATCAGACTCGATCTCCACTCAGGTCATGATCTCACTATTCACAGTATCGAGCCCCATGCTGGGCTTTGCACTGACCGCATGAAGCCTACTTGACATTCTCTCTCTCTCTCTCTCTCTCTCTTAGCAATCCCCCTCCCACACATGTGAACACATGTGCTTTCTCTCCCTCTCTCCTAAAATAAGTCAATTTAAAGAAAGCTTATTTGTGGGGCTCAGTCAATTAAGGATCTGACTTCGGCTCAGGTCATGATCTCACAGTTCGTGAGTTCAAGCCCCGGATTGATTCAGATCTTCTGCCCCCCTCTCTCTCTGCCCCTCCCCTGCTCATTCTCCTTCTGTCTCTCTCAAAAATAAATAAACTTAAAAATATGTAATAAATCAATAAGTAACTTGTTTTCCTACTCTCTCTGTCATATGAGCCTTCACCGTTGTACAGTCACTCAGAAAACAGTGGGTCCTGCCAACACATCCCCTGGGCCAGTGTCCCCCACAACACATCCCCTGGGCCAGTGTCCCCCACACATCGTCTGGGCCAGTGTCCCCAACACATCCCCTGGGCCAGTGTCCCCAACACATCCCCTGGGCCAGTGTCCCCAACACATCGTCCGGCTGGTCGTATTGAGGAACTCATCAGCAGGTGGAGAGGTGCTTGAATATGATCTCAGGACCCGGGTATCTTAACATAATCATACTGTGTCCCCAGGAACACATAGCCAAGCCCAGCAGTGGTAACAGCGTCTAGAAGAGCTCTCTGCGCCTTCTCTGTGGTCTCCCCTGGAAATTCGGTCACCTTGCGGCAGTGAAGCATCCCGTGAGAAGCCACCAAGGAGGCCCAGCCTCCCTCCTGGGGACACCCCATCTGCCTGGTGCTCTCTCTGAAGCACCTAGAAGCCAGGCTGCCTCCACTCAGGCTCTGGTCCCACTTACGAGAGGTGGGGAAGGGCGTCACAACTTGTCAAATGGCTCTTCATTTTTGAGGATTTGGATTCTAATTCTCAACGGGTTTCTGTTCCTAAGCTCTTCGAGCTTTTCACCAACCTATGGGGAACGCCTGAAAAGGTCAGGTGACCCTCACATCTAAATGCTTCTACCCAGTATGTTCTTAAGGCTAATTTCCATGCCCCCCCCACCCCCTCCACAAGGCTCAATATCTTTTACAGAACAGAGATTTTAACATAGAAATAAAAACACAAAGGAAAAGCCTCCCAAATACGGGCATTTTCACAGTGAATTCTTAACATATTTTCTGACTTTTTGTAAAGAAGGAAGAAAGATTGACAAGTATTTTATAGGTGAGTGCCAGTATTACATAAAGAAAATATTATGCGCTGTTACATAATAAAATATTATGTAATATTTCAATATTATATAAATAACTAAAAATAAAGACATTTCCAAATTCTATAAAATTTTATAATCTTATATCTTAATTCTTTTTATTGAGATGTCCTTTCTTCTTTTTTTTTAAATGTTTATTTATTTTTGAAAGAGAAAGAAAGAGACAGAGCATGAGCAGGGGAGGGGCAGAGAGAAGGGGAGACACAGAATCGAAAGCAGCTCCAGGCTCTGAGCTGTCAGCACAGAGCTTGACATGGGGCTCAAACCCGTGAACTGCAAGATCATGACCTGAGCCGAATTCCGGTGCTTAACCGACTGAGCCACCCAGGCGCCCCAAGACGTCCTTTCTAGTAATTCGGTTAGGCCATGTGTATATCTCACAGATTAAATGAGATATTTATAAGATTTCTAACTATTTAAAACGATGTGTCCTTTTTTAGCCCTATAATAAATATAAAATAGTCTGATTGCTTGGGTCTTGGAAAATGGGCATTTTTAAAGAGTCATTTGAGTAATGAATCCTCCCCAATAGTACATCAGTTTAAGCTAGATGAGCTACACATTAAGACTTTGTCACTCCTGGAAATATATATAATACCATTTGGGGGCGTTACCACATTTTAAGGGAAAAAAATAATTAAAAAGTAAAATTTTTACCAGAGGATAAAACAAATGTTTCTAGACCTCTGACTCCTCTGTAAAAATTTCACATAACCGTTGGTCTGTTTCACTTAAAAATAAGACAACCACCACAAACCTGATACAGCTATTACGAGCAAAATAATATGCCAGTGCACAGCCCCCTGGGAGGGGGAGTCCAGGTGCCTTTTTGCTGGTTTATTTTATTCCATCAGCTCATTTTCTGCAGGTCTTTACCATGTTTCCAAAGTAAGGAAGTCAGCCATCTTGAATTCAGGTCTTGTCTCCGAAGAAATAAAAAATGTGACACAGACATCGTTTGACCTGACATAAGTGAAACTGTACAAAGAAGGGATCTCTCACGGGAGGTTGGCAGCGTTTTGCTCATGCTTAAATTTTGTTTCTCTAAACTGTGGTCAGAGCTCAAGCTAATGAACGCCTGGGGAGGAAAGAGCTTTTCAGGCCTACGGGTGGAATCGGTAATCCTTTCGTTCAGAGGCATGAGGAAGACATGAGGAAGAGACAAAAACTCACGAGTGTTTCCCCAAGTGGAGAGCCCCATGTGGGGCAATGCTGGTGACATCCGAGCGTCTCGGGTCCCCAGGCGGGCACAGCCACCGGCACTGCAGTTTGCTAAGTCTGCGCTGCCAGTTTGCTAAGTGGCTTCAGATCCACCACGAAGGACTTGTCCACGGGTGGCTGCTCAGGCTCCTGAAGAAGGCCTTGGGGTCTCTGGGCAAGCTCTGTGGGGGGCCTCTCAGAGAGAAGGCTCAGTGTGAGACCTCGCAGGGCCCAGCTCTGTGGGAGATCTAAAATGTGAGGTCTGAGTGGGTCTGTGAGACAGGTCTTTCTGTGGGTCTCTGGGTGTGGGTCTCTATCAGAAGTCCCCGTGTGGGGTCTCGGTGTAGGTCTCTGGGAGGTCCCTGTGGGAGATCTCGGTGAATGAGTCTCTGTGAGAGGTCTCTGTGGGAGGTCTCTGTCAGAGGTCTCTGTGGAGGTCTCTTGTGGGGGTCTCTGTGGGGGTCTCTGTGGAGGTCTCTGTGGGGGTCTCTGTGGGGGTCTCACAGCGCGGGGAGCTCTGTCCCTTTCCCACCTTACTGCGCCTCCGGCAGGTGGAGGGCACGGCCGGCTCCTTCCTGTCCCCTGCGGCTCCCTCAGCCTCCTGCCTGCAGCCCTTCTCCCGAGGGGCCTGCGGGGTCCCCGTCCAGCTCCCCCGCCCCCCGAGCCCACCTCTCGGTGCCCCTGAGGGGCTCAGGGACCCTGCTCCGGGCCACCCTGTCCTGAGCTCCCGAGGACCCAGGGTGCTCTCTGTCCTGGTCCCCCCCATCCCCCAGTCCTGGCTGCACGGTCACCGCTGGGTCCCCCAGGTCCTGGCTGCACGGTCACCGCTGGGTCCCCCCAGGTTCTGGCTGCACGGTCACCGCTGGGTCCCCCCAGGTCCTGGCTGCACGGTCACCGCTGGGTCCCCCCAGGTCCTGGCTGCACGGTCACCGCTGGGCCCCCCCAGGTCCTGGCTGCACGGTCACCGCTGGGTCCCCCCAGGCCCTGGCTGCACGGTCACCGCTGGGTCCCCCCAGGCCCTGGCTGCAC